>OZ023273.1:119821699-120421699 GCA_964007475.1 Hybos culiciformis
AATACTTAAAAAAAAGGGAAAAAGTTTTATGCATTTAAGCTGCAGGAAAGGAGATTTACAAATATGTATATTTATTTACTAAAGAAGGATTTGTAGTACTTATTTTCTTAAGATTTAATAGCTAGAAATATTAAATAAAAAATAACTTATACTTTCTTTAATTTTCTTTTAATTGATATTGTTGATATTTTGCACGCATGGTTTTGGGTTTTTTTTATCCATCTTATAATTATAAACAATATTTTTATAGATGGATGTTATTAAGAAACGGGTTTCTAAGAGTTCTTTGTTGTAATGCCATATATATAACATGTCTTTTGTGTGTACTGTACAAGCTTCAAGAGATTCATATTATATGCAAGTATGTATGTTCAATTATAAATTTTGTATGTTGTACAAACATATTGCACTTAATCTGGGTCGTTTGGCTAATTGTTCTATAAGATTGTGGTACCAATAAGAATAACTTTAAAAGCAGGTTTTCCTCATGTAATTACAATGGGTAGAGAATATCACTGTAATGGAGTAATGCGATCAAAATTTGGCTTCTAAATACAGAAATTATATTGTATGTATACTTTTGGCAGCCAATTACATATCTAATGGAATAATTTCTCTATATGGTACATACGGCGGCGGCTTAATTAACTTAAAAATTTAACCCATACCGTAAATATTTTTGTTTTATGGATTCATTCTTTTTTAACATACGGAACTCTTATACATTCATTTCAAAAAGAATACCATACCATCTTTCTACAGTTTTTGTCTTCTGAATTATGTTCAAATAATATTTTATATGTATATTTATGAGAATAATGTACATTATAATTAGTTTCACAAAATTAATCCCACAAAAAAAAAATAGATATGTATTTACTAGGAATATACTTTTATATATACTCGTACATACTTAATAAGGAAGAAATGTTTTCTTATTACAATATGCATGCATATAGAAATGAGAATTTTAATACCATACAAATACTCTTATTATACAATAAATTTTTTTGAACTTTCGAATGCGATTTGAAACTTAAAATTTATAAAAATTAACTTACTCACTTTACGAATTTTGTGAGTTTAATAACTTTATAAGATGGAATACAATACTATAGTAAAGCTTTATTCTGGGTTCACATTGTAACTCATTTTTTCATACCTTGAAATAATGTTTTCTTGAATTTTGTTAGCTTAACTTAAGCTAAGCCCTAATCGAGATCGAAAAATGAAGCCATGTAAGGGTGAGCTTAGTCATTTCAATACCATTTGCTCTTTTATTCTATTTAATATCTCGAAATTTAATACACGTTCGTTATACGCATATTTGAAATTTATTCGTATTGTCTGTATTCCATTAAATAATTTATCAATTAAGTTAACTTTATAAATTATGTTTTTATAATGTTAAAATTTATTCTACCTACTATACTCGTAAATTTACGTATATTATTGTTTTAAAAATAAAATGAAATAATATTTATTTTTGCAGATTTTATTCGCAAGAGATTTTAAAAAATTGTACAGAAGAAAAAGAACGTCAAGTGCTTTAAGTTAAAATTAAGTTCAAATTAAGTTAAAATAAATTTTATTTTTATTTTCTTAAGCATGAAATTTTTGTATATTTTTTATTTTATTTTATTTTTTTTATTTTTCTCTCCCAGTTGATTTTAGCCAGACAGGAATAAAATAAACTTCATGAGTCATCAATCAAAAATGCATACAGCGTATATATAAATGGATTTTTCTATTATTTTTCATGCTTTTATTTTTATTTAGGTATATTATTATTATTTTTTTTTGGAATAAAAACAAAAACATGAAATAAAAATAAATAAAATTTTTTGAGAAAAACATAACGCATAGTATAAATTATTTATTTATATATTTATTTTTGTATAATTTAATGTAAAAAGGGGAATCTTTTCTTTTAACTAGAAGAATATAATAATAACAAAGTTTTTAGAAATTCTTTAGGGAAAAAAAAAATTACATATTAGATACATATAAATATTTGTATGTAAGAAGGCAAGCAAATGAAGATTCTTTTTTTTTTTGTACATATATCGTATTTCTGGTGGCGAAGATAAGAAGAGTAAGCTCTTTTGCAATTATGAACTATATTTATATTTATGTTTTTCTATATACTTGGTTAATGGTTAAGAAATAAAGTTTCTTCTTAGTTTGAAAACAAGATAAGAAATAGAAACATTTGCACCTTACTAATATTTCCTTATTTCATACATGGAATCTGGTGGAATTAGCCTTTGTCTTTAAAGTTAAAAACTAAGTCCGTTTTTGAAACCAAAAAAAAAGATAATAATATGCATTGGACAAACGATATTAGTAGTAGTCTACGTATCTCTTTGATCAAAATTTTACTTCCTTGCTTCCATACTTCAATTTCAAAACATGAAACATTAAAAGATACATTATATTCAAAAATTAATAATTTTGGATGATTCCAAAATGTTACGTTCTTGGAAAATAGTTTATTATATATATAATGTATATATGAAACCTAAGCAAAATTTTATTGTAAACATTATAAAAAGCTTCTACTATAGATTTCTTCAAAAATATTCAAATTTTATACGCAAAAAGAAATTTAGACTATAAAATTTAAAAAAAAAAAAAAAAAAAAACATAATTTAAGAAATTATAAAGTTTATGTTTATTATAATATTTCTTTGCAATATGGCTCTGTCTCTGTTGCAGTCAATTTTCTTTTGATATTTCTGTATCAATTTTTATTTTCTTTCTTTTGATAAATTCAATTTTGAAATAGCGGCTTCGCAATATAAGTAAATTTTATAAAGGCGAAAAATATTTTATTTATAAATTTTATATATAAACATTATATACGAGAATATTTATATAATAATAACAATAAAAGCTAGACGAACATAATTTGCAAATTGCACAATGTTGTATCCTTTATATATATTTCTATATATAGTTTACTTTTTATGTTTATAATATTAAAGAAGTTTTTAGTAAAATAAAAAAAAAAGTTCTCTGAAGAACTTTGCAAATATAAATAGTACGTAAGGTACATAAAAATAAAAATGCAATTTTCTGATTTTTTTTTTTCTTTCTCCAACTTTCTTTACTTTAATAAGAAAATATGCATTTTATATATTCAAGTCAGGATAAGATGATATTTTAATATAAATAAATAATAATAAAATGAAACTTTCTGCCTTGGTTAGTTTATGCTTGAGGAGTATAAAGAAATTTTTTAAGATACAAGAAAAAAAAAAAAAAATAAGCATAAAAAAATCAGGTAGATAGATTTTAATATATATCTACGTCTTTTATGTGGTTTTTATGTATAGAATATGGTTGCGGTAGTTGTGGGTTAGGTGGCATTATAATATGTATTATATATACACTATAGTATAATATGAAAATAAACTTTTAGAGATATTGAGTTCTGTAATATCAATTCGAAGATTTTGTTAAATTTAAGTGGTGTAAATTGATTCTCAGAGGAGGAGAAAAAATTCTTTTAAATAAATTATTTTTAAGGTTTAGTCAGAAGATTATATAATGGTTATTTCTTAAAAAAAAAAAAATGAATTGGGTGCATAAGAATTCTTTGATCTTTGTATATTACAAAAAAAAAAATGTCTATATTATAAAATTTATATTTATAAATCAAATTTAAGTAAATTATTATTACAAAAAAATAGAAATATATGGTATACTGCATTATAAGTATAGGTATACATATCTTTCTTTTCAATAATGAATATTCGTCTTGAGACGAATGTTCATGAAATGTATACATGTAGTATAGTTGAAAATATATTTTTGAAAATCTTAAATTTTTTTTTAATCTAAATAAAGAATAAAGAATCTAAATAAAGAATATCAAAGCCTTGTGTAATTATTTTAAAAGCTTTCGATAAAAGGATAATAATTCTATGCACTATAGAAATCTTTTCATTCTTTATTAACTTTAAATTGATTGGGAAAGGTTATAAATATATTAAATGAAAATTTGAATTCAATTTAATCAATAGAAATTAGAATATATATCTTTTATCTTCTTCTTTTTTTTTTCATACTTTTTTTTTTTAATTCAGACCCTGGGGAAATTTTAGTGTGGTGCAGAACTGCAGAAACAGTCTAAGTATAAGGATAGTGCTAATTTCGGAATTATATAAAAATGTCATTAAACGCATTTAAACTTTGAATTGAGTCCGAAATGAATAAAATAAAATTTTTATATTGCGTTTATAATGTTGGATAAAAAAAAAATTAAAAAATTAATAATAAAATCAATATAGAAATTAATTTAAGATCAAAGCAAAAAAAAATATATTGTGCACAAAGGATACTTTATTAAGTATAAGATTATGGTATAAGTTTATTAAATTGACTTAAGTTAATTATTTAAAAATAATTAATCTCACTCACAATTTAATTCTCAAAACATAGTACAACATGGATTCAAATTGAAATTCATTAGTTACGGACAGAACAAGGGTGTTCTCAGAACACCCTCTCTCATGAAAAGATTTTACTAACTAGGTACTAGGCTAACGCATTTCAATTACTTAATAAGTCCCATCTATATAACCTGTCATGTTTTAAAAAGGAATTCAAGTAATATAGTTTTCATGAGATAAAACTTAATAAACAACTATATATAGTAATATAATTAATTTATTAATTCAACAAATAATAAATAATAATTTGTTTTTCTTCTTTTTTCTTACTTAAAAAATTAACATAATGCATTTAAAATGTTTTTGACTTCATTATAAAATTATAAACTTTAAATTACATAATTTCTTATTTACTTAAAAATAATAATATATTGTATATGAAATATCATTATTCATGAGACATTGGTAGAGTCGCAGTCATTAATAACAAAAATAATAAAAAAAAACAACATTTTTATATTATCGTAGATATAGAAACTGGAAACATGGAAACATCCAAATCTCATAATGAGAAATTTCAAATATTCTAATTATTTAAATTACTTTTACTTCCACACTTTTTGTACCTTTTTTTTTTTTTTGCATTTTAACTTATAAGAAATTTTCAATTAATGCACTAAGTTGTTCCTTTAATGTTTGTAAAAAATAAAAAAAAAAAATAAAAACAAAATCTAAATCTGTTGAATAGATAGATTTTTGTAATTACATATTATTTACATTCTTTGAGATTAATATATTGTATACTATGATAGTTGAAAAATCTACAGGAAATCTTCAATTAAACATATGTATTACTTATTAGCACATTAGAATTTTATTTTATTTGTTTTTTCTTACAATTTTCCAAATAGTTTTCTTTCAAAATGTGAAAAACTTTATACGAATATAAGCCTTTAAAAAAAAAAAAAAATATTAAACTTTAAGAAATTTACCAGTCTATAAATTATTTGTATTTGTATACATAAAAAACCAAAATATTCGTTTGATAATATCTGTAGTTAGTTATACACTCTCTAAGGATGAATGTACAAAATTTAAAATATTTTTTCATGTTATTCCTAATTTTCATATAGTCTATACACAAGGTATAATTATTATTCCTGCAAAAATTTTTAAAATGAATAAAATCCTGATTATTTCATATTTATAAATATAAATAATATTAGCCCAAATATATATAAATAATAAAAAACATTATCTTTTATTTGAATTTTTTATTTTTTCAAGTTCCATAAATCAGAATTCCATAATCTGAATGTTATAAGTGTAAGAAATCTTTTAGAACTAAATTAATGTTCCAGATTAATGATTAAGTTATATTTTCTTTTAAGTATATGCAATTTTATCTCACTCACTTCAAAATAATATTTTTCATTAATTCTGCGGAGTATACAAAATTTATGCAAAAAATATGTTTTAAAATAACATTAAATGCAATTTAATGCAAGAAAGATATTATTTTTACTTCTTTATATAAAATGACTTTATCTAGCTGTAGCAATGACACTATTTTAAGTTAGAGTGTTTTTCAGATATATTATGCAGAAAGGTCTGGTTTTATAATTAAAATTCAGTTGTATACATAAATAAAATTTTTTGAAATAGGTTCATTAATTATTAAAATGTAAAATTTTTTAAAAATAAAACATTTTACAGTACATAGATATGGATGGATATAAGCACAATGAAAAGTTACTTTCCTTGGTTTTAATGAATTATGCCAAATTTTTCTTAAATAGCAAAAACGAAGAAAAATGTAAAGGGTTGGCAGTTTTTATTTTTTAAGCTACATTATACATTCCTTGTTTTGCGGTACACATTTATCGGCAACATAGACCATGCATCGTATCGTATTTACATATATTTATAATGTTAATTTTATTAATAGTATTTCTTTCTGTAATTAAAAATCTCACAATCTTTCATCCAAATGTGTTTGAAAATAAAGAAGAAAAATAAAAAAAAATTATAAGCACCAATTTTCATAGGATTATTATTATTATTTATCAGCCATGGTGTCAGGTACAAAGGAAATGAATCCGCATATTTATATACATATATAGAAAGTATAAATTTAATTTGTACACATAGAAATATATATCAACAATCTAATAAAAGTATGTAGTATGTGTACCTAATTTACCTCATAATGTGTATAATTGGAACCTAAAACTTAAAGTAGTTGTATTTTAATAAAATATTCACTGTAATCTCATATATTATTTTTATAACAAAATATAATAATACATATATATATATAAAAAGCTATTAAAACACAATATTAATTTGTCACTCATTTTATATGCAAATGAGAAAATCTTTAGAATTTTATTGGTATTTTTTTTTTTTTAATTAATTTCATATGGAGAATCTAATCTGGGGTGGTTTATTATAAAAAAAAGTAAATTGATAAAATTATGTAGACTCTTAAATTTCAATTTTTAGGCCGTTTTAACTAACATGTTGATGGAATTGTGGTAATTAGTTTGTTCATAGTAAACAAAAATTAAGTACAATGCGAAAGTGAGAAAGCAAACCAACGTGGCATTAACACATAATTCGTTATTCAAACTTTAAATGCTAAATTTATAATTGTTTAATATTGAAATATTACTGTGATCCGAAGATTCTCGGAAAGATTCTAATTATCATAATCAAATACATTACCCGAACATAGTATGTTTTCATTACGGTTTTAGAAGTTTGACAACTCATAACTTTACTTAGATTATATTTTCTTAAGTTTAAGCCAAATATGCTTCACAATGAGGCTTTATTTTGCTCTATGCCAATTCATAATTATTGAACCAATCTATCGCATTTTAGTTTTATTTTTCACCTACAGAGATTGTTTATAGGTATGTTCTTTTTATGGTATTATTTCTTTTATATTTTTCATGTATTAATGAAGAAATAATGATTTTAAGGTTGATAATTACTTCAATTTTGAAAATATGTAGATATGTAACTTATAAATTAAAATTAAAAGTTAATAGGATATGAAATTATAAAGAGCGCTCAATTTTACAATAAAATTAAAATAAAATATATAAAGTTAACTCTTTCAATATATATATAATGATATTGTGTATGTTAAATGTGAATATAGAAAAGTTTGAAACGCGAAAATTTCATATTTTAAATACAAAAACATGAACAAAATTTATCATTATGTTAATTACAAACTTTTAATTGAGAATTATAAATTAGTTGGGATGGTTTAAAGAAGAGCATTTTTCTAAGTTTATAGAATATATTAACTTTTAAATACAATTATATTTGAAAAATCTATGCTCTTAGCTTAGCTAATAATCCAGAACATCATTTGATTATTTATTATATATTGAGAGCAGCATATAATATTTATTCATTTATTATTTTAGCAAAGATAAGTTAAAACATTTTCATTATTAATCAATGAAAAAGAATTTATCTGTCAGGTGTATAATACTTTCTGTCAGGCTATATAATATATGACTTTAATTAGGATATATAATGTTATATGAAATGGAATAAATATAGCTCAATATAAATTACTGTTGATATTATACAATATCTATGAATATCTTTTTTTCTAACTAATAAAATCATGAATAAGTAGAAGGTAATAACATGAGTCAAAAGAATAATATTTTTTAATTTTTTTTCGCCTTTATTCTTATGCAAAATTAATCCAGGAAGACCAAAAGAAAATATACGATCTGCATATAGATTAAAATATGTTCAAATAGTTATGCTTTATTTTATCTTCTAAGCATTTTTTTTTTTTTTTTAGAAAATATAAAGTTTTTTTGAAGCAATAAAATTTACAATTTTAATAAAATCAAATTTATTTAGTTTATAAAAGAAAATTATGTAATATATATACTGTTTGTAGATATTATAAATATACATATACGTAAACAACATACTGTGTTTAGTTCAGTGTTTTATATATTTCACCTTTATAGAAAATTATAAAATATAGTTTCATTTCATGTACACATAATATTAATATTTATACTACCTGCGTACATATTAATAATGAGGAAAATAATTTATAAGAAAAATAAGAATTTAATCAACGCTATCGCGCAACAAATTATGAAAGTAATGAAACAAATTATAAAATCATTATGATTAATGAAATCAGATTGAAAACGCAAAATAATAATGAAGAAAAAAAATTCAAAAACTTGATAAATTTAATTATAAAGCTTAGATTTTTTATATACTTTTATCTCATTTAATACGGATATATATATTTATAGGCATATATTATGGTGGACATATTTATATTTTAAGAGCAAAATAATAGAAATTTTTAATAAAAGTTCATTTAAAAATGCTATTATTGCATTATATATTTTCTCAGTTCCATAAAAAGTTTTAATAAGTTTTTAACTTTTTTACTGCTTTTTAAAGTAAATTTTGTAAATATTCTATACTAATGTTCACTGCTGTAGCAATCTAAAATATTTTATACAATTTACATTATATTCACTATAATTCCTTTTTTATATACAAAAAATTAAATTATTTCTATATAATTTAGATTTTAAAGTATATTTTTGTTTTGAAACATTTTCTTCCAAAAAAAAATTGATAATAATTATATAAATTTAAAAATAAAAAGTTTAGATACTCTGAATAGTTCGATTAATCTTCGAATTGTTTTTTGAGTATAGGAAAACTACAGACATTAGTGAATAAGATAAATGAGTCTATTAGCTTTCTGCATATATGGATTATAATGTCTTGGAAGTGTACAAGATGCAGCGTCGATTCTTGTATGACATTATTATAGGCAATTTACTTTAAAAGTATAATTTTTGTCTTTAAAATTCTTATCGTTGTTATATCCTCAGTTATTTACACCATGTGTTTCTTGGCACTAACGCCTCATATGATTGTTGCTCTATTGAAACACCAAATAGAATATATAGCGTTCTTCAGTTTGTAGTATTTCTAATGACGCCGTGTGCACGAGGTCTAATAGTATACTATTAGCTAAAATATGGAAAATTATGCGACAGATATTGAAATTATATTAAAAAAAAAACTATACTTTTTAATATCAAATTATTTGCTATAAGAGCTGCCAAATTTATAACTTTAATCAAGATTTATCCATTTTATAAAAAAGTTATAATTTTTTTTTTTCCCCAAAAATATGAATTTATGTGTGTAACATGAATTCTGATAGTTGCAACATCTTTATTTTAAACCTATGATTTAAAAATTTTCAGGATTAATAAGATTTTAACAATATTACACATGTAATTTGTTATTTGAAGGAAATTATGACAAAAAAAGGGGTTTGATATTATTATAAAATAAATTTAATCGCATATATGTATACTATATACAATATACATTTATATGTATAATGTAGACAGAGAGAAAATGATAAACTAAGTATGCAATATTATCTTTTTTTGTTATAAGTACATATATATATGTTTTTTTTTTAAATAAATGTGGTAATGATAAGAGCAATTTAATACACATATTTTCATAAAATGGTTGAATTTATGGAATATACGAAAGGAAAAAAAATAATATAATGTGTGTTATATTCTCTGATAAATTAGATTCTAAAAAGAAAAATTTCATTCAATTAATTTTTTGATAAGATTTTCGAGGTAAAAAATTAATGAATGCTTTTTTTTTATATTTTATAATTTAGTTTAGTATATAAAAATGTAGTAAAATATTTTATGGAATGAGACTAATTTGCGTCTAGCTGAAAATTAAGTGTTTTTTTTTTTTCATAAAATTTAAAAAAATGGATAAATGTGTCAAATTGAAACTGATATAATATAAAGATAAATCTTAGCAAATAATGAATTTAGATTTAGATTTATCAATTTATCAAAACTTTCCTGTGAATGAAAATTGAAATGTTGAATGTTGAATCTTTTTCTATTTCTGTCTTTAGAATCCGCATCAACCTGGATTTTAATCTTTTTTTTAGTTGAATATATAAAACGAAAAACAAAGAACGAAAAATTTTAAATAAATGACAAAAAATTAATTCTTCATTAAAATTTTAAAAGTGGAAACAAAATTCAACCACGGATTAGATAATAAAATTACATTAAAGTGTGCTGCATGCATAAGATAAGATCCTATGGGAAAATGATAAGGTGTTGAACCGAAATTACATTAGGATGGAAACACCACAAACTGCATAAAAGATATTAATGTAATATTACTTATCTTATTAAATACAAAGATATTTTAAATTAAGTTAGTGAAAAAAAGATGTTGTTCACTGATGTAATGGCATCTATTATTATCAATGTATCAGACTATTATTATCAATGTATATCAGACTTGATGTTTCTCCATCTGTTTTCAGCAAATAGACTTGAGTTCAGTTGAAATCACCATACATCCAACCTAGAAGCTTTCGATTCAATTCACTTTATGCCAAAATAACGTTTTGAGTGAAAAAATAAATTGATTTTCAAATATTTTCTTTGAACTTATTATTATATTTTCATAATATTTATGTGCATATTTGAAAAAGGAAAATTTTGAGAGTTTTCCTTTAGTTACCATCATTATTTCATTTCCTTAAGGAAATTGAAATTTTCTTCTAATTTTGAACTAAAATGCACAAACTTTCATTATGTATGAATATATATTATTATTATTATTATTTTTTTTTTTTGCTATATGAAATTGAATTTTTCAATAAAATTCTAAATAATTATATAAGAAATTTTTGCATAATAATCAAACTGTCTTTTTTTTCCTTTTTAGATAATAAATATTTACATAAATATATATACAAATAACATGTAATATATATATTTATATATTAATATATACATGATTCTACAATTTTCTGTATATTAAAGAAAATATCAAGGAAATCTGTATTGAAAAGAATATGGTTTTTTTTTTTCTTCTTTCTTAAAATTAACCCAGATTCTTCTTATAAAATTCAAAAGAAAATTGCATTCAAAAAATACACTTGAGTAATGAGTTTATTTTTATTAGTATTATTATTATTTTCTTAAAAAAAAAAAAAATTTAGAGATATTATAGTTGATATTTAATTTATTATTATAATGAGAAAATATGTTATTTTCCTTTCAAGCAGAAAAAAAAAAAAACTAAGAAGAAGAAGAAGAAGAAGATAGCCTGAATATTATAAGAAGAAAAAAGATTTTCTTTGAAGTTTTTATATTATATATGTATGTGTATTAAAGAAGTTGGTTGCATTTAAAAAGGAATATTTTTATCTTTTAAGAAAACAAATTTTCATTTCCCAGAGCTATTATAAAGCTTTTTATTTTATTTTAAATTTACAAAAAATAAAAAAAAAATAAAAAAAAAACTTTCTCTTATAAAATATTAACTTATGGCTTACATTCGAGAAGAATTTCTATATACATTTAAGCTAAGCATAAATGCCTTCAATCATTAGAGCACTCAGGAGGTATAACAAGAAAGAAATTGTTTTGATTATTTTTTGATGAAGTGAATAAATAGTATAGTATATAGTTAATATTTGTTCATTGAAAGCATACAAAATTTTATATATTTTTAAAATTTTGAGCTAATTAACTTACGACGTACTAAATAATTTTGATGCCAAAATCTAAATTCTAATATAATTTTAACTCTCAAAAAAATTACGAATTTGAACTAGTCTGAACTTTAGCAGTTCTAACTATAGGTGGCGAAAATATCGATCTGTAATCAATTGCTATTATCCTCTATCATGTTTTTCCTGTATATAAAATCATAGTATTTTTTCATGCATTCTATTAAATTCATATTTATGCACTTTATTGATATCGATGTCTATGTGCGAGACTGTAAGTAATTTATATGTATAACTTTAATTAAAATTTATATATCAGAGTTTTTACACTTTATAAACCCTTTTTTTAAATAAATAAAAATATATATAAACCTTTAATTTGAAAATCTCAAAAATATTCATACGGTCATAATTGAATTTTTGCAAAATTTAAAAACATCTGCTTTCTGCTTGTAGTTTTCAAAACTCTATAATCAAAGCAATTCGAGTACCATATAACTCTATTGACAAGCTGTATCGGTATGAATCTCATCCTAGAATAATAATAATAATAATAAATAAACTAAAAAAAATATAATCCAACTGTTGTTATTGTTCCCATAATTGAAACAAAAAATGTGGTTTCCACTTATTTATATATAAAATCCAAATATTCCTTTTATTAATTTTTTATGTATTTTTTATTTATTTTTTTTTTCTGTACATAATAATCAATATTAAAAGTTAATACTTAAATTTATTAAATATTAAAACCAATATAATAAAAAAAACAAAATAAAATATTTTAATTTTGAAAAGCATAATCATTTTTTATTGAATAAGTTAACACCTCTATATTATAATATATTTTTATTTATAAAAAAAAAATCTGCAAAATCATTTGATAAGAATTTATTTTTGGATTACACAATTTTTCAATAAATTAAGAGGATTCTTAGTAATCTTTTTAATAATAAAAAAAAGAAAATAAATAAAAATAAAAATTATGATTAATGATCGTTTTAATTATGGTCACTTGAGATTTTTATCAAAAAGTCTATTAGCAAACCACTTTCCTACCCTAACTATATATACCAATATTTTTTTACGATTATATTTTGATTTTCATTTTTGTAGCTTTTTTTCTTATAAATATATATACAATTATGTTATATTTTTATATGTAACTATTTTACAAAAAAAGTTATTTTATTTTGTATTAAAAATATAACATTTTCCCATAGTCATAATATTGATGAATTTTCGAAAATAAGTTATATTTTTGTAAGTTAGTTTTAGTTATAAGTTTATTTTTTAAAAAGAAAATAAAAATTATATTTATATATTTACAATTTTACAATAATGTTTAAAAGAAAAAGAAGAAGAATATCATGACTTTTAAATTTATGTTGATGACTATTTTAACACTCTGTCTGATAATGATGTCAGATAGTGAAACTTATACAAAATTTTAGCGAATTAAAAAAAAAAATGTCATGCAAAAAAAGGGTTCAATTTATTGTTTCAAACGTAATTTTTTGTTAAGAGGATGTTTTTCGAAAATTGAAGTAGTTTTGACAAGATTTCGAGACAGGTAATGTTAATCGATTCTGAAAATATTGAATACCATTATAAAATAAAAATAAAAGTTCGGAAGTTTTCAGATAATAATCCACGATTCACTATCAGGATTACAAATAAAAGTCTCCCAAAATCTAAAATTTAAATATTTAAAAAAATTTATTTAAAGTAAAATTTTAAACAACATCATACCTACATATACCTAATTCTAATGATTTTATTTTGTCCCAAAAGAATATGAAATATAATGTACTTTCTTTTCACTCTCCTATAGTTATATATACTTAAAAAAATATATTATAAAAAACAGTAGTCCTTAACATTTACCACTAACACATAATAAAAACTATTTAATATTAACTATCATTAATAATATAAAAAAAAAAAATAGTAATAATATACAAACTTATGTGTACAAAATTTCTTTTGAATTATTAATTCTCTGTAGTCATTTTCAATTAATTAACAAATTTTTCCTAAAATGAACACACACAAAAAAAAAAAGGTGAAAATATTTTATGATCCTGGCTTTTATTGGTTTCACATTACATATCCCTTTTTTTTTTTTGTTTTTGGTTTAGCAAAGAAATATAAAAAGGATCTCAAATTTTTTTTTTTTATAGTCTCACCTGGGAGTGAATGTTTCAAGTAATTTTTTATATATTTTTGTTATTACTTTACTTTATTTTTTTTTATTATTTTGAAACTTAGGTTCACAATTGAAACAGATTGTAGAGATCTTTAATAAATGTATATATAAAAAAAGAAAAAAAAAGTTAGAAACGTGTACGTGCATCTATCTATGATAAATTTATTAATTATGAAGAAATATTTTGGTTGAGGGTGAAGTCATAATATATAAATTTTAAGGATTATAAATATTTTATGAGGGTTTAACCAAGCACAGTACGTAAAACAAAAAAAAAATTGGATAAAATGATATTTGATATTTTTTGTTTTTATCTATCAAAATAAAACAAAAAATTATTTAAGGCAAATAGAAATTTAACTACATAACTGGCTTCAGTTAAAATATGTAATAAATTTATTATTTTCATTTTAAAGAATATTATACAGAGTTGAATAAAATGTATGCCAACTTATAATAAAATGTATGCACAGAATGGTAACTGAGTAGGGTCATAAATGTATTTTTTTTGTTAAAAGCATGAACTCATGATGAAAACTCGAGATAATTTTGCAAGAGAGCAAATAGAAAGATTACCAAAAAGAATTATTTGAACTTCAAGGTGTTCAAAGAATAGTAGAAGAAAGGTTATTAATTAGCTTAGTGATTGCATTGTGGTAAGTGCTTGTGTTCTGCATTTAAATTTGGCTTAAAATGTAGTTGTTAACCCCCCCTAAAGATCAGATAGTTATAGATAGATTAATTATTGATTCTTATTATTCCTTTCAGATAAAAATAAAAAAAGGTACTTGTTTCAATATTTTTCCAATTAAAAATCTATTTTTTTTTTGTTTTGGTAAGTGGAAAATCCAACGTGTTGATAATAATTGTCAATTAATCATTAATAGCATAAATAAAATTTAATATTTTTTGAGATAAAATAAAAGTCATAATGGTATATCAAATTTTTATTTGCTTAATTATTAGGATTTTTTGAGTATATACAAAATAGATATTAATGAAAACATTCATCATATAAATATAATATCATATAAAGGTTTTTTAATCATATTTTTTTTATAATTCGATATTGATTTATATTAATTCAAAAGTTAATGGTAAAAAAAAAACAATAATAAATAAATAAAACTTCACAGTGCCTTAAATTTTTAAATTAATTTGCCTTCATAATAAGTAAAACATCAGAATTCTCTCTGAAGAGGTTTTTAATGTCCTCTTTTTGTTATGAATATTTTATTTGAGCACAAACTTATTTTAAAAATATTTCTATATTTTTAAATATTCTCGTTTTATCTTTTTTTTGAAAAAATTTTCTAATAAAATTTCATATATATATTAATGAAAAATCAATTTTAAATAATATTAATTAATTTTATTTAATTTGTCAATTTGAAAAGTCTGAGCTCAATAATGTATATACTACATAAATCCCATTCCAAACATCTCAACAGCGACAGAAAAGTATCTTATATATTAAACACTAGAAGTTAAACATAATTTTACGTAAAATAAGAAAAGCCGGAACAGGTACTTTTAGGCTGCCTTTAATAATGATCCTAAAATTAATGACAATTTTTCTAGCCCCGAAAACAAATTATATATTATACTTCATTTCATTACCTATTTTGTGGTTTTCTTTCGAATAAAAATAAAAATAAGTATGTATAATATGTGAAAAATAAAAATAAAAACCACCGACGATATTGGTTTTTTGTATGAGTATATTTTAAAACTTTTTTTTTTTTTTTTACAAAAATTAGAAAGGACACATTGTTAATAATACAAAAGGCATATTTTGGGGAAGGAATTTTTTCTTCTTCATTTTTTTTCTATTTAACAATAATAAAATAACTTCTTGTTTATTATTAAATCTTAAGGAAGTAACAGATGCTGTTGAAGAAGGATTAAAAAGAAATAAATTAATAAAATATCGACAAAAAAAACCGTCCATAAAAAGGATACTCATGTTTTACTTCGGAATTTAGTTAGGTAGGTATATGAACTTTTGAATTTAAGCAATTTTTTATTTTTGTTTGCATCAGAGTCAGAATCGATTTTGTTTGAAAAATACAAATTGTATAATTGAATACTTTTTAATATTTCGAAGCCAAAAAAAAAAGAAACAAGTTCGAATCAAAATCAACCACAACTTTTTGTTATTATTTACTTTTATCCTGATTTCTGAATGTCGATTGGTAAAATTTAAATTCCAAGGGTTAATGTAAACATTACTTAGTACCGTATATTTATTATTATATGAATAGTTTATGTTGTTGTCCTATATCTATGATGATATTTTTTGTTAGTAATAAATATTACTACAAATCCTAAAATATTATTATTATCATTATTTATGTTCAAAACAAAAAATAATGAACTTTTTACAGGAATTTTGTCTGACAATAACCTAACTTAATTTCTATCACGAAAAACTCAATATTACAAAGTATATTTAAATCCTTCATAGGGTTCAGGTGAATTTTCTTTTCAACATCGATTATACGGTAGAAACTTTTTGACATAACCCATGGAAAGGTTTCCTCTTTTTGTGTTTTTTCAAAATTGTTTATAATAAATTAATGTATATAATGAATTTTAATCTAATTTTTATAGGAACTTAAATGGTTTTCCTCTGCACCATACATTTTGGCAGGTCAAATTTCCTAAAAAAAATCTTAAAAAAAAAACAAAATAAAATAGAATAAATTTCTAAATATGCGTCAGTTGTTGTTGAAAATAATAAAAATTTTCTAATATTATTTTTTGTTTCGTTCATAAAAATTTCAGAAAGGACACTAAAATAAATAATAATACAAAAAAAAAAGGGTTTTTTTAACAAAAAAAAATTTAGTTAAAATATGTAACGAATAATCACAACAGATATTATTTAATAATCATTAGAGGCTGTGATAATCTTGTCAACTTATCATTAATTTGGAATAATAATGAAAAACAAAAAACCACAGGTGATTATTTTAAAAAAAAATTCGATCCATTTCGATGACGTTAGTTAGGCGACGCAAATCAGCCCTTTAATTTGATTAATTTTTTTATCGGCTCATTCACAAAAGAAATATCTTTGCACGGTTATTGCAGTGGTTGTATAACTGTATGTATATAACTTTAAACTTAACTATACAAATAAAACTATACAAATATAATTCAGTATCCAAATCATGTGAACTCATTCATAAATTAAGAATGGAGTCGTTAGAAAGTCGCTGAAAAGTATGAGTTTTAAGTCCTGCTTATTTAAATAAACATCCCTACATTCTGATAGTGAAACAAACTGAACGTAAAAATTTATAGAGGTTAAAGATATTACATAAATGTATAATACTACACATTTTTGCAAAATTCTTACAAATCTTTAAATATATATGCAAACTACTTTTGGATGAACATTTTTTAATTTGTTTTATATGAATACACTCTCTGGCACGTTTCAGCGATTTACAAAAAAATAAAAATAATTGCACTAAAAAATCATTACATCATTTTGTTGGGCATGTTTTCCTAGTTTTCAGAACATTATTTAGTTAGATGTGCCAAATTTTTTATTATATTTTTTTTTTTAAAGAATTTTAAACTATTAAATCGGGAAAAAAATAATATATAAAACAAGAGCAATTACAATTTTTATGCTATAAAATAAAATTAAGAAAAAAAAAATTATTAACAAGCAACATATTGTAGCTATAGGTCTTTTCTTTTTTTGCGATTTAATCGAAAATTAATAAAAAAAAAAATATTGAACAACATAAGGTTTTAATAACACAACCATTTTTTTTCTAGGTAAAGTTTTAAATTAAAATAATAAACGCGCGTTAAGTTCGTTGAAACTTTATTAAAATTGAATTAATTTTTTTTATAATTTTTCATATGGCACGTTGAGCGAAGTTAAACTAAATAAACATATAAGTCCCATGAATTTCGTTAATAAAAACTTTGGGTGTTTCAGACAAAAGTTTCGAAAAATGAAAGAATAAATTTTAATTTATTATTTTCGAAGTTCCATCTCATTAGAGTTTCTCCAGTTATGAATATAACTTCGGTTTGATTGGAAAAACTGACTATAATCCTTAATCAACAAAATCGAAGTTTTCAAACTAATAAATTTATTTTATACACTTATAGTTAGTTTTTAAAATTTTTTAACTATGCTGAAGATTTAAAGCCCTATATACTTATATAAAAAAAAATGTCAACAAGGACTAAAATTTTAAAATTTCAAACTTGGCCAATTCTTTCAAATGCTTTGCAAGATAATCTTTGTTTTTAACAAATTTCTTCATCTGTAAAGTATATAATTTTACCAACTTTTACTAACTATAATTTTTAAATTTATGAAGTATATAGTTTTTCAATTTAAAAACAACTTTGAATTCAAAACATTGTCCTTATGAAAATTAAAACAATAATAATAATATAAACGTATTGAGTGGAAGAAATATGTAAATAAGTGTATACATTATATATGTAAAATGTACATATTTGGTATTATGTAATGGAAAATAAAATTTAATATCACTTGAAAAACAATTTGTTAAATTAAAAAACATATTATTTTGAAATCTTTTTAAAATTTCCATTTATATAAATTCTTCATATAAATGTATATATAATGAAATCAAGACAAGATAGATAGATTAAGAGATTTTAAAAATATAATAAATGTATAAAATTATTTCGACTGACCTCAATTTATAAAAACTAAATTTAAAAACAAATTTCTTTGAATCGTTTTAAGTTTTGTTGAACATACATGTCTATTATAAAAGTTTTAAGTATTTTTAGTTGATCGAAATTTAAGTTATTTTTTCAAGGACAGCAAATGTTTCACCTATAATATAAATAGTAAAAATTATCATATGAAAAGGATATCAATTTTTATGCGTACAAATTAAATTCGAAATCTTTTGCTAAAATACATAAAAAAAATTAACATAGCAAACAACTTCACTTTGTAAGTAAATTACAGTCAAAATCATCAAGCTGTTTTGTTTTTATGTCTTTTAATCGACTATTTTTAATTTTATAAGAGTACCAATCAGAAGCAGAACAATATACACTATACAACTATACAGTATATACTAACTTTGTCATGAGTCATGACACACTCAACGCTTTCAGACTTTGGTGAAATGAAACATCAGAGTCGTGTTGTAGCCTACACCCTATATTAATACCATGTTTGTTATATAAGCATGTTAGATATATAAAAATAATTATTCTACAATAGTCATATCTTTTATCTTTTGTTTTAAAATTTAACTATTCTTATGCCAATTTTAACATAATATGTAAACAAATAATAAAAAACCAAATATTATATTATAAAACTTTTGGTATTTTTCGATCAACATTATGTGTGTGCACATAGTACATATTAAGCATAATAATGTGTAATAATTGTGTATAATAGTCAAGTGTTTCCTAATTTCAATGGAACACATTTTAACTACGTTATGTAAGTGTATACAATACATTGATTGAATGTTGACGAGCTGTTAATTTTACTATGTACCAAAAAAAACTAAAAAGATATTTAAAGTTTTTTTTTTTTTTTTTTTGGCAAAATTTCTTTGTCCAGAAACTTTAAAGCTCTGGTGCATTATTTACAAAAAAAAGCAAAAAATATTCAGAAAAACTTCTTATCATATAAATTTATTTATATGTACAATATTATACATTTATATGTTCTGCAGAAAAATTATATATTGCAAATGCCCATATGCTTATACGAAGACAAGAATAATTGTCTAGCCACACAGTAGAATTTCGTTTTTTTTTTTAAGTTAAACTGCAAATATGTATATGACAATAAAAAAAAAAAAACAAAAAAAAAACATAAATATTCGTATATGAATAATTTGTGCAAAAAATTTTGTATATTTTTTTTAGGGTTGTTGACTTTTCCCTTGTATAATTTTTTTTTTTCCTAGGTCCATTTTATATTAAAAATAAATATATAAGGAACTAGAAAGAGAGTTCCAGTTGACTATAATAATAGAATAAAAAAAAATAAATAAAAAATAAAGAAGGATGCACAATAAGGATGCATTATGTTAACATCAGGAAAAACTATAAAAAATTTTTGTGGTTCTGGTGTTGACGTAATTTTCGATGTTTTGTTTTCCTATTTTACATTGAATGCATACAATTTCCAGAGATTTCACATATTTATATTCAAAAAAAAAAAAAAAATAGTTTACTAAAAAAAAAGTTTTTGGAATTTTTTCGATAAAATTTATATACATATATTTTTTCATAACAAATATATTATATGTAAACATATATGATGTATGTGTGTTAAAAACACAAGAATTTCCAATTAATTTAATTTTTGGTTAGTGGTTTTAAAATTTTTTTAATTTATATACTGCAGTCTGAAAATTATGGTTAAAAACCAAAAAAAAAATTTTTTTATGAGTTACGAACATAATAGTGAAATTAATTATAAGATTTTGATTTAATATTTTGTGTGTACACATAATTTTTGAATGTTTTTGCCTTCTACACATAAATATACTTCCTGTTTAAATTTTTTTATTCTAAATTGGGATTTGTATCCTCGAAATCGTTTTGCATGCATTATGTTATCTCACACTTTCACATTATGCTTCCGATTGGTAGCACATAGAAATTGTTCCGAAACATTCGTAAAAAAAAGTATGTAACCAGAAATACAAATGAAGGCGTTGAATAAATATTTTCAAATAATTTCAATGGTCCGCATCTCAAGAATTCGAAATGCATTAGATAATAAGCTAACTTCTTTTGTCATCCTTATGTATTTTTATATCAATGACATTAACATTTGATATTATAAAAGCAATATTGACACCATATCAAATTTCCAAATAAAATGTTCCTGCTTTAAGATAAACTATATTTATATATACACCAACTAACTGACAATGAAATTCAAAGTCAAAAGCAGAAAAAAAAACACCCTTAGTTTTATATTTACTCCTGAGTTGATTTCGTACGCGTTCCATATAATGTAATGTATAATGTATATATGTAACTTCCGTAATGACTATGTGAAATCATGTTTAAAGCGGTATGTACATATAAAATAAAATGCAATACTTGACATAAAATATAATTCTTTGTTAAGATTTTCTTGAATATGCTGTTTACAATATTTTAGAGAATTTTATAGTCCAATGAAATTATTGAACATTTGTGCAAATATTATAACGAAAAGAACTTTTTTTTTTTTTTTCAAATACTTAAATTTAATAAATAATAAAGTAATAGGGATAAAAATTATATTTGATAAAGGTTTATATTATAGAAAAATTAATATTCATTTGAAGTAAGTATATAAATTGTCAGAACTATGCTAAAATTGCTTTTTATAAAATTTGAGGGTGAAATAAAGCGTGTAATCATTAAAAAAGCTAACACATCTCTATATGTATATACTTCTGCACCCCATTATATGATAAAAGCTTTATTTCGAGTTTCGAGTTTCTAGACTTCAGCTAAGAAAATTTTATAAAGAATTAATCAAGCAAATTCTATTACAGCAAATTAGAAATATTAATTGAAACCGATTTTGAAGAATTAATTTCAAACAAACTTGAATTTATTGACGCACAAATTATGGTTTAAATTTAAATCTGTACAAGATTAATTTTCCTGTATATTGAAATAGTAAAAATTTAGAATATCGATTTAATGTCAGAAAGTGGCTTTTACAACATTCTAATTTTGATCAAACAAAAATTTGAATAAAAAATTTGTTTTGATATTTTTGCATTGAATTAATAAGTTTTATAGGATTAATTGAAGGGACATGACAAAGGATCACATCAATTAGAAATGTCATTTTTACTTATTAAATATTTCGAAAAAAAAAAAAAAAATCATATTAACAAGATTTTCTTTATTTGAAAAAAAAAAAAAAATATTCGACGACAGAAACGTTGTCCTGCATGTGCATTTTATACCAAAAAGGCTCATTGATGTTTTTGTTTTTTTTTTGTATATAAATCGTATGTCCCTCTTTTATATAATTCAAATTTTTGTTTTGTTAATTGTTTTGGCAAATATAACAAAATTTATACATACATATATTCCTATGTATACATATTTAATGTTTGGAAAAATTTTAAATCGTATTCTAGAGTTTGTTGGATCTCTCTGAATCGTCTTACGTATCTGGTAACGTAGACAATTAAATCCTTTTCCTGCCACCTATAATGAAAAATTTATTAAAAATTGGAATAAAAAAATTTTTTTTCTTCGTGTTCTTTTAAAGTGTATTTGGAAGGACGAAAATAGTATTTAACTTTAACTTTTAGAAGTTGACATTTCGAAAATATGCATACCTTGAACTTTTCGCTTAATTATACATTATGCTGTTGATCAAAATTTTTATATTACGCCAATCGAGACATTATCAAATTTTCTTCTTATTCTTAACCACCATACTTTACTTACAAAAATTTACAATATTTCTAACAAATGATTAATAAAACTTTTTTAATTGTTTTTGTTTTCGATTTCAATGGATAAATAAAAAAAAAAATCCTTCAATACTCAAGTAATCACAAGTAATATCAATGTCATTTTTATTTTTTCAATTTAATTTTAAATGCTCAAGCAAAAAAATATTAGACCTGTTTGCTTTCTAGATATCATGATATCATCGTTACATGTTACTAAGTCTTAATTTCTTGTAGAGTTGATGCATAAATGGTAAAAAAAAAATTATTTTCAATATTAGATAAATTCTATGTAGTTTGTTCAAACTTCTTCCCACAGAATTGCATTGAAATTAACGAATTTATAGAAATTATCAAATATAAAACCAAAACGATTACTATCAAATCATAACAGATGCATCCCAGAAAAAAAAAACATAACTATTTTCAATAAAATACAATAGAAATAATTTTTTTTTTATAGACATTTTTGTTGTTGAACAACCCTAATAAAAATCAAGTCCTTATAAACATTCTTACATAAAATAAAATTTGTAAAGCTAGTTAAACCATATATTAATAGATTTTATTTTATTTAATGTGGTATTGAATTTATTATCCTTAATAAATTGAATGGGAATTTTTATAGTATGTATTTATAATATTTATATTCAAAATTTCTGGTTCCAATTCAGATATTGAATATTATAAGTTATATAAAAGATAAAATTTATAATTTTTACACTTCAAGCAGGTTTTCTATATATATTAAAAATGTTTTTTTGGTAAATTATATTTAATTTTACATTCAAAAATAAGTTAAATCCTAGTATTTATATTAATAATTTTCAATTTATTGAATAAATTATTTCAACAAATTCAAGACAGCAGGTTTGGGTGACACTCAGATATATAATTTTCTGAAATTTCTGCTCTTCAATGAAGATCTTTTATATAATATAATAAGCATTATTCGGACCTGCAAAAATTTAATATAGATTTTGCATCTGATAAAATATTTTTCTTAAAGAATTAAAAAAAAAAAATTTAACATTTTTTTAAGTACATACATAACTAATTTTTAAAAATTCTTTGAAAGTACGAATAATTAAAAAAAAAGTTATTCTTTATTCCCACTTTAGGAAAAGGAATAATTTAATAATTTGCCAAGAATTGGTAAGAGTAAAAAAAAAATAAAATTAAATAAAACTTTATCAATGAAAATAGAATTTCATTAATAAGTTTATGCTGAACAAAAACTTTTTGAAGTAAACTTGTATGTGGAACTTAAATTAAAATGCAAACAAAGTTTCAAGTTTCAAAAAACGTCACCTTTTTTTTTTCAATTATTTAAAAAATTCATGATCTTGGCCTTAACACTAAGTCCTTCGCAATAATCCATAATAATGTATTTGGAAAAATTAACGTTAATTAACGTGCTTTCAAATGTTTTTATACCTTAAAATCATTGATTTTTTTTTTGTACTTTTATATCAATCAGATTAACTTTTTTGCAACTTTATTTACAAAAATAAAAACATTGCACGCAATTATTGAATTTTTTTCTTCTATATGACAATTTTATTCAATTAATTTGATTAAGTATAATTATGTATCCATATTATGTTTTATATTGATAATTTTTTTTAATTTAAATTAATTATTTTTTATTTTATAAATAAACTATCAGTGGCTTTGGAAAATATTGGATCTTAGCTTAAGGCTGTTGTTTTTTCTTTACACCGTATTAATATTAGAAAAAGGCAAACATAATTTTTTTCAGCATTAATTAAGCATTAAGTTCTTATATATTAAGCATACAATTTTTGACGTTTGTGAATTCTTCACATTTTATGAATCAATTATTATTAAAACTTATTCGTTAATTAACAAGATATTTTGAATTAAAAAAAAAATACATTTGAAAACTTAAATTATTTTAAACAAGTATAAGCAAATCCTATAGTGTACTATCCATAGTATATCCAATATGTACTATTTTAAATAATTTTTATTGATACCTATCTATACAAGGTATTTCAGTATTTTACCATTATGTACAACCATAGTCCGCAGTATAAATATTTTGAAAGAAAAATTCATCAGATAAATTTTTATAAGAAGTCCGTAGTTTTTTTTTTTCTTATATTTTGATTGAGAATTTTCATTTGAACTATGACAAAATAAAAAAAAGAAAAAAAAGAAGACCAACGAAGGGTTATTAAGGGATCTTGTTTTTGCAATTCTTTAGGTTTTTTTTTTTTATATTCTCTTCTAAAGGACAATTTTTCGATAATTTTTTTTTTCTCTATTTTTGTTTATGAAAATTGTATTTTCAAGTAGGAGAAAATCTTTTATTTCTTTTTTTTTTTTGCCGTAAATATTTTTCTTTATTTTTTTGTATTTTAACAAGAATATCAACCTTTGTGTAAGTAGGTACTTAATAATTTTATATATATAATATATATATATTTTTTTTTTACTTCAGAATAATAAAATGGAACAAATTTAGTGAAATGTAAATGAATATTATTATGATTTTATGAATTATTTTTGTGAGGTTTTTTTTTTTTTTTTTTTATTATTTCTTGATAATATTTTCCTAGAGGTATTTTTAAAGGTGAAACGAAGCGTATTTTAAGTGCTTAAAGATGAAAAATAAATATTTATTTATAAGCATATATATGTATATTTATATAAATTTATGTTTATTTATATGTATATTTATATAAAATAAAAAAAAAGTACACAATTTTTTTTTTTTATTTAGAAGAATTTGCTTTTTTTTAAAGTATTATTTGATATTTATTTAACATTTTGATGAAGTGGAGTAAAGCAAAATTCCGTGAAAAATTGTATTGAGAAATTTTCTTAGTTTTTTTTTTTTCCTTATTATCGTTGTATTTTAATTTGAATGGCATTATCCAAGATCCAAAATACCATTTACGTATATAATAAAAGAAAATTTGTAATTACACTTTACTCTATAATAGACGGAAAACGAGATTTCATGGTAATAAAGATTGACAATCTGTCAAAGTTAAAGTCTGTTGAAAAATGCAAGTTTTTGAAAAAGTTGCAAATGAGTTAAATGTAATTTTCATTCTGTTTAGCTGGGCCTAATTTGAACTTCTTCTTTGCCCCTGTGCATTTCAACCTTATTTAAAAACTATAGGTATATATTCGACATTTGTATTTGTAAGTGAATTGAAGCACTTACCTGCATAATGTATGCAAGTACAATGGTTGAAATAAAAGTTCAAATAATCGACAATTTTAAAATGCTTTTGACAATAATATTTTTTTTTTTGCATTTATGTACATAATTTAATTGCGCTTATATACTTATACATGTATACTTTTAATATGTTAAATCGTTAAATCAGAAAACGTGCATTCATAATTGTAAATTAATTCGATAACAAAAAAAATAAAATAATAATAATATTGATAACATTGAAAGTTATGAAAAGAATCCAAAAGGACGTATATTCTCATAATAAAGGATTGATGATTATTCATTTATTTTATGTTTACAAAACATAGATATTGATGTATATAAATGTTTGAATATATTTTTTAATAAAAGTAGGTATATTTTTATTTGTAAAATTATTTATACGCGCGGTATTTAAATTGGATAATTGTTGAGAATTTTCGGGTAATTAATTTGATTAACGAAATAAATAGGGAGTTTTTTTTTTAAATTTATTATAATAAGGAATATATATGTATATTTAAGTATGTTTTGTATATTTTATCCTTGAGATTTATAAATATAGAGAATATAAAAATAACAAAAAAATGATCATTCCACAATTATTCGAAGAAAAGCTTCAGGCCTCAAATTTTAATCATAATTTTTCGAACAACATAAATTTTATATATTGAACACATTATGACTTCATTTTAGCCCACAAATATTTTTAGACTGCAATTATTTTTTTATCTATAGAAACAAAATTGAAGTAAAATCTAGTATATTAACAAACATCTTTTTGAACGTTTGAAACTTCAGCGGACTTATATTCCAATGTAAAAAATTTTTTACTAGAAATAGTTAAGCTTTATATACTCTTGTAATTGTAACATGTTGTGATTGGAACATATTTTAGTTTTTCTTCGAATTTTATACAATTATTTTCGAAACTTTAAACTTCATATCTTAATTCATTGGATTTAACAGCACACTTTTAACATAAAAATAAATTATTTCTCCTTAAATCTAATTTCTTTTTATATGATATTTATATACATATATATATTATATTATACCCCTGTTCTAAAAATCTTTGTATGTTGTAAAAAATGTGATATTATTTTTTAAGTGAATTAAAATATTTATTTTAAAATTTTTATATTTTGTCATCATCATCAGTTTTATGTGAAAAGTACATAATATCTATTTTGTCATCAATGTTCTTAAAAATATTTTTGAAATTAAAAATTAAGTGAGCAATATATTAAAATTTTAAAGAATATACATATAGGCCATTATAGAATAATTTTCTTTGAACACATTTAGTATATGGCATATACATTTTATGTATATTAATAATATATTATACATATTTTCCCTATTTAATGTACATTTTTTTTTTTTTGAAAATCATCAAAAATAACATAAATTGACTTCGTCTAAGAATTGAAATCACTAATCACTGTCATGACTTTGTTTTTCTATTAATAATAATGCTGTCGATAATTGGTACTCAAAAATGTATAACGCATTTTTTTTAAAATTCTTAAGCAATATTATATACCTATATAAAAGAAAAATTTTATCATTGAGAACTTAACTACTTTATCTCATTTGAAATGTTAAATATACTTATACATATTAGATATTTTAAGTATATTGTATTTTTTAAGTGTACAACTGGCTATGGTAGTATGATATGTCTCTGCACAACTGGTATTTTAGATCTGCACAACTGATATGTCTCTACACAACTAGTATTTTAGTTCTGCGCAACTGGTATGTCTCTGCACAACTGGTATTTTGGTTCTGCACAACTCGCAAGTCTCTGCACAACTGGTATTTTAGATCTGCAGAACTGATATGTCTCTACACAACTGGTATTTTGGTTCTGGACAACTGGTTAGTCTCTGCACAACTGGTATTTTGGTTCTGCACAACTGGTATAGTAGTTTATATTGAATAGAAGTTAATATTATTGAGGAAATTGAGAAGTAATTAAATTTCTAGTTCATTTAATTCTGTATAGATCCAAAAATATAAATATGATTATCGCAATTATTGTAAGATTTAAAAATTTATTTCATATTTATTTCCAAGATATTTGGATTTTTTTTATTTTTCACATATATTATAATTGACTTACAGAGCTAAGTTTTGATTTAACTTTATCTACTGAAATATATTATATATTATATCGAGTATATATACAATTTGTTGGATAATAATCTTTAATTCAAAAATAAAATAAATGAAAATTTGAGTTAAAAAAAAAAAACAAAAAATGAGATAATTCCTAAAACTTATGCATTATTTAATACTCTTTCTATGGGTCTGAAAATCTGAATAAAAAATTGCAGTTGTAAAGTAAGCAAAGTTATCTTCAAACGGTCTTAGTTGGAAATCGTATTATAAATTTCATCAAGATTTAATTTTGCAATATTTCAAAATATGAATTTTTAAGATGTCGCACTTTCGAACTAGTATAGCATGTTCCACAAAAACCCAAAGTATTTTAACAAACAAACATTTATAACGTAACGTGCATTAATTTTTTATATGTCCATATGTAATTATATGTGTAATCATATAAACACATAACATATTATATTCATTTAAAAATATAAACTTCTTAAGAATAAAAATAAAAATAAAAATAGATAAGAAAAAAAAAATTTTTAGGAAAAAAAATGATAATTTATAGTTTTTAGTTTTTAAAATGAGTCCCACGAGGACTTCATCAGCTCAAAATCTTATATTTTATTAATATTATTACTACGTGTATATATGAACATACATATATTTTATATGGCTTTCAGTGAAAAACAAAGATATATTTTTCATGCTTCTCCTAATGAATAATAAAAACATTTAAAATTCATGTTTTTACTTAACCTTTGACAACAAGAAAAATTACAAAACACAGAATGTACATAAAAACAATAAATGATTTCTTGTCATATTTTTGTGTCAAAATGACACTTAAAGAAACAAGAAGCATTGTTAACATAATTTGATGAATAAAAATTTATTCTGGTGGAAAATATATAGAAAAAAAAATTTATTCTATCATCACCATGTGAAAGTGTTCTTATTTTTGGATATTCGAAATTAGAATTAAAAACTTAAAATAAAAAAAAAAAATTTTCAAAAATAAAAATCATAAAATTTCCCAGCTATTTTATTTTATTTTTTTTTAATTTAACAACAACAGTCTTTTTAAATTTATCAAATTTTTAATTAAATTTTCAAGTTCGTAGCCAATTACAAATAAATATTTATCTATACATATGGTTTATCCCATTTGAGCTTTTTATGGTAACAAAAGCGGTTCAACATTAGAACGTTAAGGCACAGAAATATCTTTTTTCTACTATTATAAAGCTTTTCTCTGTATCAAATAATCAGAATAAATCCTACAAATAATGTGATCAGTAGTTTTTTAACTCTAAGGTCATTTAATGTTTTACATATATTGTGTTTTAAGAGCAAACCATTTCAAGAGTTTGTAAATAAAAATCAACATAGCTACATGAGTTTCTTTCTATCCTTAGTGTTTCAATTGACTAAAGAACATAAAAAGTGGTCATTTACATAATAAAATTTGCTTAAAATCGCTGGGCGTGAATAAAATGCTATATCAAAACATTATACTTAATAGAGTGATTTGAATTAAGCAAAAAAAAAAAATACATTCAATATACTTCTTATCCGATGACACCTTGTACATACAAATTATACATTCATTAAAATTTATAGTTTTTAGAAATTTTTTTTCATTTTAATAATAATGAAATTTATTACTACCCACCACTGGGCATTTTTCTAAAAGTCAGGAAGAGCCAACGTATGGTGCAATCTTATTAAAAAAAAAATATGTAAAAAAAATGTTTTTTTTTATATTTTTTCATAAAAAAATAAAATATATATTCTTTTTCAAGAGCTCAACACGTTGACTTCATTTATCATTAGAAATTCATAATTAATCATATTTTTTTTTTGTTCAACTTCACAAAAAAAACTCTATTAAATATAGTCAAAAATTTTCATTATTACTTTCTATACTCTACTATTCATTGTATTACATATCTATATATATATTATATTACCAATTATATAAGTTAATTATAATTTTTATGAACTGTTAGAGTTAAGAAATAAAAAAGTTTATTAGTTAAAAAAAAACTAAATTTGTATATTATACATTGAATAGATTCAAGAAATATTTTGTGTTAATAATTACCTACTAAAAATTTAATGTTTAAATATATGAAAATTGTAGGTATGGTATAAGTCATGGGTGGGGAGCCTGCGGCCTTTTGGAGGATAAAAGGAGGCCTTATGCTCCGGTTGAAAAAAGGGTAAAATGCAGCTTTCTTGGCATTAAACTTCATTAAAGTTAAACAATATACTTCTTATTTATCTTTTTTTCACAAAATACTTTTTATTGTGCTTGTATTTCTTTATAATGAAAATATATACAAATTAAAATAAAAAGTATAGCTAAGAATCTAATCATACCTACTTATATTCAGCATTAAAACTACTATGTGCGTCCTTCTTGGGAAATGGGCTTAGTCAATGCGGCCTTTATATCTAAAAAGGTTCCCCACCCCTGGTATAAGTCATACCAACCAATAAAATTCATAAATTTGCCTTACATTTTATATGAAATGCTCAGATACATAGTTATCATAATAAAAGACTTAATATGCAGCGATGCATATTGACATTTTTTGAAAGCAAGGCACGCAATAAATAATTGACTCTCGCATTATCATTACTTAACATAATAATAGTTACAAAGAAATGTTTAGGTAGGTATATTGTAAAGAATCTTGAACCGAATAGTGTTACATTGGATTGAAATAAAAAAATTTGTTTGATCATACAGTAAAGTGTAGCGTTTCATTTAAATCCCAGTATCAATAGTTTAACATCATTATAATGGTATAATAATAACAAATAATGATTTAATATTATAGGTAGATATGGTTTATTTCTATACAACACTATGTAAAAAATATATATTTTAATAGTCGATGAACTGAAATATTTTTTTGTGAATTTTGAACTTTACTGTATACCTACCATAGTGTTGGAAAAGAATATTGAATTTAGTACGTATTCAATACATATAAACCACAAACATACATAAATATACATAAAATGTTAACTAAATTCGTTTAAAAAGTTGGAAAAAACCATAAATTTTCTTTGGTCTTAATTAATTTTTTTTTTTATACCTATATGACAAAAAAATATTATTCTAAATGAAAATAGAATATTTTTAACATATATGTACATACATACATACTTAATACATACTTAATTAAAAATAAAACATTTTTCTGGCGTATCTATAGAATAAATGATAGAAAGTTTGAGTATATACATATATATAATCATTTACCCTACGTAACATAGATAATATTGGTATATTAAAGAATTTAAAATATTTTCTTACAAATGTTAAAATTAAAAATTTCTTCGCACTCTTAATATTTAATCTTTTTTTTTTAATATAAATTTGTAAAATGATAAAAACAATTGCTATTTGCCACAATTGTATATCATTATCTGATTTGGGACTTCGTAGACGTAACGGCAGACACAAATGAGGAACTAATTTTCTTAAAAATTTCTTACTATCAAAGTTAAAAAAATTACATTATTTTGGTAATGTCGAGAAAACTGCGGATTGGCAAAAAATCATTCTAGTCGATAATAAAGTGACAATAAAAGCTTTCAAAAGAAAAAACTTCTTAATGAATAAAAAAAATTTATTTAATTTTAGTACAACAACAAAATTATACCTACTACTCAAACTCAAATTAAAATATATACCACGGTATAGAAATATATACCTACTACCTGTTATCAATTCTAACTAATTAATTTAATTAAAAAAATTTAGCATCAGCAAAAAGAAACACCTTAAACCTCACATATTTTATTATTCATTTTTCATATAAAATTATCTTCAGCGATTTTGTTAATTTGTCATCTTTGGGTACAAAACTGACGGTTTTGTAGACAAAAAAAAAGTCAAGTGATGAATACAAGATTATGAATCTTTTGATTATAATCCAAAACCTTTCATTCGAAGTTTATACTTCAAGTGTTTGAGTTTGTCTGATGGCTTTCGACCTTTAAAAAAAAATTAATCATTATACATATGTGCTTAAATTTATTTATTACAAAAAAAAAAAAAACTTACGAAAAAGCTTACATGTGACAATCGGAAATTGTGTAAAGTGAATATCGTAGTGTCAAATGCAATAATATTATATTCTTGGTGTAATATTATGTGAATTGGTTTGTGATAAAAACAATCTGATAGATATTTATTAGGCCGTTGCTAAGCATTTAAATGAAATTAGCAATCATTGATGAATATTATTGCCTATTTTATAACTAAGAAATCTTTGATATATAGTTTAGCTGAAGTTTCAACTAAGTATTGATTAAATTTGTTTATTATGTACAAAAAAAGTTGAAATTTTGTACTTTGTTTTGTATATTCCATAAAAATTTATTTTATTGGCAAGTAAAAGCAAAGCAAGCCAAGAAAATTAAATTACAACTACATTAAGAATGATAAAAAATCACTTTCATTGTACCTCCCGTATGGTCTAGTGGCTAGGATAGCTGGCTCTCACCCAGCAGGCCCGGGTTCGATTCCCGGTACGGGAAATTTTTTTTATACTTTTTTTATGAAAATGGTTAAAAACAAAACATGTATAAAATACAATTTTAAATTTTTTTTTGTTAAGATTTCTTTTCAGTAATAATATTTAATTCCATTAAAAATAAGATAGTATGGAAAAAAAATTCATTCTATTCGTACGTCATTTTCATTATTTTTATTAATGAATTGAGTGAGTTAAAAAAATCTAATACCTCACTCAATAAATTTTAGATACCGAAAAAAAATAAACATTGTTTATTCACTCAAATATAATGTTTCCGTAAAAAAAATACTATGCTGATAAAATTAATATTATTGCAAATAAAGAAATACATTGGTAGGCATGAAAATAATAATTTTTATAATATAAATTGAAAGAAACGAAGGCAATCAAAATATATTCTTTTAGTATTAAAAGATTAAAACCTCTTTCTTTAAAATATAACTTTTTCGTATTGTAACTTTACTATGCAGATGTTATAAGAACCTGTTGAGCGCCAAATTTCAATTTTCTTTCCCAATCACTTAAATGAACTTCTAGATTCTAGCTTTATGGATCTTTAATTTTATAGAATATGCAATTTATATATTTTTTTTTCAGTATTAGCATTTTAGTAGTTAGCAATTTTTTGTGGAATTTTCTAATAAGAAAAAAACTTGTTTTCCCGTACCGGGAATCGAACCCGGGCCTGCTGGGTGAGAGCCAGCTATCCTAGCCACTAGACCATACGGGACACAAGTATTTGGGACCGGTTGATATTTTTTTAGATAATGTTATTTTTCTTTTTTATTTATTTATATCCCTATTTTCTATATTTTTATTTTAAAAACAATCTTAAATTTTAATATAGTATATAATCACTAAGTGCAATATTATTTTAATTTTCAAGTAAAACATGATTTATTTTCAACTTTTTTTTTGTTATATTTATTTTTCAGTTCTACCTATAGGTATAGCTTTTTATATTTTAGCTATAATTAATTTTTAAATATTGTTTCTAATTTAGAAGTATAGTATTCGCATAATTCGTATAATTCGTATGGTGGCATTATATATAAGAAAAGAAAATCATTCTCTCATTTATTAAGAAAGCGTAATGCCTATATTTTTCTCATTCTTTTAATGGTTCAAACTTTTTTGGCCGAGTTCCATCAAAAATAAGAAAACGGACGTCCATCACTTACTAAAATGCTGCCCAATCGATGCCGAAGCTAGCCTAGCTCCTTTAATCTCAACTTAAATATGTTTGTTTCTGTACTGCATAATGAATAAAAATAGCATTGGTGTAGTACTGAAAGAACTTTAAAAATATATTTAACGCCTTTCTTTGGAAATGTTGTAAGCGAGCCCTATAATTCATTTATGTGAAACTGTTCTATATTTTCATATTGCATAAATTATTTTTATGCTTGAACGCTAAATTAAATATAATCTAAGTATTTTATGAATTATTCTGATATATATTTTATGTATAGGTATTTTCATATAATGTAATTATGTAAAATATTTCGTTAATTAAAAATTGTTATTTAATCGTTCCATCAATAATTTATTAAACCACATAACAATTTTTGAAAAGCGGAAAATAAATTGCGTTTTATTTTCTAAAAAAATTTTTTAATTTTTTTTTTTTTAAATTATGACATTAGGCTTCACATAATGCGGTTTTATTTTTTTTAAATCTAATTTATTAATTAAATGAAAATAACAAAAAAAAAAAAATAACAAAAAAAACAACATCACTGGTATAATTATGTTATTATGTATATATGTGCTATTTTTATTGTACATTATATGTGAAATTCTTATGTACTCATGCATTATATTCCAATTTAATAATAAATTAATACGGCCGGCATATAGGTATGTACATACTTTACTATTTGTAATTTTTGTTTACCATGACAATTAAATTTAAATAAAATACATAAATACATAAATGAAAAGACTTTATTTTCTTTTCAATTTTAAATTTAATTATTTATCATGCGATTAAAAACAGTTTGCAAATTTTAATTCTTTTTTTTATATAAACATCATATAGGTAGATAGGAGGATCGATAAATAAAAAAAAACTGTCTGTCATTTATTTTTTTGCTGTAACTTTACGAATTCGTTTTCATTTTTCTATGTTCAGTTTGCAGTTAAAAAAAGCATCATCTTTAAATTCCAAAAGAAGAAAAAACAATATATAATTTCGTTACAATTTTTGAGTAGCCTATACCTGTCTGAATATACTACCGGCAGATATAAATTCATAGGTTAGACATAGGCAAGGCTGCTTGATTTAGAGAGGCTAGAGTGCATAGATTTATATAATGTGTATTCATAAGTTATATTTGTAGAAGTATAATTTGATTGGGAAGGTATATGGAAACCATGAAAGTAAATGATTTATTTTGACCGATTCATTTTACAAATATTTAGAATTTTCGTATTTTATAATAATAAATTTAGTAAGTACCTACATATATATATGCTCGATTGTAAAAAAAAAACACGAAGCAGTCATAGAACTGCCTACAGAAGTTTATACTTAAGATTTAAAAACTATGAAAAAAACTATGAATAACAGTGGCTACAAATGATGGGCTGCTCAGTAAAAAATGTAAATTAAAATAAAAATCAGTCCATCAGTCCAAAAGCAGTCCATTATTTGTAGCCACTGTTATTTCATAGTTTAAATCTTAAGTATAAACTTCTGTAGGCAGTTCTATGACTGCTTCGTGTTTTTTTTTGCTTGTAATATTGGACATATATTTGAAATTAAAAAAGTGTACGATAATTATGAATTCCTACCCAAAATTTTTGGTCTGGTAATCTTTATTTTACCAGAGCTACCTATTTTGAAAATATTTTTTTTTTTTGCATATTTTGAGCCGGGAAAACCTATAATGATAAATTACTTGATCGATATCTATACTATCAATGCCAAAATATACCTATGTTGTTTGTAACGAGTTTAGTGCGTCCAATATTATAAATTTGTTTTATATGATATAATGTTTATAACTTTAGTGGTTACATGATCTCTGTAAAAAATAATCTAGAGTGTGTAAAAACATTTCCCAGATGTTTCGAAAATTATTTTATTTGATGGAAAATCAGCTCGAATAACTAATTTAAATTAAACATTATGAATTATAAATCGAAATTTTGTTCATATAAATCGAATTTTAAGACATTTTACTAAATTTTTGTTCATATTAATCAATTGTTAAATAATTTTATTAAATTTTGGCATTTAAATCTATTTTATTGTATTTTGTTTATATAAGTCTTATCTGTAAAAGTTCATCATCAACTGGAAATAATATTATTTGTCTAGCTAAATCTATAATTAATTTGAGACGTTAAATAATATGAAGTTAACAATATTTTATATTTTTATATTTAATCATTCGTAACTGCGTGAAATTCCGAAGTTTTCACAATCTGCATGTCAAAATAAAAAATAGACGAAAATATCAAATTGAAATTAGAATCGAATTTGGCAAATAATATTTAAGCTATAAATTAAAAAATATAGGATCAAAAAATAAATGTATATTTCTATTGCTAACTATTACTTTTTAATTATTTCATAGTCCCTTATTTTATTATACATATATAAATAAATCGACAATAAATTCCGTTGTCACATGAGAATTTTTTTTTGGGGACCCACAAAGAAAAGGATTATTTAATTTCTTTTTTTTAATGAAAAACTATAAATCATATTTTTATTTTAATTCAAGAATTGTTAAGTGGTGCAAAAATTTAATTTTTATCATATATCATATGAATATTTAACGTTTTCCAAAAATACTAAAAGGATTTGTTTCTTTATTAAAAAAAAAAAATCCTCATTGGGAATCGAACCAGGCACCTTCAGACTTACAGTGTGATGTTCTACTATAATACTAAGCCATTTTGCCTATATGAGTTTAGCTTTCTAAACAAATACAAATATTTATTTTCCTAAATAATATTAAATCTCATTATAGTTAGTTAATTTTTCAAACTCGTTTTTTGAGTATTCTAATTCTTTTCTTATTTTTTTTTTTGAGTATTATTTTTTATTCCCCTACAATAAAATAAAAACAAAAAAATGAATGGTTTATTAGAATTTTTTTATTATATTTTAGAAAGCGAAAACTATATGGCCGTATGGCTTAGTGGCTAGAACATCGGACTATAAGAGTGAAGGTGTCAGGTTCGATTCCCCAATGAATACATTTTTTTTTTAATTTTTTTGAACATAATAATTTTTAAAATTTTTTGAACATAATTTTTTTATTGGTAGAATATGTAATTTTTTTGCTTGTAATATTGGACATATATTTCAAATTAAAAAAGTGTACGATAATTATGAATTCCTACCCAAAATTTTTGGTCTGGTAATCTTTATTTCACCAGAGCTACCTATTTTGAAAATATTTTTTTTTTTTGCATATTTTGAGCCGGGAAAACCTATAATGATAAATTACTTGATCGATATCTATACTATCAATGCCAAAATATACCTATGTTGTTTGTAACGAGTTTAGTGCGTCCAATATTATAAATTTGTTTTATAGGATATATTGTTTATAACTTTAGTGGTTACATGATCTCTGTAAAAAATAATCTAGAGTGTGTAAAAACATTTCCCAGATGTTTCGAAAATTATTTTATTTGATGGAAAATCAGCTCGAATAACTAATTTAAATTAAACATTATGAATTATAAATCGAAATTTTGTTCATATAAATCGAATTTTAAGACATTTTACTAAATTTTTGTTCATATTAATCAATTGTTAAATAATTTTATTAAATTTTGGCATTTAAATCTATTTTATTGTATTTTGTTTATATAAGTCTTATCTGTAAAAGTTCATCATCGACTGGAAATAATATTATTTGTCTAGCTAAATCTATAATTAATTTGAGACGTTAAATAATATGAAGTTAACAATATTTTATATTTTTATATTTAATCATTCGTAACTGCGTGAAATTCCGAAGTTTTCACAATCTGCATGTCAAAATAAAAAATAGACGAAAATATCAAATTGAAATTAGAATCGAATTTGGCAAATAATATTTAAGCTATAAATTAAAAAATATAGGATCAAAAAATAAATGTATATTTCTATTGCTAACTATTACTTTTTAATTATTTCATAGTCCCTTATTTTATTATACATATACATATAAATAAATCGACAATAAATTCCGTTGTCACATGAGAATTTTTTTTTGGGGACCCACAAAGAAAAGGATTATTTAATTTCTTTTTTTTAATGAAAAACTATAAATCATATTTTTATTTTAATTCAAGAATTGTTAAGTGGTGCAAAAATTTAATTTTTATCATATATCATATGAATATTTAACGTTTTCCAAAAATTTCTTTATTAAAAAAAAAAAAATCCTCACTGGGAATCGAACCAGGCACCTTCAGACTTACAGTGTGATGTTCTACTATAATACTAAGCCATATTGCCTACATGAGTTTAGCTTTCTAAACAAATACAAATATTTATTTTCCTAAATAATATTAAATCTCATTATAGTTAGTTAATTTTTCAAACTCGTTTTTTGAGTATTCTAATTCTTTTCTTATTTTTTTTTTTGAGTATTATTTTTTATTCCCCTACAATAAAATAAAAACAAAAAAATGAATGGTTTATTAGAATTTTTTTATTATATTTTAGAAAGCAAAAATTATATGGCCGTATGGCTTAGTGGATAGAACACCATACTAATAAGTCTGAAGGTGCCAGGTTCGAACCCAATTATGGTTTGTTTTTTTTTTTAATATTTTAAAAATGATGACGGTCGATTCTCAGAAAAATGATGACGATTCTCAGAAAAATTCTATATGAAAATAAATTTTTACCCTCTACCAAATTTCTTCCAACGTCGCTAAAGAAGTATAAACTTCAAAAATTTGCTAATTTTTTTTTTAAATAATTTTTATTTGGTCTTTAACCTCAAGTAATATATTTCAATCAACAAATAGTTTAAAAAGAATTTTCATCAAACTATGAAAACTTTTTTTGTAAAGAAAAGAAAACTTTTTTACATAATTTCTGTTAAGAAAAAAAAATATTAGATATACTAGGTATATAATATGTATAGGACATTCTAGACATTGATGTGTATATGGATATTGAATAATGTAATTCTTGGTCGACGATATTCAAAAAATGTTTATAGTATTATGTTGTACATAATATTGTACTAACTTTTAAAAACCACATTTTTTAATTTTTTATTTTTTAAAGTATAAAGAATCCAAGTATGTATATATTATATTAAATTTAGTATACTTATGTGCAACTTAAATTTTTATTCCCACATACAGGATTCTTGAATTTTGGCTAAAATTTATTAACTGCAAATTAAACTTTATGTTTATTTTTAATTGAAAAAAGTAACACGAGTATATAATTGCAGTTGAATTATGCCGCTTAATGAAAAAAAAAATCAATCATATTATTTCAAATAAAAACGATAGCGCTACAACAACTGGATTAACTACATTCTATTATTGTGAGAAACAAATATTTTGACATAAAAATATTAATTTGTTTCCACAAACTGTTGACGAAGAAAACAAAAATAATTTAATACACCAATTATGTGTGGATTAGAAAACTGATCTAAATTTCAAAATTAAGATGTTAAACGTTTGAAATAAAATTTTATTTTTGCCTTTATTTGTAATATCTGCAATCTTTATCGATTCTTTTTTTAAGCTCAACTTTGCCAATTATACCTACAATTACAATACTTTCAATATGCAGGTACATAGGTACATATTTTGAAAACATTTGTCCCTAGGTCATTTTAATTATTATTAATTTTTTTATCCGACTTTATTAACAACAAGTCATCCTGTGCATTATTTTTTGTTAAAAAAAAATGACATTATTAAAACTATTTTATTAAATTAAATTTTTTGTCAAAACATAATTTAAAATATTCGTAATTTTATATCAATTTTTTGACATATAGCTATTATCCATAATTTATACGTATAAATTAAAACATTATTTTGTTGTTTTGATATATAATTATAATGATTTTAAAATAAAAGCGAAATAATGAATTTTGTTAAATATCTGCTTTTATAATTTTTTTACTTTTGATATGATGTTTGTACTTTTGCTTGGCTTTGACTAAGTCCAAAAAAAAAAGGGTTGGGCGCTCAGAAAAAGAATTGCGAAATGAAAATTTATATGTGGTAAAGTGATCGATTTTACAAACAATTTTCATTTTTCATAGAAAACGAGGGCTAAAAAACAAGAATTTTATGTCCAGATGAAAATTATCTTAACCGCGAATTTCAGACGTATATGAAATTTCAATATTTTTTGAAGTTATATCCAAATATCTAAATTTGAATATTTTTGTATTTTTTCTCAACATCATCATTAATATATTCATAAACCTCAAATTTACACAGAAGAATACTATATCAGAACTAACTTCAGGTTCAATATAATACATGATAGATGATAGTATTATATCTAAATTTCTACAAAAGTCTGTACTATAACTACAATTAAAAAAAAAAAAGAAAAAAAGATTAAAAACAATAAAAAAAAATAAAATTTATGATCCTTGAAAATACACTCACATGATTTTAATTTTATTCCAAAGTTTCTTTCATCCTTTTTTCGTTCATATAATCTTTTCACAGAGCTACAATGTGTACACAGAGTAGTAGTATAATGTCAAAACAAAATTTTTTTCAGGTATATAGACTAATGCATGTTTTGAATATATATAGCTATGCATAACATAGCATACCAAACTGTTTTGTATTTGTCCAGACGTTGTATTTATATAAAAAAAAAAAAAAAAATAAATAAAAAATTCAAGAGGAAAAATTCAAACCAATTAATTTTTCCAATGTGGACACAAAATAATGAATTCATGATTAAGTAACAAGCATCAATGTTTATTTTCAATTCGCAAAAATTTAAATATTTATTTTTGATTTTCAAAATGTTTGAAATCTTTGAAACATGAAAAGTTTTTTTTACAAATTTTGTAAACATATTTACACTTGAGAAATTTAATGAATTTTTTCGAATATTTCTTTTGGTGGGGTTTTTCTTACTCATCTTCGATTTGTTGGCTAAAAATTATAATTTTGTATATTTCTACATTTAAATTAACGTTTATTTAATTTTATTTAATCACAGCGAAATATAGTGTGAAATGCAGCTAATTCCCACCAGCTATTTCGTATAATTAAAAAAGTTGTATGAAATTATCCCTCTGTGTATACTATATTTCTCTGTGGTTTAATGCAAAGATTGGGACTTAAATTAGTTAAATTATTTAGTCTATGGATATACATTGCTCAATATATATCGCTCAATCATAGTTAAGTTGAGTGGTATTCAATTAAACCCACAACGTATAAAAACGTTAATAATTCCAAAGCTTACTGCTTTCTTAAATTACCTCAATAAAAAACCCAATGAAGAGCACGGCAGTATCTTTGTAATTTTGGTCATCATCGCATAACTACAATAAGAGGATACATTATCTGAAAAGCAGTCAGAAATAATTTATCATATTATGCTGGAGATTATACAATTATGACAAAACATACTATATGCATGTAGTATGAAATAAGTTAGAAAAACAATAGTGGTTATACTACAAAACTCAAATTTAAAACCAATTTAAAACCTTTTGTATAATTGAATAAAACAAAATCAAAATAAATGTTAAAATGTGCAGTTTTAAAGGGCGATAAATATTTATTAACTATTTTTATGTCTTTTTCTGTGGGGTTTTTCTACATCATTTAGATATAGGTACATTGATATATAATTTTTTTCAAAGTGTAGGTAAGTAATAAAAATTTTTATATTTTTAATTTTCATTGGTTACAGAAACAAATTCTACACTAGAATCGGTATTGAAAAACGTTAATTTTAATATTTATATATAATATGCATATTGTATTTGTATATATAGATATGGTAACACTTTATGAGTATTTTTATTCCTTTAAGATAATAAAATTTTGTAATTACATTGAAATTGATAAGAATTCTATGGGTATTAAAAATAATATAGAATTTTCCTTTATGCAAGCTTTTTATTGAAATAAATACATTTATGTACAATGTACATACATATATGCATAATATTTTATTTCCGTTGGTTCTAATATGAAATTTTAATCAAAAATTAAAAAAAAAGAACTAACTTTATGGTAAAACCGAGAAATATTGACAAAAAAAATGAAAAATTTAACTTTAAAAATTTTATTTTTACAACAGAAACTACATTTTTGTACATTAGTTTCACAGATTTTATAGGTTTTCACGGAATAATGAATCACAAAAAAAAATAGTCTGTTTTTAAGAGGGCCTGAGCAGCTTTTAGTAAACCAAAATCTTTGAAATTTTGTCAATATATACTTTAAATATAAATTAATTTTATTGAGCATCGTAAAAGATTCGAAGTCTCAATATAATGATAACAATAAATAATACAAGTTTTGAAATACTATGTAATAATTGGTAATAGTAACAAAGTATTAGACATTCAAATTGAACAATTGAACTGTTTTTATTCAATGCAAATACTAATGTTTTAGTATATAATTGATGATCTGTCTATATATTATATTTTGCGTATATATTTAAGTTTAATTTTTGACGATGTTTTAATTTTTTAGATCGCGATACGCCCTCAAAGTCCATATATATATAATTATAAATATATAAACAACTTGGGTGTAATAAAATTTTATGAATTAAAACCTGCAAAAAAATAATAAAAAAAAATAAAAATAAATAAATAAAAATTGCTCATGCAATATATAATTTAATGATTTTTATCTAAATTATTCCTGCTAGAAAACAAAAGAATATAAATTAGAAAATAAAGAAGAAATAACTTTTAATATAAACCCTTAAATCAAACAATTAACCCCTATAAATATTCAATTACAGACCAATTTATTTTACAATAAACCACGCCATTAAGTTAAACCGCTGACTATATTAAAAAAAAAAAGAATTGTTTTTTATTTTTTAATATTCATATATACAATTTTTTTTTTAACTTTATTCAAAAGAATTTTCCAGGACCATGAAAATAATTTATGTTTTTCATATACATACACTATACATAATAAAAATAATTTCGGATTAAAAAAAATAATTATTACAAAATGTGACAATTTTTTCTTCTTTTTTGTTTTGTTCGAAGCAAAAAATTATTCTGAACCAAAATAATATTCTGAAACGCACTATTCTTCTGTCATTCGCCTCTTTTTTGGTTCACGAGTATAAAATATCGTAAACAACACTAATTTATGTATATGTTTATAACGCAACATTTACTTAAACGTCCTATGCATCAAAATCACAAAAACGATTCAATCAGAACTCGATAGTGTCAGCAAAAAATGTTGTTGTGTCTGAGCTTATAGTCTTCTAGAATTCATGAAAAATTATGGAAAATTATTTTATGTTAAAATTATGTTAAACAGTTTAGTCTTTAGAAAAGATTAAAAAAATTATTATTTAAGAAAAAGTTGTAATTTGTTGAGAAAAAATGTTTTTTTAAACCGGAAAATTTTTTTATAATTTTTCTTGGCAAGACATGTAGGATATAAACTTTTTTTTTGTATAGGTTTTAATATATAATTTTTTCATAAAACATATATACGTATATTATATACAACATTACAACAAATAAAATAATTTAACACATTATTGTTTAATTTTCCTTATCTTAATCCCTAATTTGATATGCAATTTCATCTTTTTTATATAGTGATTATAACAAGTATCTTATTATTTAAGTATATATGTATGTATATACAAAATAATAATTTCTTTAACATATGTCACCATTTTTAAAAGAAAAAGTTGAAGAAAAAAAGAATTAATAAATTCTTATATATATTATATACAAATTTATAGAAGTATGTATATAGATTCTATCATTTTACAGACTAACACTTTAGTGGTTTCTGTATTCCCATTTGAATGAAGTGTACTGCACAAAAAAAAATTAAATTTTTCTATGTGGTTATTGCTTTTAATTTTATATTATATATTTTTTTTTTTTTTGTTGTTTTTAAATGAGAAGTTCTGAAACTGAAGATGATAAATTGCTATGGTTTTAGAAGATGTGTATGCTTAGGTTCGAGTGTATATATAACACGACGTATAATACAGTTTAATTTTTTTTTAAACATAATTTTCTTGTCTCAAGAATGTATTCCACCGTTGTTGTTAACATAAGAGTTTTAGGAAGTTTTTTTTTTTTGCTTCAAAAACCCATATTTTGTTAAAAGAAATATTATTTTTTTTTTTTTGAGTTTATTGGTTAATGTTTATAATAAGTTAATAATTAAATTTTAAAGGAGAACGCGCATGTAGCAAGTCTATTATAACATTGATTCTATGGTTTATTTGAAAAAATTTGGGTCGCTATATGCAAGTCTTATTACAAATGTTGTATTACCTTCAGTACTTGGTAATATAAATATACAGTCAACGAAGTTCTCATATGGGAGTTATTTATATATTTTTCCAAAATTTACACAACTTTTTGTAAATTTTCGTATTTTTCGCATTAAGAAAGAAAATACGATTTTTATAAAGTTTTCCTCTTTAGAAACAAAAAAATGTTAAAAGTAAATTTTAAACGAATTTCGTTACTCTTTAAATTTAGATTATTAGGTTGTCAAAAAAATTAACCAGTATGACAATTTGAAAGGTAATTAAATGTGTCAAAAATAGTCTATGACCATAGTTAATTTTGTCAAATAAGTACGAAAATAAATATATAGGAAAATAAAAAAAATCTTTATTTTTTTATGGTTTAAATTTTTCTTTTATACAAAAAATTAGAATTAAGTAAGTACATTTTCTATTTCATTCAAATTTATAGAAAAGCTGATGGATAAAAAAAACATAAATAGAGGTATATAAAAATGATTCACAGAACGATGAACTAAATTATTAAAAATATACAAAAAATGTGGTATTTTTGATTAAATTTTTGGCACAAATATTTAAATTAATAATAAATCATATTAAGATAATAGGAGAATTTTTTTTTTCATTTCATATAATTTTGTAACATATATGTAGCATATTTTGAAAAAACTAAAATTGCAGCGAAACAGAAAAATACTGCATGAGTTTTTTTTTGAGAAAACAACATTTAGAACTAAAAAAAAAATCACTATCAAATAATTAGATACTGCAGGAATTTTAGGGATACGAAATTGCTAAAAAAAAAAATGTGATAAAATATTGAAATACGACAAAAACGATGCGTTCGTTGGATCGTCGAGGTATAATTCTCAATTCCTCAACATATATATGTAACTTTACATTTTCTTCAAATTTTAAGTAATAGGTGGAGAAATTCATAGTAAAGGAGACAAAAATATATAAATAAGCCCACATGAAAATTAATTTACAAGTTTGTCATTTCTGTCACACTATCCTGGCTTTCTTTATACTGTTTTGATCTGAGAAAAAGGACTATTGCTTGATATTATAAAAATTGAATTAATATTAACCCTTTTTTTGAATTATAATTAAAATTAAAAAAAAAAACAAGGTTGAGTGTTCTGTGACCCATAAGAAGATTTTTATTGTACCTATTTTCTTTTCTATAGACAACATGATATAAAAAATTGTTTTTTCATAGTTTTGTCAGTATATACCCGACCATGATATTATGGTTGATAATACATCAAAGTACATTAAATACTGCTGTGCATCATGTTGTTTTTTTTTTCAACCAAAATTAAAGCTTTTTTTTTGTTTTCTATGCTTTATAGTTGGGAAATGTTCTCAGGTATAATTACCACAATAATAAATTCTAATGCCATGATGAGGTTAGTCTGTATTCTAGTCATATAATAATAAAATATCTGACAGTTGTTTATAGTTTTATGTATATAGAATAAAATACATTATATATTTATAAATAAAAACCAATTCATATAATATGTATTTATAAAAAAAGTTGTAAACTGAATTAAATTATAGACACTTTTAAATTTAATTATTTTAAGTACGTAGTTAATACAATTTAAAATAACAAATACTACTATTTCTAAACTGTAATGTAATGAATTAATAAAATTGTTAAAATTGCCAAATAAAATATTTTCACTGTTTTAAACATAGAGTTTTTATCTTTAATAATGAAAATTAGAATTATTGATATTTTTTCTCTATCTGACATTTTAATTAATAAAAATTATATATAGTACAGGCAAATTGTCCAAAATAAACAAAAAAATTGCGGAGTGGCTGTAACTTGGTATAGACCTTTGAAAATGTATATATTTCAAGAAACCAAGGAGTCCCTAGCTAAAAAGAGTGTGCTGGAGTGGCCACGCTTGACCCTTTGCGGCACATGTAAATAATATTATTTTGTATTTTTTTTTTTTGTAAATTACTATCAATATAGACAAGTTTGGTAAATTTAGCATCCTAAGATCTTAAATAATAAGGTGCATTACTATAATTTTGTTTCTATTAATAATATAGCTGAAATAAACAGAAAAATGCTGTTTTATTCGAATAAATTCGATTTCTCGAAAAATATATTTTGGTTTTTAAAGTTTTATATTATAATACAATTGCCGAAAAAAAATTTTATGAAATATTACCGCCCATTATTTGCCGCCCGACGCTCTAGCTTAGAGTGTCTATTTGTAAATCCATCATTGTGCTTAGATACATACAAAGTATTTGAAAAAATTGATTGTCAAATACTGGGTCGGGCACACTAATGAATGCTCGGGACTCATCGGATTCTTCAAAAGAATGTGTTTGTGTATGAGTATAGAAATTTGCATATGCTTGTTAATTTTTTTTGTTTTTGATGATTTTCGATTTAATTTGCCTGTACTAATATTATATTAAAAATATATAATTAATTAAGTCTAGAATAGAATACTATTGTAATTAATTTCAGCGGGAACAGCGTTCCTGTTCTTTTTTGACCTAAACAATTATTTTTGTACTAAATTCCGAACCTTTTTCGAATTTTTTTATTATTTTATTATAAGTTAAAATAAATTTACTGATTTACTTTTTTCTACACTATTAAATTATCTGTCACTTTTATTTGTACTTTTTAACATAATCCTAGCAGTCAAAACATTAAACATTAAATTGTCCTTCTTTTAATTTTTATTTATAGAAAGTAAAGCTTCTGTTAAAATGGATAAGTTATGTCAAATGAAAAATAAAAAAAAGAAGCAAAACGAAAACTATAAAAAATGTATTTACTTTGTTTGCGCATCAACAAATTTTATTAGCATTTTCTTAAAATTATATTTTTATAGTTTTTTATATACTTATATTATAAGTGTATAACAACGATATCACTTTAAACTTTATACATTATTATTGGGAGACATAAAAAAAAAATTAAAATGTATGTACATAATGTATTAACATATAAAATATCAATTTACTTCTATATTATTATGATTATTATATGCACAGTACATGTTATACTGTTTACATTAGTACAGATAGTATAACATAATAACTTCATTTTAATTAAAAAAAAAAAAAAATATCACAAATATATTATATAGTAAATATTTACTTTAATGTTTTGAGTTGAGTAAACATAAATATTATCTTTTCATTATTATTATGTAAAGATGACATTTTTTTTTTATAAAAGCATAATATATTTTATATCAAGATTGTATAGAAATATACATATATATTTAATAATCTACATAATATATATAATAGTCTATAATTATATGCAAGCTCCAACTATTTCTTTGTATTCAATAATAGTGTAATATTAATTCAATTTTACAAAAAAAAAAAAAAAACTAAATAAAAATTCATTAAAAGAAATGAAGAGAAAATTTAATATTAGCCCAATGCATCCGCCTTTTATTCCAATTTAATTACAATTTCATTTCCTATTTCATTTAGTACATTAATGATTCCCTCAGCTGTACGTGATCTTCCCTTAAAAGAAATAAAAAAAAATAATAATAATAACATACATTAGTCTACGTACGTATATAGTATCTTATGATTATCCCTTACTTTTACTGTATATATACAATTATACATATATACCTATGGTGTTGTTGTTTTGGCTAATTAACAGCCAAAATATAATACTAAATATAGCAGTTTCTATTATATTCTTTTGGAAAATAATAATAAAAGAAATAAGCCACTTGTTGCAATTTTTTTTTCTTTATTCCTTCAAAAATCGTTAAATATCATATATATCTATCTATATATATATGATATTTTCTATAAAGCTTTTCTTTTATTTTTCATTTCTGTTATGTGTTCCCGTAAAAATCCTTGGCAATTTATTTAGAAAAATGTTGTTGGCTTTTTGTTTTTTATTAGTTTGGAAGGAAAATAAATAGTTTTGTTAATTCACCAAGGAGACTTTATATGTGAAAAAAAAAAAAAAAAAATAGAAAAAATAAACAACAAAAACTTTTTTTTTTCCCATTTTATGGGTTTTATACTAGACAATTTTTTTTTTTTTTGTTGCATTTTCACTCTATGTTCAAAAATGAAATTGTACTTATTTTACAGCATCTGTAAAACTTTAATACTCTTATTTGAATGTGGATAAAACTTTAATAAAAAAAAAAAAAATTTGTTCTTTTTAGATTTCGTTCATTTTTTTTTAAACGAGAATAAGAAGGATTCAAATAATATTACAAAAGCTTAATTGGAAATTGTTTCAGGACAATAATAATGGGGGTGAAACTTTTGAGACACTATGGGTGAAGTTTTTAATAAAAATTTGTATAAGGGATTTTGTGAATATAAAAACATATATAGATGTATTTATATGTACATGTGTATTTGCACTATAAAGAGTGAAAATTTGAAGATTAATCCCACAATCACAGGATGAATCTTAATTTTAAAGTCTCATATACGTATATAAAGTTCTTCAATATCTTACGCTCTGCGGCATCTTTAAATAGAAATTATTTTTTATTTTAATATTAATATTATATGTATGATTTTAAGTGAACTATAAGTGTATTATATTAAGAAAAATTATGCTAGACTAAATGAGGATTACAAATGCGAGTACGTGTTATATATATAATTATGATTTAATACTTTCTTCTGGTAAAAATCAAATGTGTTCTCTTTATTAATGTTTTATCCATTTATACAAAACTTAAAATTAGACCTTTTTTTCAATTCAATACAAAAATACTTATATTATTATTCGAGAAGACAAAGAAAGAATTTATTTTAAAAAATCGTATGATTTATTTATTAACAAAAATCGGAAGATTTTTGTTAGGTATTAATATTTTATATAATTGTTAAGATTTTAACATGTGACGATTTATTTACTTAATTTCTCCCCCGCAAAAAAAATTTGCGTCCTCGCAAATGGATTTGATGTTTCTCTTTTCAATTTCTTTGTCCTCACTTTTATAAATTTTTTTCAAAACTGTTATACATATATGAAAATTACATATTTGAATATTCATTTATTATTACATTAGATAAGATAATATTTTCATTAGATACAAAATAATTTTTATTTTTTTTTTTTTATTTTTTTTTTATTTTTTTTTTGAACAATTTTCAATTTTCAATTTAATTAATCTATTCTATCGCAAGATACAGTTAATCCATCAGAATAATTTGGCTTTAATTAAAAAGGAATATTCTTGTGGTTAAATGTCGTATAGTTTTTAGGTTTAGTTTTTTGTATTTCTCTTTGTACTTTACCAAAGACGAAAAAAAAACAAAATAATAATTTCAAGAAATGATAAGATTAATTAGAGTATTAATTAAGTATCTCTAAGGTTAAATTTCCGTTTGTGTTGGGATTTATAATACTTAGTTTTCCTATTATTCTTAGTATCTATTGTATAGTCTCCATCTTTGTGGAAATGATTAAGTTTTCTATATTTCGGTTTATTTTTCATTACCTGTCGATTGATTACTACATCGTCTTCTAATTGACAGTTATTATCTCTATTTATATTTAATTTATTTATTCTATTAATTTTATCTATTTTAATCTGCTCTACATAATTTTCAATCTCTTTTTTATCGAAATTTTTTATTAGGAAATCAATTGGTCTTAGTTTCGTTGTGCTGTGAATCGTGTTATTGTAGAAATTTACGGAATTATAAACTCTGTCATGTATGTCATTATCAGAATTTTTTACCTCTAGGATTCTCAAGTGTTCGTTCAAAGTGCCGTGAAGGCGTTCTACATCTGCATTTCCTGTTTTTTGTCCAGCTGTGGTTACGTGAGATTTTATTTCGTTTTCTTTGAGAAATGAAGTAACAGAATGATGTAATATGCATGTATCGTTGTCGTGAACTAAATTTTTCATTTTTCCTAAAAATAATATTCTATCCTTAAGAGCTTTTAAAATTGAAACCCAAGTTCGGTCATTGAGTTTTTGTGCAGTAGCATATTTCGAAAATTTATCTATGGTGGTTAAATACATTACATTTCTACATGGAAACCAAATATCGAAATGTACTATATCATTAAAATGATTTGCTGTTTCTGTGATTTTTAAAGGAATTTTCGGGGGGTGTCGATCATGTTTGGCTAGGGAACAAATTTCACAATTATTAATAATTTTTGTTATGTAGAAAATTAAATTCGGATAAAAATAATTATTTTTAAGTTGGGTGAAAACTTCGTTTATTCCACGGTGATTATTACGGAAATGTTCAGTTTTTATTATAGTAATTAAACTTTCTTCGTCTTTAATATCCGTTAATTTTGTGTTGGTTTTAATTAAAGTTATATTACAGTTACTAAAATGTTCAAGGAATGATTTTTGAAATTGTGCAAATAATTCTTTTTCTTCGCAGAAAATGCAAAATTTTTTCCTTGAAACTAAAATTTTTTTCATTATTTCTAAAAGATCTTCTTCGTTTTTAATTACTACATGATTTTGAACTTTGTTATGAATTAATTTTATAAAATATCTTGATTTTTCACCTTTACTTAGAAAAATCTGATTTTTAAAAAGATTTATAGGTTTTTGAGATACTTGTATCTGATCTGATTCATGTTCGTTTAAGTTAGAAAAAATTTCGGATATGTTTACGTTATTATCATCATCAGCCTCTTTTATAAGTCTACTTAAGCCATCTGCAACTTGATTTTCTTTACCTTTCAGGTAATCTATGTCAAAATCAAATTCATTTAATTGAAGCTTCCATCTTTGGAGTTTCATATTGGGCTCCTTTAGGTTGTTAAGCCAGATAAGGGGTTTATGGTCGGTGCAAATTTTAAATCTTCGACCATAAAGGTAAACTCTAAAATACTTTACAGCCCATATGATTGCCAACAGTTCTTTCTCTATAGTCGAATATTTTTTCTCATGGTCATTGAGGGTACGAGACGAATAGCATACAGGGTGATTGTTTTGACTTAACACCGCTCCAATCGCATAGTTAGAGGCGTCAGTGGTTAATACGAAGGTTTTTTTAAAATCAGGGCTTTTTAATATAGGGTCGTTCATGAGTAAAAGTTTTAATTTATTAAAAGATTCTTGATATTCAGGGTCGGAAATATTTAATTTAGTATGCTTCTTTAAAAATTTAATCATAGGATATGCAACCTTGGCATAGTCTTTAATAAATTTTCGATAATATCCCGTTATGCCAAGAAATTGCTGTATTTCTTTTACCGAAGATGGAATTTTTATGGATTTTATAGTATCTATTTTTTTATTGTCAGGTTTAATACCTTCATTCGAAATTGTGTGGCCTAGGAAATCTGTGGATAATTCTGCAAAACTACATTTATCTATTTGTACTTTTAAATTAGACTCTCTTAATTTTTGAAGTATTTTTTTTATAGAAACTAAGTGCTCGTCAAAACTTGTTGAGAAAATTAATATGTCGTCCATGTAAACAATACAAATTCTGTTAATAAATTCTGATAAAACGTGATTAATTAGGCGTTGAAAGGTAGCAGGTGCATTTTTTAACCCAAAAGGCATGCGATTAAAATGAAAATGTCCGTTAGAAGTGGAAAAAGCTGTCTTATTTCGATCCTCTGGGGAAACTTCTAATTGATGAAACCCTTTTGCTAGGTCTAATTTTGTGAAAAAATTACATTTTCCCAGCTTATCAAATAATTCTTCAATATTTGGTAAGGGAAATCTGTCATCTATTGTTTGGTCATTTAATTTACGATAGTCTATTACGATTCTGTATTTTTGTTTTCCTGAACGATCTAATTTTTTTGGTACGATCCACAAGGGTGAATTATAAGGACTGTTACTTGGTGAAATTATGTTTTGTTCTAACATTTCTTTTATTTGTTTGTCTACTTCGTTTCTGTAGACTTCTGGGTATCTGTAGGGTTTGGAAAAAATAGGGATTTGATTTTTTGTTTTAATTTCGTGTTTTATTTCACTCGTAAATGTGAGTTTATCACCATCGGAAAAAAATATATCTTGATAATTTATTAACAAATTTTTTAGTTTTGTAACATCATTTTTATGTAAGTGGTTTGGAAAATTACTTAATGGTATTTTTCCATTATAATTTTCACTACTAAAAACATTTAGAGAATCGCCTGTAAAATAATTGTTCGCATAATTTTCCTCTTCTTCGTTAAGGTAAATTATTTGTGACGCGTTTCGTGTAATTAAAAGTCTACTTTTATAGTCTATAATAGAATCGAGATTTACTAGGATGTTGTTTCCAATTATTCCATCAAATTTTTTATGAAAAGGGTATTCTATAAATTTGATATGTAGATTTTTATTTTCCTTAAATTCTTCAAAAATTGGTACGCTATACGTAGTGTATGTTTCGACTAATCTATCTAGTACTTTTAATATTTTGGGTTTATCATTAATTTTCCATTTAGGGTCGCAAATATTTTGATTAATAATACTATTTTCTGCTCCGGTGTCTATTATAAATTTTAAATGACCAATTTTACTTTTTATTTTTATATAGGGAAGGTTCTTTCGGCTGGTATAGGAAAATTTCTGAATTCAAGTTCATTTTCGTTAATAGGTAAATCCAAGGTTCTTTCGGCTGGTATAGGAAAATTTCTGAATTCAAGTTCATTTTCGTTAATAGATAAATCCATCGGCTCAGTTTCTTGTCTAGGATTATATGTGTTATTTACTCTGTTTATGTGATTTAAATTATTATTAGAATTATTATTATTGTTATCAGGGGTATTATTGACTTGAAAGTTTCTGTTGTTATTTCTGTTAAAATTATAATTGCCATTACTATTATAGTTATTATTCATTCTATCCGAGCGATTGTTGTGATTAATTTGTTCTAAATTGTTAGTGTTATTATTAGGTCGGTAGTTATAGTTATTTGAAAATCTTCTATTAAAATTATCATTTGAAAAATTTGGATTTATTCCGTTGTTATTATTTTGTCTTTGATTCGTATTTTCAAAATTTTTATTAAAATTTTTATTTTGATTGTTCTGGTTAGTATTTGTGGGTCTTTGTCTTTGTCGTTCGAGAGTTTCTTGGGTATAACCAAGATCGTTTAGCAAGTAATATGCTGAGTCCAAAGTTCGAGGGTTTCTACACTCTATTATATTTCTCATAAGTGGTGGTAGTTCTTTTGTGAAATGTCGTAAAGCTAGTCTCATGTTTCCTTCTAAATTTTCTTCATTTGCCTCTCCACTTAAATGTAAAGAATTATTTAATCGACATAGCATTGTGTTAACTTCACTGTAAAAATTATCTACAGTTCCATTAAATCTCAACAATACGAGTTCATCTAAAAGTTTATTTTTAGGAGTCCTTTCACCGTGAGCATTTATTAAAATGGTACGCAAGGACCGCCAATCATTTAAAATTCCTGCTTTCAAAACAGTTTCCCTAGCTTTACCGACTATTTTGTCCAATATATATCCGCTCACAATTGGTTCAAGTTCCTGTGGAACTAAATTCAAAATGGGTCTGAGGGATTCTACTCTATTTAGAAAGAACATGAGGCTATTTTTATCTCCGTCGAATGGGGTAATGTAGCTAATTTGTTTAGCCAGAGTTGATAGGATTTCCTGACCTTGCATTTGAAATATTTTTATATCCTACTTTTTAATTATTTATGTAACAAAAAATATTAAAAAATAATTATTTTAAAAAAATTTTTTTTTTTTTTTTTTTTTTTTTTTATACTTATAATGATGAATAATTATGTTGAATGGTGAAGGATGGTGAATGATGCTTTTAGGATGCTATTTGGTTATGAAAATGTGATGAATGATGAATTAAAGATGATTTTATTTCTATTTTTATTTCTTCTCAATTAAATTAATTTTTGTTGTATAATTATGAATTTCTAATAATTTTTATTTCCAAATTTTTTATTCGAAATTTATTTATTTTATTTTAAATATTTTAGATTACAATACTATTTTATAAATTTTTTTCTAATTTATAAAAATTAGATTAGTAAGTTAAGAAATTTTTCTTTTCTTATTTTTAATTTAGACGGTTTGAATTTTTTTCTAATTCATAAAATTTATTAAATTTCTCAATTAAGAATTTTTCCTATTCTTAATAATTTAATTTAATTTTTATTTTTTTATTTTTACCGACTGCGCCAATTATGATTTAATACTTTCTTCTGGTAAAAATCAAATGTGTTCTCTTTATTAATGTTTTATCCATTTATACAAAACTTAAAATTAGACCTTTTTTTCAATTCAATACAAAAATACTTATATTATTATTCGAGAAGACAAAGAAAGAATTTATTTTAAAAAATCGTATGATTTATTTATTAACAAAAATCGGAAGATTTTTGTTAGGTATTAATATTTTATATAATTGTTAAGATTTTAACATGTGACGATTTATTTACTTAATTATATAGTTTGAAATTAATGTAATAGAATCTATTTTCATAAGGCGACCATATATAAAAAATTATTCGCCTATCCTAATAATAAATAAATAGGTACTATATAGTATATACTACCTACTAGCTTCTAATGTTATTTAGTTTCTTATTATTAAAAATACGGTACAGAGATTATACCAAATTAAGATAATTGAAATATTGATTTTAAATTAATATTGTCATTTTAACAAAAAAATAACTTTTTTTTTTTGATATTATATTTAAGCCGATTATGATTTAAATGAAACAATTAGAAAATATTTAATAAGAATAAGTAAATTTTTCTTGTCCTTGAATTTTATTGGATATTTATGTTAAGCTTAATTGAAAGTCTTAAATTGTTGATATTAAGAGATTGAAAAATAAATAAAAAATAATATAAATCTTAAATTATAATACTTAAGTAAATTTTTCTTGTCCTTGAAATTCATTGCATATTAATATTAAGCTTAATTGAAAGTCTTCAATTGTTGGGATCAAGATGACAATTTGAACTTTAATTTATTCAAATTTTTTTTTTTGTAATAATGAAAGTTACAACATTATTTTTCAATTAATACTTTAATTCGTTGGATGAATTTATGTTTTTCATCACATAATTCATTTTATATCATTTTAACTTATCTAAAATATATATCAGGGGTGGCCAGCTATACTAACTTTAGGAGCCACATTTGTGAATTAATATTTTATTCTGAAGTTATTCTGTTGTTTGAAGAAATTATGCACCATTTTTTATACTCAATTATTTATATAGTGTCCGACCCTGCTTATTTTGACACTCGAGATATTTTATTTTAGTTTAATAGAATAAAAAATTTCTTCAGAAGTTTTAATTTTGTTTGAAATTGAATTTGAATATGATTATTTCATTAAAAAAAATTTTTAATTGGTCCGCAACAATTTCAGAAAATTTATTAATTATTTAATATTTCTTATTTTATTTAAAAAAAAACAAATCTCACCTTAGTATAGTTTATTAAAAAAATACTTGAAGCATAAAATTTCATTCTCAAAATTGGAAAATTTCTTTTTCATAACTTTTTCTTTTATTTTATAAAAATAAATATAATTAAATTTTTCAATTTGTACTAAAATTTGTTTTTAGAGTTTACATTTTGTTTTTTTTAAATATATATGTATAAAAATGCAATTAGACTTTGAATTTTTTATTCTAATTTAAATTTTTATCCCATTCAGAATTTTTAATTTTTGTAAAAATGTACATATTTTTTATTTTAATTTTTTTTTATTTTTTTATAGGATGTTGCCTTCTGTTTTTTTTTCCTTAATTTGAGAAATTAATGCAAGTGTGAATTATTTTTATTTTAGATGCACTCAAATTTGTTAAAAACATGTAAAAAAATAAAATTTTATCTATATATAAAATGGCAGTGTTTTCGCCCATAGCAACTTTACTGAAATTGATTCATATTAGTTTTTTTTTTTGTCAGCATAAAATTGGATTTTTTTTTCATTCTAGGAATTTAAAGAATCAAAACGGGCGTTAAGAATAAATTTAAATTGTTCTATATGTGCACACGAGTGTAGTACATATTGCAAAAATTTAGAAAATGTAATAGGCTTTCCAAACGTCGGGTTTAAATAAGGTTTCGCAAATGTTTATAAATAATTGTTGAGTTAAAGGAGGTTTATCATACAAAAAATTTGGTTGTTTTAAAGTTGAGTTAAATGTGAGTTAAATCAGATTCACCTGATAAATTAAATGAATATGTCCTGATATGTTATGATTAAGTCAAAAAATTATCGGTTGGGCATGTACGTTTGAATAATTAAAAAAAGAAAAAACAAAATGGCTAAAAAAAAAAAACTTAAAAATAAAATAATTTTTTTTTTGTAATTTTTATTTTTCGAATTTTAGTTTTAAATTAATTAATTCACTTATAGAATTTTTTTATATAATTTTTTAATTATTTTTGATTGAATTTTATTCACTAATTTTTATTTAGAAAATTAACAAAACAAATAAAAATAAAAAAACAACAAAATTAACCCGGGTTAAAAAAAATCATGGTGTGAACAGCAATTTTCAATTGAGGGATAACCTGATTTAATTTATGAATAAAATTCCAAGTTTGGAAAGCCTATAATATTAAAAAATATGTTGAAAATTAATTCTCCTCGACTACTTTGAATAAAAAATCTTATTTAAATCAAATTTTTATTTTATCAACCGTCTTTTTCGATGATTAAAAATTGGGGAAATGGGTAGAATAATGGTTAAAGAACGCAAATTCGTACTTGTGAGAGATACTTATCTGTCAGACTTTGGCAGACGAAATTGAGTTCAAGACTTTCTTATTTTGTTATTTTGAAGTGCTTAATCTAGTATTAGGATAATGCATCTCTAGATCCCAATAAATAAATTTATATTATTGGTTAGACAATTAAAATTTTGTCCATATTTTTGAATTTCTGTTCTTTTATATAAAGTTTTTTTAATTGTAAATTCTTAAAATATTTATATAATAAAATTTTGTTTTAATGATAATTTATAGTCAAAACTAAAAATATTTATATTTCTTTAGTTATTTTATTTCATTTTCAACCAAAACATATAATTTTTAAAATAGTTTTACAATATATACATTTGTTTAAAATAAAAGTATATATTGTACTTGGGTTTTAACTTCAAATTCGTCCTTTACAGAAACAGGATACAGACTATGTATGGATGTATTTTAGATTTGTATATATTTTTTGAAGATAAGAAATAACAACATAGAATGTCATCATTATATTTTTATTATATATGTACAAAGATTTTTATAAAAAAATTATATACAGCAGGAATTATATTACTTATTAATTCGACAGTCACCATAAAAATAAGTTGTTGTATACAGTATACAGTGTGGAACAAATAGAATGTGTTACTAAATAAATATTATTATTATTATTATAGTCTACTATTCGTTTATTATTATTAGTCTGTATAATAGTATTATATAGTAATAGTACTGTAAATGAGAACATAGCAATGCGATATTATGATTATGAAAGTTTTTTTTTTCTAAAATTTTTAAGCTTAAAATATTATTACAGAGTTCTTTTGAACTTTCTTATGGTTTATTTAACTAAAGCTTTAAAAATTAAAATATTTAAATTTCAAAGCCCTTGTATTTTTTGCAAGACTATGAGAATTTATTCTTTATATAATATATTTACAGTAAAAAAAAGATACATCTAAAGAATTCTGCAAATCTTAAAATATTTGGTGAAAATTTACATAATGTAATTATTATTGTTATACAGCAATTGTTTAACTTCTTTATATATAGTTTTCAAAAAGATTTATTTTCAAATGACTTACTATTGAACTATTTAAAAAAAAAATTTAATTCCAGACTACAATCCTTTTAATTTGAAAAAAAAAAAAAAATTGTAAGTTATATAGAATGAGTTTCCTGTAAAAAAAAAAAAAAAAATAAGAATAATTGTGTTGGAAAACAAAATAGTTAGTATTACACTTTTTTGTTCTATTTTTTTTTTTTTATAATAATTTACGATTATTCCATTGTTTCAGAAAGTTTGCTGAACCATAAATGCAACTGAAATAAATAAAAAACACACAAAACTTTTGTTAATTTTTTTTTATTTTTATTTTTATTTTTATTTTTTTAGTATAATTGCTTGAGATTTATTTTTCTAACTTCTATGATGTACAGTACATATATAGTATAGCTATATAATTAAGTTTTGCATATCCTCGAATAGAATAACGAAAAAAAAATTATTTTTTTTTTACTGTCAGAATGATGCTAATTATTTTGTGAATTCAAAAAAAATCAAGAAAAAACGGAAACCTAAATAATTTTAAAAGTATTTTTATATAAAAAAAATGTCAGAAAAGAACTTATAGGTTTTATGCGAATTTTAAATCACATTTTATGTTAATAGTTTGGGTTGTTTTTTTTTTATATTTGAACAAAAGTATGAATTTGAAGAGACATCAACAGCAAAGGCACAATGCACATATATAGTTTCGATTTTTAAAACAAATGGTTCTGTTTCAAAATCAATCTGCAGCCTGTTCCATACACCTTGTACAATTGACTTCAATTTTTGAGTTTATAAAAAATATTTAATTTTTTTCACCGAAAATTTTAAATAGAACTACTAAAGCAAGGATGATATAAAAATTGAAAATTTTTAATATTAGTATTATACAATTAGTTTATTCTGTCATTGCTCTGTACTTGGTTGATATTGCTATTGCTAATTTACAAAAAAAAAAAAAACATAATGTAACATTAATATTGAAATAATCAAATTTTTTTTATTCTTCTGACTTTGAAGCATAGAGGAATATTGTTGAAAATTTGAACTATGTAATTATAATATATACTTGTATTACTATTATTTATAACAGAACTTATACATAACTAATAGATAAGCTAAAAATTAGTTTCCAGACAATTACTGCTAATTAAAAACCATAAAAGAGTTCTAAGCTCGACATATTGTGGTAAAAGTCAAGGTGGTACCTATGAAAAAGATATTCGATTACTGCAATATATGTTCTATATTGAAATTGTCATTGCATAACGACGAATTGTGAATTTAAAAATTTTTATTCGATTTTAAAAGGACAAATAATGGGTTTTATTTTCAAATTTCGATAGAAAATTACAGATCTTGGTTGAAAAAGTAATGAGTGGATTTTAACAAATAGTTTATATACTGAATTCAATATTCTCTATATAAGTACTTAGTACTCAGCTTTAATTGAATATTTTTGAAGTGTTAATGTTGATCGAACAATTTAATTTTTTTCGCAACATAAAATTTTATAATATAAAAAAAAAAGAAGAAAATGAAACATCTGGCATTATTATCCTTAGATTGTGGAGTAAATTTTGAGAAAAATCTATGAGTGACAGAATCTGATTATTAAATTTATTAAATTATTGCAAATTATTTGATTTAATAAAAAATAATAAGATTTCGATGTCCTTTTTTTTTTTTTTTTTTGAAAATAATAATAATAAAAAAAAAATAATATTCAAGGATGGCATTTTCCATTATAACTTTTTTTTTTTTTAATATTTTCAGAAGATTTAAGAAAATCAAATTATATATTTTTTTATTAATATTAAAAAAAAAAATTTTTTTTTTTCTTACTTAAATGAATAAAAGTCAGAATAGAATTTGAAAGAAATGACCAAAAAAATTTTCAAATAAAAATTTTCAATTATTTTAAGATCCAATTTTGTTTTATTGATTATTTATGTATATCTTATCTGTACATATAAAGGCAAAATATAAAGCGGCAAAACTTTATGTAAGTTCATTCCTTAAAAGGTACGAGGTGTTGTAAAGAGTTCGCCGTCGATTCCTCATATTAGATGGAAAAGGAAAATTATGGTTTAATGTTAATCTAACATCACAAACTTATTTTGCCTTAATTCGAAATAGACAAATAACATATAGTAACTATAGCTTCAAATGTGCAAATTTTAATAGGTAATATATCTTTGTAATACGATTTTGTCAAAGATGTGTAACAAAACGATAGCTACGTTGTTAATTTATTTTATATTCATTTAAAAGTAATTAAATGCAATATTACATCATTATCAATCACTATATTACATATTTATATATTATATTTATATATATCTTTTTGCATAAAGAGCATAATGTTATGCTTTTTTTATTATTATCAAATTGTCATAACTAATTTTTTATTGAACTTAAAGTAAAAATCTGGAAAATTATGTTGAGTAGGTATATTGAATATATTAACTATGCAATTTTTTAACATTATTTTTAGCAATAAAATTAAGCGACAAACATTTTTATGTTTTGCTTAGCATCCAGAAATTATGGTAAAAAATACAATTGTTCCATACAGAGACTGTTATAATGTTTTTTTTTATACTACACTCTCCTCAAAGAATGCCAGATACTATATTCAGCATCGTTAATTAAATCAATTAAATTTTCTACAAATTAAAAAACCTTTTGCACATCAGTTTAAATTAACAAAAAAAAAAAAATAAAATAAATAAATAAAATTTATACATTAATTCTATTTTACTTTTAAATTTATTTCAACTAATCTCTGTTATTTTCTGTACTTTTTTTTTTTAAAAAGTAAACAAAAGTTATTTAACAAAATAAATAATAAAGAAAAATAATATAAAAACTAATCTGTTATGAAATATAGTTTTAGATAATTTTTTTTTTTTTTGTTAACAAAAAACTGTTTTTCTTTATAATATTTATGAATTATGAAGCGCGACATAGCCACCCCTTAATTTCATGGTACAATAGTGAATCACTTAAATAAAAAAATTATATACTGTATATAATATGTATATGAAGTCAAATCGGTTAAAAAAAAATTAAGTTTTTTTTTTGGTCACAATATCCAAACTAATGGGAATAAAAATAAAATTTTTTTTTATTATAATAATACCCTAAAGATTAATTTACTTAATTTGAATAAAAATTATTATATTTGGCTGAGGCTTTGTTTTTTTAAGTTTATAAAAAAAAAAAATTTGTTTTATTGTCATAAATAGCTGCGTACAATATAATTTTTGATATTTATATTTCTTGTAAAAATATTAGTGGTTTTAAATTAAAACCAAGAAAAAAATAATAAAATTTTACGAGCCTTAAAGAAACAAATTTGGGGAATGTTACTGAAATATTTTTTTTTTGGGAAATCCAAAATTTTGTTAAAAAAATTTATTTTTGTCAAAAAAAGGCAAATGTACACAGAAGAAAATATTTAAAAAGTAGAAGATGTCATGTTGATATCCTTGTTTATATCAGTTGTTAAATTTTTTTAATTTTCTCGGGCTATTTGCATGAAATGTTTACAAAAAAGTGTGAGATTTCATAGTAAATTACAGAGGAGAATTTTTCACTAAACTCTTACTATTTAAAAGTAGCTAATCAGAACCCTTGACTTATTTTTTTTTATCATAAATGAATTGATTTTTAATAACATGTAATTAAATCCTTTGTTTGCCCTAACACCTAAATGGAAGAGAAAAGGAAACTTGATTTTTTTTTTAATGTATCTATAGTAACGATTTTTGAAGTGAAACTTCTTTAGAGGCATTGTGATTGAGAGTGAAAAAAATGTAAGTGTCAAAAACCGAACGATTATTGTCAAAAAAAAAGGCAAAATCCGAACGGCTATTGTCAAAATCATAACGATTATTGTCAAAAAAAAAAGGCAAGCCAATTTTTTTTTATATTTTTTTTTTCTAAGTTTTTTTTTTAAGCAGCCATTTTGAGGAGAAATGCGTTCAATTAATTTATTCAATTAATTTTTTTATAAATTATATTCAATTTATTTATTTCAAATTTAATTTTAAATAAAAACAATCAAAACAATTTCTTCTTAAATTTTTCTTCGATTTTTTTTAATAAATTCCACGAGAAGGTTAACTTTTTACAATATTTTCATTACTGAATCCAGGGTTACCAACCTTTTCAAATGTTTCCCCCTAAAAAAATAAAATTTCCCCCTAAAAAACCCCTAAATTTTTTTTATAGATATTATAACAGCTATACTTATATACATATGAGGATTTCAAATAGATGCTTGAAGAAAAATATATAACGCACATCGTAAATTATATAAATAATAAAATTATTTATTTATAATAAAATTAGCAAATAAGGTATCTTATGAAATGCAATCAAAAATATTACAAATGTCATCTAAATCTTCGCTTTTAAGATCATACATCATACCCCTAAAAAACCCCTGAAACAAATTACCCCCTAAAAATCCCTCTGTCAACAAAAAAAACCCCTGAATCTAGGGGGAAAACCCCTAATTTGGTAACGCTGACTGAATCATTTTCATTTTCATTAACTTATTTTTATTTTTTCGATAATGAAATAGATTTTAGCGTTGCCAGGAGTACACATAATTTTTTTTTTTTTACGTTTTGTGTATTAAGTATTTTTAATAAACATTCCCGTATTTTAAATTTCAAATAATTTATTAACAAATAAATAATTAAATTTTGTAAAAAAAAATATACTTATTCTTTAATTTATTTTATTGGGTTATATCTATTTTTAATATTACATTATGTTAAAATATTTAATAGAATACATATGACATATGATATTAAATTTCCACTCAACTCATAAGAAAAAATATTGTTATTAATTGTTAGTGGAAATTGAGTTCAATATTTTGTGCTTATAAAAAGAGTTGGCAATGTTAGTAATGAAACATGTGATAGAATTGGTGTGTTTGTTGAGAAAGCTACACCGTTTATTTTTTTCAGCTGATGATAAAACCGACAGCCGCTAGCAACTTAATGAAGCTTATCAGCGCAATAACCTACTCTATATTGGCTCAGAATTAAAGTCGAAAATACTATTTTTTTTTTCGATTGAAAGGGAAATATAATTTATTTTAAATTATTGAATAACAAATATTTCATTTATTAATTATTAGTGCTAATTTTCAAAAACTTTTTGGAATACAAATATGTATTCTGAATAAAAATGTTCCAATGCACCTATTTTGTAGATAATTTATTTATGATATTAATTTTTCTTAGTGTAATTTGTAGTTTGTTGGTGTAATTTATTTTTGACATTAAATTACACTAATAAAATGCAGGAGGAATATTTTTTTACAATTCCTTTTCAGAAGAAGTACTAATAAACATGAAATTTTTCAGGCATATTTGCAAAAGTTATTTTAGGTTAAACTTTTCGGGCAACAAAAAGAAAACATGATTTAAGCCACGCTGCTGTTTTTTCATACATTATTGTCGCTAATAACCGGAATTGTGTTTACAGCTTAAAATATAGTAGAAATCATCTGCAATCAGTGTTGCCATAAATCTAGCCATTTTGAAATAATTTTATGCCAGTAAACTTTTTGAGCTTAAAAAGTATTTTAGAATTTTTAAATGCTTTTATCTCTAATATGGTGTTCGCATTAGGAGAATATTTGTGGAATATGCTGTTTTCCGGAATATTTCAGGAAAATTTACTGGATTTTTCATATAAAAATATATTCCGGAATATGTATATTCCACTTTCATATTCTAGTTTGTCAGAGTTAAAATTCTATATTTATAGTTACTTTCACTCACTTTTTGAAATTTTGTTATAGTTGGCAACAATTTTTTTTTGTAAAATTCGAGTCAAAATGAAAAAAAAAAAAAACAAAATAAAATTGATAAAAAGTGAGATAAAAAGTCAAAATTTTCAACAACAAATTTCTAAATTTTTGTATACATCATTAAATTCCACTTCTCATCAAATTTTGTAATGCGAACGGTAATTTGTTTTCCGGAATATAAGTGGAATTTAAATTAGAATGCGAACAAGGTATAAGCAGTCGCTGGGTTTTAATTTTTTCTAAGCCGCCGAATTCCCCAAAACAAGTAATTTTAAGTCGACTGACCGCAGCATTCGAAGGGCAAAAATCAACTAGTCGCCGTCGAAAAAATCGATCGGCGTCATATCTTATATGCACTTGGCCATTTTAAATATTTATTTAGCCTTCCCAGAAAATACTACTTGCAATGAAGTTTCACTTCTTCCGTGTGTCCCGAGACTCACATATTTTTTTTCATTTACCACCTTTATTCTGCTTCTAAAAACATTTACTATGTATAAGATACTTACTTATTTGGAATAATATTAAATAGTAATAATTTTAATTGAATTTTATTAACATTTTCATAATTTTTCAGTCGTTTAATTTCTCTATATAACTTTTCAACAAAATATTTTCTTCCACAGATTCATTTGTCAGAATACCTAAAATGGTGTATTATACATATATAATACATATAGTTAAAATTATGAATCTATAAATTTCTTCCTATTATTTATCTTTTTAAAAAAAATAAATATTCATATGTGGCGGTCTGGAAAAATAAAATATATTTGTTGAGAGTTAATAAACTAATATTCTCTTATACACGTATATATAGTAAAAAAAAAGGATAAGAAGCAGTATATTATTGCGACTTTGAATGTTAAGTTCAAAAACTAACCCTTATAGATAATATAAATTGGGTATATGTATACAAAAAATTTCATCGTGAAAATATTTAATAAAAAAAAAAAATATTTTGAATATTAACTTAAAAAATACGTTACGCTTCTACGTCCAAAATATAAAGGAAAATATATACAATTTAATAATTATTTTTCTCTTCAAATACTTTATGAATAGTATTACATGATTGGCTAGTTCGAACTGTAAGACTAACATTGGGACTCTTCCCTTGACCCGATTAATCATTCTTTACTTTCCGCGAATATCTTTATAAATATTTTATATATACTGTCTACAATATGAAAATTTAAGATAATTGAGATAATCTGTGCCATCTAGCTAAAACTTGCAGCTATTGTATCTAAGTTACTTTAGAACTTACAACGAATTCGAAAAATTAAATCTTTTAAATAAATTTAATTAAATAATTAAAGTTCAGTTTCTATTTCTGAATAAATCACAATTTATTTGAGTTCTGATTCTTCAGAAATATAATATGAATCATAAATTTCTTTAAAAAAAAGGTTCTATTATATTGAATATGTACTTTAATAAAACAAAAAAGGTGGAAACGCTGACGAGTACTTCCAAGTACTTTACTCTAATTAAAGAGCTGCAAAAAAAAAATGTACCTAATCAATTTTTACGATTTTTATATGTTTATCCCTTAATCGTTCATTAAAAAATCCTTTAATGCTAAGTAAACATGTCAAGGGGTTGCTTGCTCTATTGAAATATTCATTTTATTGTGTGCTTTAATGTCTTTGCATTTTGTTCATTTTTTTTCATATTCAATCTATCCTATATTCTATATGTTTCATTTTATTTTCATTTAATGTTTCTCATGAGTAAAAAAAAAAAAATTCAACGTCAAAGAAACCTGCGGCTATTAATTCGAACTAGCAAAAAAAAATATATTTATGTATATATTTTTATTTTTATTTTTTTTCGCTATTATTATAAGTTTTATCTAAGCATCAAAATGTTGAAGATTCTATAAAATGAAAAATGTTTTTTTTTTTGTGTGCATCTCTTCTTTATACGGAAATTATTATTATAATGTATATTGAAATATTTTTTGAGCTCTGGATTATTATTAATATTGAAGACTTTAATTAGTTTTTATATTTTTGACAATTCGATATGATGCTTAAATCTTTTAGCTTAAAAGTTATAATTTGACTAATTTTTTGAAGGATAAATTTTGCTGTATATTTTTAAGTTATAGGTTTTCTACAAACAAATTTTGCTTTATTATCTATGTATTTGATTAATTTATAATAGAATAAAAATTTAAAGCTATTTATTTATTTATTCCACGATTATTTAAAGTTAACATAAAATAAGTTTTTAAAATGAACTGATTTAATGATTTGGTTTAAGGAAATTGTAAAAAATTTATTATATAATTTACTTTCGACATTGAAACAAGAGTACGACATATAATTAGATCTATAAGTTTGAATTAAAATTGGATTATATGTCTCAAAGATCTACTTGAGTTATTAAAATTTAAATAATTTTATAAGAATTTTGTCAAAAATTTATTTTCAATTAGGTTATAACAAAAATTCAGTAGTAAATAGCTTCGTCGTGCTTCTAAGGTTGGTAAATTAACTAACATTAGTCTATCTAAGTCGGAAGATATACTGGATCCCACAAAGGCATATTCAAAAATTTTTGATTTGCGGATATTTCCATTTTTATAATCGTATTTTGACTCGATTATTCGATATAGATTTTTTAATTCGATTTTACAAAAACACACCCAGAAAAAGAATTTATTAAGCTTTAAAAAAAAATTAAATTTTAATAAAATTCGTAGAAATGAATATACTATAGTTAGAAAATAAATTAAATATCAAATAAAATTTAAATTAAAATATTTTAAACTAAATAAATTAAATATTTATGTACAAAATTATATAAGAAAGAAAACTTATTGTTAAATAATAAAGAAACTTAATTTTGTCCATGTATTAAAAATCTGAAACAAAAAAATAGGTGTAAACTTTGGAACTTCAGGTGTTTTTGGTTATTCTACCCTTCATATGTTGAAAATATGGAAACATAGAATCAAACTTTTAAAATATTTAATATTATAAAAACTTATTACAAGGATTTTCTTTTTTTTTTGTGTCACCCTCGCACCTTCAAGACCATTTTTTGTGTTCTTAAGTCCATATGTGTTGAAAAATCAACAAAAATACTATTAAAAATATATAAATAATACTTATAACTATTTTTTTCTTTTCATTTCTTCTAATAAAAATAAATATGTAAATAAAATTGAAATCATTTAGTCACGCAGGTCATTTCGAAAATATTCCTTGTTAACTATATATACATACTTTAATAATATAATATTTAAGCATAAGGCAGAGAGCAAAAAAAAAAAAAAGCTAAACATTACTCCTCTAATTTTATCCCTTATTATTAAATAATAAATATATATGAGTTAATAAATTAAAATTAAAATTTATTAGGTATAAACAGGGAAACTTATAGTGGTTTTTCTTGTATTTTCTTTTTTTTATTTGTTTTGCTTTTCATTTAAAACAATTCATATAACAAAATAATATAGTTAATGTATGCTTATAAGCACATAAAAAAAAAAGTTCAGAAATTTCCCAGCGAAAACCAAAACAATAATAAGGTATACTATTAACACTTTTACGCATAGTAAATTTTTTTTTATTTAAATAATACAAGAAAAACTACTATTTTTTAGTTTAATAATAATTTGAATAAAAGGACGATTCATATTTGACAGATATATGCAATATAGTTAAAAAATAAATAATGTATTAAATATGTTTTTTTATTATATTAAAGAAAATTCTATAAAGTTCTAGCTGTCATTAACGATCACATCTGCGGAAAATTTAACCTCGAAAGAGATTAATTTTTGAGTCTGAATTATTCCTGTCATATTTTAGTCTCAAAAAAGGAAAATATTACATATTTAGAAGATTTTGAGACTATATAATTTGGCGAAAAGCTCAGTTATAATTATTTTATTTTAGTACTTTAAGAATTTGTCTATTTTAAAACTAGTTTAAAACATCATAACATTATAAAATAGAAAGTAAAAGTTTTTTCCGGAATAACTTTCTGTTTTATATAGAAATTAAAAAAAAATATCCCAGTTTCTATAATTACATAATGTCTTTAACTAAAAAAGTTTGTTAGATTTTAAACTAGAGAGACTAACTGGGGATAAAGTGTTAAAAAAACCACACAGTGTTCTTTTATTACAAAAATAAAAAAATAAAAAATCCTAAAATGTCAAAAATTTATATATTTCTTTCATAGGAATGTAACATGCACTTTCGGCAACATACAACAACGTATATATACAGAATATATAATATTCGTCAACCGTAAAAATTCCACTGATTTATTATGAATGTTATTTATTTTATCTATATATATTATATATTTTTGTATTTTAGTTATATATTATTTTCTCCCATATATTTTTCAAAGTATTATTATATGTATATAAAATAGAAAAGAATATAAAATGAAATCTGCAGTATAAAATTCCTTAGGGAGCGAAAATAATCATTAAAATTTGGATTTTATTATATTTGATGATGATTTCTGTTTGCGGTTTTTCTTTTGTGTATTTCATATATTGAACCTTTTTATATTTTAAAAGAATAATATTTTCATCTACCTATATTCTGTTTTGTATTAATATTGGCTTTTGTTTTTCAAATTTATTTTTTTTTTTTTTATTTTTTTTTTTACAAGTTGTGCAAACCAAAAAATAAAACACAAAATTTACAGAAAAACCAATATATACTTGGGAATTTGGAGAAGCGGAAAAATTATCTCATAAATTACATTATTAATATATTCTTGTTTTTTTTGGTTGTTGAATATAATCACTATTATCGTAGATTGAATATTGTACTAAAATGTCGAATTTTTAGAATATCTATAATGTCAACTATAGTGTTATCATATTCACTTATCAATTATCTAACAGTTCGGTTCTTATAAAACAAAATATTTTTCTAAAACAACTATTGAACTTTGATTACGCCAAAAGATAAAGAAATTGGGTGAAAACTTAATTAATTGAAATAGTATTTTGAAAGAATAATTTCAACAAAAAAAAGTAAATTTTAGAAATAAAATTTTTTCAACATTAATTTAATTTGTGAATTGATATGTAAATGAAAAAGTTTTACTATTAAATGATATTTGGCTAGACGAAATCAATAAGGTATAAATTAATGAATATATTTTTTTAATTAAACCGCCAAAACTTAAGATTTTTATTTAACTTTCACTTCATTTCTACCAAGCACAAAAATGTTGAACTAGAAGAGAACTTAATTATTTTTTTCTTAAATTAAGGCTTCCAAAGGTGCGTTTTACCATAAAGGAAGTATAATATAGAGTAACTATGTCAAACAACTTTTTAAAATATCGTTTTTATTTTTTTTCCTATTTTTTCAGACCCCCAAAACATATGTATACAAAAAAGCTTTTCTATCTAATACTCATTAATTTTTTTCAATTTTGAGGATGTTTAGTTTTAAAATTACACAACTTATAAAAATTCGAATGTAGTTGTGCGAAAAATCATAACTATAATGAATAAATGAAAAAATATGTGTCTAAATATGTATTGCTGTTATGTGCTAATATCAATTTATTGCATTTATGATTTTTATTTTTTTTTTCAAAAACTAGTATCTTCGTCTTCATTGAAATTTATAAAATTCTTATCATAAGTTAACTAAAAAAATTTTTTGATAACTATTTTGCTCAAAATGTTTATAAAAAATTTTTTTTAACAAACAGTATATAATTACATTGCTGTTTGGACGCAACAAAATTATCAAAAAAATATGATTTCTGGTTCACCGAAACAGACAAATGTTATGAACATAAATTTAAATTTTTGGAGTTTGTTATATTAACACTTTTAATAACAAAAGGCTCAATATTTTTGAAAGGGATATTCTTAAAAAGTGTAAGTATCCTTACAAACCAAAATAAAAGAACAAAAAAATCATTATTCCAATAATCTCATGCAAAAATCACGAAACTGCAAAAACATAGTTTTGAGAAAATTGGTTTTGAAATTTTTTTTTTCTTTTTTTGTAGTACGTTTTGGTACTTTCGGGAAAATAGAAATAGTCATTGCGGATAATTTATGAGAGCTTTCGACTTTGAACATATTCAAATTTTAGTTTTTTTATGATTTTTGTACAATATTAGACAAAAACGGCCAAACTTACAGTTTCGTGCTTTTTGCACGAGACCGACGATATGTAAATAAACATGAAATAAAATGAATTTATTAATGCTTTCAAACAGACGCCGACGCGATCATATTTTTGGTCGCTGCGGCTTAGCAGCGATATTTTCAATTTTTTGGAACTGCTGCTAAAAAAAAAAATCATTGCTCGCTACTGCGTCGCTGATAATCGCTAAAAAAAAAAACCGTTAAAAAAAAAAAATCTAAAAAAAGAAAAAAAAACAAAAAAAAACATAAAAATTTTCGTCGCTGCTTGGTTTTTTTTTTTTTTTTTTAAACTTCTATGACTGCTAGTGATCGCTTTCACCTAAAAATTAGTCGCTACTGTTAGGTCAAAAAACGTCGCTGCGTACCTTGCGGTCGCTCAAAATCTATGATCGCGTCGGAGTCTGCTTTCAAATATAATTTTTTTATTTACATTTATCTAACCCAATTTTTTTTTTTTTGATAGAGAACAAATACTAGTAAACATTAAAATACAATTATAATAAAGGAAATATTTTGTTTATTTTTAAAAGCTTTATATAAAAAATATTTTAAAAGCTATAAAGCTCTCTCGTTATAGCGATATATTCTAAACAAAAATAAAAGCTTGGGGGTCTGATCTAATTTTGTTTAACTTTTTTTATTCGAATTTTTTGTATGGGACTAGTTTCTCTATTTATACTTCCTTTATGGTTTTACGCATTAAAAGACATGCATACTTCCATAACATTTGTTTGGAGTGTAAAATGAGCGTTTTGCAGGCAATTCATACACATATTTAAAAACTTTAAATCAAATAATAATATACCCTAAATTTGAAAAAAAAAAAATAAAATAAAATAAAAAAATAAATCTGACCATAAATTTTATCTCAACGGAATAATAAGAAATCTTATGTTGCTAAAAATTATGAAATTTTATATATACGTTATGTATATATTTTAACATGTAAATTTTTTTTTTTTATAAAAAATATCATTTATATAATTTTTGTATTTTTGTATTTTTTTTTTTTAACTAGATAAAATATAATGGCAAGGAATAAAAAAATCTTGTTAAACATTTTGAACAATAAATATTCTTCATGCAACCGAAAAAAGGATGAAACCCTTATTTTATAAGAAAACTTTTTTTTTTTTTTTTTTCGACTGTTAATAAAATCCAAATCTTTAAGTGCTAAATAATGTTCTTAATGGATGTAACACATCATATTCCCAAAATAAATAAGACAAAAAAAAAATAAATAAACAAAATATGAATTTTTCTTTTAAGTATAAAAACAAAAAAAAATATTATTTTCCTCAGATTTTATAAAGTTTATTTATATATATTTTTTTTCTTCTTCTAAATCTACGTTTCGATAATGTACATGTAAAATCTTAAAATCCCTTGCGATTTTATGAAAACCTATTCATCTTTAGCTTGCAGCATAAGAGACAAAAATGTTAACACAAAAAAAAAACACACAAAAAGAAAAGTTTAACCGCAATAAATTTCTGATAAAATTTATATGATATTTTTTTTAGTTAGTTGAAAATAAAATATTTTTGTGTACATAATAATTTTATAAGTATCGTTTGTAAATTGTATACATAAATAAATAATGACATGCACATCTACTGTTTTAAGGTTTCAATTTCTTAAAATTTTATCGCCATTACATATTATAATAAATATATTCATAAAGGTTAAGCTTATACTAAACATTAAACCTTTATAAATTGTTTCATAGCTTAATCAACATTTATGAAACTTTTTATGAATTTAAATATTATGTTTTTAGTATATTATTAAAAAATCCCTTATTGCCTATTTAATTATTTGATGGGCAATATTGTTTTTTTTTGTACTAAGCAAAACCTTTTTTAAAATTGAATGGCCGTTCAGAAATCAGATCAATGAATTTCTAAAATATTAAGTACATGTAGGTATATAAATTTCTATCTGAAAAATGTACAAATATGTAAGTCCAAAATGAGAAACATAACCTCTAATGTTTGTATCTTACAAATTTATAATATATCTTAATACATAAAAACGACTCAAAATGCAATAAAAGTATAATAAAAGCATAATTTTTTGTCTTTAACTAATTTATATATTTATAATAAAATCATAAAAATTATAACGCTTTTATTGTTTTATTATAGTTTGATTCGCTTATTGTGTTAATTAGGATTAGTGTTTGGTTGTTAAGTTGTTAATATATGTTTTTGATTATATAGCAGAAGTAACACGAGTTTCCTTGTAAAAGATACAACGTTAAAAAACAATAAATTTTTTCTTAAAGAATATTATTGACATTTTTGAGTATCACTTTATGTTACAAAGTTAGAATATTGAATTTAAATTATTTAACAAGTATAATATCTCAAATGTTATACTAGTTGCTTAACTAGTGAAAAATTAAGGTTCTTCATTATTTGAGTTTAATACTGAAGTTATTATTATTAAAATAACAAAAATAACACTAGTATATACTTTCTGTATTTAACGACAGAATTATTCAACAGATATTTACATTACATACAAAATATAATACATATAATTGCATGCGCTCTTAATGCTTAAAAGAGGTTTTTTTAAAATCTGACATTTTTTATCATAATTTTTTAAGTAAAAGTAATTTTCGCATATTTTAACGTAATTTAAATGATTTTTTTTTTGCTCTCAGTTATTTATACATAATATACAACAGTGATAATGACGATCAAATTTTTAACGCTTTTTTAATAATTTTAACATATTTTAACCTTTTTTTTAGTAAACTTATATTTATATTGCATCAATTACCTACCTATCCACACATTTTTACTTTCTCTGAATTAAAATAAATTATTTCCTTTATGTTCGTATGAAATTAAATGTCAGTTAAATCGCACTTGATTATAATTTTTTTTAAGTACCTATTTATTAAAGTATAAGACATAGGCATCATTTAATTGGTGAAGAAAATAATTGACATTAAACGCGTCATTATTGCTTTAATAGTGTATGAATATATTTTTTTTTATAATTATAGAAATTATAGAAAAATATTGAATAATCGGTATATTTTGTATAACTTCGCTTGATGAAATGTATAATTTCGCCAACAATTTGTAATTGCGATCTCGGTGATTTTTTTTTTAATTTCCAAAATCTTTGAACTTAAGGAAGTGTTCAATTTGGAAAATAAAATTTTCAAGTTAATGGAAATTTTGTAGATAATATTTAAAATTCGTTTTTTAATTTTTTTTTTAAATATTTATCAAACGAATTCTCCTTTTATTATATATAGTATAGTATAGTATAGAATTATAATTTAAGTTTAGGTATAATGGGAACGAATTTTTTACAAGTTTTATAAAAATTTCTTCAAATCTAACAATATAAATAAAATGAAATAAAGGATACCTAGTTAATTAATAACAGTTGAAAAAATATCTTTTTTCTGCAAACAATAAATATATAAATATAACAAAACTATACTTATATAAGTTAACATATAGACATAATACTAATAACTAAAAATATTTTCAGATTTAAATTTGATTTATTTGAGCAAACTTAGCAACATAATATTGTAAGATGAATGGTAAAGATCCTTTTCTTACAATCAAATTAAATAAACTTAAAATAATATTTTTATATAATACCTATACATATATTGTCCTTATACCTATTCCTACTTGTATACGTATCCCAAGTTAATAGTTAATGTAAGTAGGATATATTATTTATTTCTTTTCTAAAATAATATTCTCTAAATAAAAAAAAAGGAAATAAAACACGTCTAAAATTTTTACAATTTTATTTATTTTATTTTTTCAAAAAAAGAAAAAAAATATATTTCTGGTTTATTAAATTAACATTTTTTTTAACCAAATTTTTTTTTATTTTTTTTTAACACTAACAACCAAAAAATTAGGTTTTAAAATGTTGCCAAAAGGTTGATATTATATTGTTGGGTTAAAATTATCTTACATTACATTATACAATATGTGTATATACAATATATGTGCAGAAAGAAAATAAAAATGAAAATGTAAAAAATAAAAAAAAAAAATGTAAATCTGGTCCTCAGGATATACATTTTAATATGAAATAAATAAGGATTATTATTATTTTTTTTTGTATTTTAAATAAGAACATAAATTGAATTGCTATATTAAATTGCGGCTTTTGAATATAATTTGACTATAATAACTTCTTTCGTAAGAAAAAAGAATATAAAATACAATCTTAAGAAGTAATAATCAAGTAATTTATAAACATACATAATATATTATTTATATGTATGACATTTTTCCATTAAAGAATTAAAGTAGGGTTTTACCATGAAAATGGTAAAAAGGAAATCGCCTTAAGCTATACTAGGAAATTTTAGTAGTTTAGAATTTTAGATCATCTTAATCCTAGAAACTAAGAAAATAACTAATTTTTTTAGCAATTTCAAAGTAAAATTAGGTATAATGTATATTAAAAAAAGATTGAAAAATATTCATTATATAGAAAGTGTCAACAATGGCTCTATTGTAGACTTGTGGGTTGTGATAATTTTATGAATTATGTATGATGAGTTTCAGTTTTGTTCGTGATTCATAAATCACTGTTGGTATAATTTTGTTTTTTAATGCTTTTTTCATAATTTTATTTTTAACATTCTCTGAAAGAAAATCTATAAAGCTAAGTTTAAAAATATTTCTAAATAATAATTTATTTTTTTAATAAAAAACTAAAAAAAAAATTATATATAACTTCGCATTACATTAGAAATATTACTTTTGAACAAAATCTTCTGATAACAAAAACATTCCAATGAACTATGATGATAACTTACTTCTTATCTTTTCTTCTTGAGAATTTGATTATTATGTTTTGACATTTAATTTTATAAATAAAACTCAAAGTTGTAAAAATAAAATTTTTCATAGCAAAAAAACTTTCAACAATATTGACTTTCACTAACAGAATTCATTCATAAATTTTTTATGTACTCACTCTCTTGTTTCCTCATGCAGATTAATGAGTAATATTAATTTTGAGTGAAAAAAAAATGTGTGTGTTTATTTTTATGTACACTAAGAATTTTTCATATTCAGTGATAAAAGAAACATTTGACGAGTGTTAAATATATCCCATATGGTCTAGTGGCTAGGATATCTGGCTTTCACCCAGAAGGCCCGGGTTCGATTCCCGGTATGGGAACAACTTTTTTTATTATTTCTATAATTTTTTTTAAATTAGTTTTATTATTTTCTTACGAATTTTTTAATTTTAACGAAATTAATATTAACTTAATGATTTGAAATTTAAGTTAAAGGCTTAATGTTGGATGCTTAATATCTTATTGTTTTATTTTGGTATTCTATAATGTAATTTTAATTATTATTATTTATTTTTATATGATAGTATACTATCACTATTTAAAAGAATATTAAAATGAAGATTTTTTTAATTTTGTTTGTGTAAAATAGTAGTATTATTTTCAAAAATGACATACATACGTATTTGACTAGAAATTCGAACTAAAGTAGAGCTTTAGATTATTAAGAAGGTATATTCTCGTAATCAACATAAAATTCCAAACAAATAGTTGATAAATAATATTAAATTTTTATCGTCGTCGCATCGCGTTGTTGTATTGTGTCCGTGTGTACCAATTTCCTCCAAAATTTATTTTCAGTATCCTAATAATCATTTGCCCGTTTTGCGTATAATATTGAATAACTAATGTATTGTAAACGCCTGTGTAATAACCTCATCTGAGAGCAGTCAGAATTTATTAAAGATATTTTTGTTCAACATATTCAAATTAAAACTCGAATTTAAATAAAGAAATTATTGGTTGGTTGACATTTTGACAAGAGAATATCAAAATGTCAAAAAATAAACGAAAGAATTTCAAACCATAATATTATATAAAACTATATCAAAATATTATTGATTGATGTGGTATATACACCTACATATATTTCTAAGATATATTTATAACTATATTAATAGGTTCTTGAAGAAACACAAAAAAAAAAATTCACCACAATCTCTTTATTATAATAATCTCATTATTATGTATTCAAAAATTTTCTATTTTTTTCTTCTTTTTTTTTTTATAAAATTCACTAAAGATAGTAATTTTATTCTAAAAACTTATTATAAACGAATTAGTTAAAGTTCTGAAGAAGTTTTTTTTATTAAATTAACGAATTTTCTTTATCAAATGTATGCAATATGTATGTATGTACCATAAAATAATAATATATCTACACAAAAATAATATTAAAATATTGTATATAACTTAGGTATATAGGTAGGTAAGCTATATTATTTTATTTTTCATATTCTTTTGCAAAATAATAATAATAATATAGAAATGGATAAATTTTCACTTTAATGTAATTTGTATGAAAACAATGGAATTTTATCTACATTACTGTTGTTATTACTTTTATAACTTAATAAAAATTCATAAAGATATTTTTGTGTAATTCTATCAGAAAATATACATTTGCATTGAAATTGAAATAAAAATTATTATTATGAATATAAAATATATATAAAACAAATGTACAACACTATATGGGTATACTGTGTTGTAGAATTTTTTTTTTTTATGTTTTGAAATCAAATTTGTACGAAAAAAAAAAAAAATAAAATAACAGAATAAAATAAATAAAATATAAAAGCATATACTAAATATATATATGTACTATAAATAGCAACAGATTTCTCTTTGTTTCGCTAAAAAAAAAACATAAAAAAAAAATCAAAAAGGAAAAACTCCGCATATGTATATTATTGTAGCTTTTTAGCTTTTCAAATGAATTTATAATATAGTAATGAGAAAATTATTTTTTATTGCATCCATTATCAACACGGAACATGTATTTTTTTTTTTTGTAGATACTAATAGAATACACTCAGAAAAAACGAAATTTCCATTTTTCATGAAGAAATAAAGTTTAAATTTTAATATTCATACAATCATGCCTAAATTACGATTTCTGTGAAAATTTTCAGGTGAATGACGAAAGATCATCGAAAACATAATCATAAAACATAAAGCTTTTAAGAACTTCAAAGTCAACAGTTTGGAGTTTCGGATCCACTTTTTGTATGATTCCGTGAAGCATAAATAATTGTTTCACCCGTAAATCTACTTTTTTATTAATTAATAGCGTTGAGACTAACACTTTCAATGTTTAGAAAGTAATTATATTCGTGCTAAAGCTATAAGCAAACTTTTTGCTAATGAGCCAAAGGCAGTTTAATTATGTTGTGTAGATTCTGTCAAAGAGCCAGACAAACTTTGAGACATTTTGATATTTATAAAACCAAAAAATTTTGTTTTTATTTTGCATCAAAGCATAAAAATCTTATTATTTTTTTTTTGGTGTTCTACCCCTGATTATAGTCGTTGCTATTTTCTTATGTTTTGTATATAAAAATTTTTGTGATATTAAAATAATAATAATAATGATAACCCCAAGAACCAAAACATAAGTATAATGTTATTTCAATTTTTTTTTATTAAAAAATAAACAAGAAAATGTCATTTTCATGCAAAAAACCTATAGCTATTATTAAATAAATATAAACAGTATTATCATCTCCGCCCTATGGAATCGACTTCACGAAAATGAAAAATAACATCTTCCTCGATAAGGATTTTTTTTTAGAAGAAATTTTTTTTTTTTCATTTAATCCATAATGAAATAATAATTTTTTTTTTGTTATAATGCTTTGGAATAAAAAGCTGCAATAATGCAAAAGAAAAAAATAATAAAAATAAAAACTGTTGAAAGGAAATCCAAAAAAAAAAATTTGAATTTTCGTCCTTAAGTGCCTCAGGGTTCAATTTTTGTATTCTATAAAAATAAATTCAGGGTGATTTTGTAAAAGACGCTGCTCTTCTACTATATATTCTTTTCTTAAATTCGAGAAAAACCATTTATCAGTGAGATATAAATTTTATATTTTTTAAGTTATTTTTTCATTAAGATTATATTTTATATGTATATAGGAGCTTTCTTGTTAGACGGTAAAATGAAAACATGATAATTTTTTTCATTTTTTATTTTTTTTTGAAATTATAGTAAATCCAAAGATATGATGAGAAAATTAAGTAGTTATAAGAATATGAAAGGTGTTTGGGCTCGTTAGAAGTCTGATAGTAAACAAAAATTTGTTTGAAAAAAGATTAAATATAACATTTTTTCTTAAATCTCAGATACAACTGAAACTCGGAGTTTCTCAGGTTGAAATAAGTAGTAATGGAATCGGTTATGATTATATTAAAGTTCAATAATGAAAAACCAAGTTAAGTATCAAAGCATGTGAACCTTGATGTTTCAAAAAGTGCACAGAGTTGAAAAATTCATTTTCATAAAGATCTTTTTAAGTAAATTAATAGTAATAAGAAAACTGTTTGTTGTTACACGTTCATTTTTATCCTACTTTTAAAACTATACATAATTAAAATAAACTTTTCAAACCATTATTGGTTAAATCCTATACTTAATATCTTAATAATTAAAATATTTGTTTTGAATTAACTTTCTATTTTTAAGAAATTATGAAAACTGTGCAGGTATAATAGGATTAGTTGGTTTATTGAATAAAAATTAAAGTTTAAAGAAATTCATGTTGATAAATACATAATCGTAAGCTTCGTGCTATAGTATTTGGATGGTAGTTTTCCGTACAGAAATCTTTTTCATCATAAAATCGTCATACACACATTATTTTCTATTAAATTTTGTTTGCATATTTTACGCATAGTTATATTACAAGATGATAGATGCGACAATATTTTGCGTATATTTATTCCACTATCGAACACAATAACAGGAAATGATAATGAGTTTTGCTTTTCTTAACAATTTCGTTTGTAATTTTATAACGTAAACATAAATATAAAATATAATATCTATATTTTTTTTAATATTACGCATAATGGAAAATTCACTGAATGAAAAAATAAAAAAAATCAGGGTAAACGCAAAAATACCGCACCCTTCAAGGGAAATGGGTTTTCATTCTTTTTTTTTTTTTATGTTCATCTGAAATGCATTGGAATTTGTTTTTCTTTTTTTTTATTAAATATTTTTGTTTACGTCTGTCCTGCTAAAGAAAAAAAAAAAAATTAACAATACAAATTTTCTTGAAAAAGGAGAAAATTTTTATGCATAAAAATCATAAATAATAAATTCAATGAATTCTAAATGAATTCATTATGTTGTTGTTTTGTTGTGTACAGGTTAAAGGAAAATAAATTTGAAAAAAAAAAAAAAAAATATTAGCTATTCAAATACTTTTTTTTTTTTGCACTCTGGAAAATGGCTTAAATAGGAAAAGTTTTATGTATGAAAAATTTATTATTATTTATTATCTTTTTGACTTAAAAATGAGGAAGTACCTTGAAATAATTGTGTACTTTTAGATCCGCAAAAATATTGAAGCTATATAGATTTTTAACTATATTAAGCATAATATTTCCAAAAATTCATTTAATTAATCAGAGCTCTATAGATCTGAGCTATGAGTTACTGAAACCCATTATTTCTGCGTACTACAATAATTCATAATTCTACAAAGCTATACAGTGTACTATATATAGTATCCATTTATCCATAATAATATATAATCAAGACTAAAATAATTTCTTAAGTTTTCTTTTTGTTTTTTTGTATTTTGAATTTTTAATAAATGTACAATAATAAAATCATTAAAATAATTTTCTATAAGGATTATGTTGTCATATTAATTCAATTAACTTAACTTCATATAATATAACCCGCATGTCTTTAATTTTAACTGCAAATACCTATATCTGTTCAAAATTTTTTAATTTGTCTAATTGAAAAATAATCAAGTACGGAAAATAAAAGTGCACATAGAACCATCATTACTTTTAATTAAATCAATTAAAATGTAAAAAAAAAAAAATAAAAAATTTTTGTGGCGGAACAAATATATTTCAATTACTTTAATCCTTAAGGTACCAACCAGAATGTTTACATTATATTTGACTAAAAAATTAGAAATTTAATAATTTAATTGTTATTAAGTCCAATTTTCAATTTTCTACATTTAAAAAAAGTTTCTGCTTAAGTGTCTTTCTTTATATACGCTTACTGTTCAAAGTAAAGCTTACGTTTATCGGCTTTGTCACTCATTCAATGCTGCCTGAATCTCTGTTGAATTAAACTTAGTAAATTTTTGATTTTATCATAACATATTTATTTATTGTTTTATCTTTGAGCAATTTAAAATTTTGATTTTAATAAATAAATATCAAAAACCAACAAAATGTTGCAATTTTTTTCATAATGTTCTTTTATATCCTCCAAATAAAACTTACCTGTTTTAAATCTTTCACTCTAAATAATTTATTCAAGTTTCTTGAAAATTTTAGTTACTAACTTGCACCTTAATCAAACTGTGTATATAAAATAAAATTAAATTTGTTGTGTTTATGAAATGGAAATCCCATGTGTAGTCAACTTACAAATGAATAAACTTTAAAAAAAAAAAAATTACTCATACCTTATACTGAATACAATAAATATAGATATCTATCTATATAAATTCTAAATACATTCTATATAAAATACATAACGAACATATAAATGTATATTTATATGTTTATTGTACACATAATGTAAATAATAAAAGTAATTAAAACTACATAGTAGTAAAGCAGATTCTATACCTTGTAAAATTGTGCTTTCTTAATTTTCTATAATAGTGCAACAGTTAATTTAAAAAGGATATAAAATTTTCTGAATTGTGGTTTTGAAAGAAATGTATAAAGAAATTTTACTCTTAAAGAAGTCTGTTTGTTTTTTTTTTTTTTTAATTTATGAGATATACAATTGAGCTTAATTAATTTCAAGATCTTGGTTATATTTGTAGGAAATTAAAATTGTGGAAAATTTTATAATTAAGCAAAAAAAAAAAGAAAAAGATGAAAATATCTTTAATCATTTTTAACTTTAGAATAAGAAATTTTTATAGGTATTTTAACTAGCTGATATACCTAGCTAAATAATTGCATATTTAAGAATAATCAAATTTAGGAAAATATTGTCAAGATGTTATTTACAAAAAAAAATCCTCTGGTTTCATTATTTTTATAGAAAATTTTTGCTTAATGAAGAAAATATGATGGATGATGTGATGAAAATTCGGCAATTCGTTTTCTTTGAAAAGGAAGTTTGCACATTAAGTTTTGTATTTATTCCTGTTGGTTTTCATAGATTTATATAGTGTTTTTCTGAATAGTATTATAGATTTTCAGTATAACTTTTTTTTGGGGCCTTGAAAATATCTTCTTTTTTAATAAAAATTAATATACACCTAATTCTGTTTTTACACGGTAATACCAAAAAGTATGTATATAAAGAGGAATCAGTCCCATACAAAAAAAAGAATTAAAATAGTGAAACAAAAAATCCATATCACAACCCCAACAACAGTTCTATACAATTTTTTAAAAAAAAAAAAAAACTCATGGGGTTGTGATATGGATTTTTTGTTTCACTATTTTTATTGTTTTTTTGCAAGGGACTGATTCCTATTTGTATACATGCTTTTTGGTAATACGTTCCAGAAAAAACCGTGTAAAAAAAAACCGTTTAAAAAAAGACAAGAAAGAAAGAAATTTTAAACAATTACGGTTAATAAAAATGTTTTTCGTCAAAAATTTCTTTGAAAAGGCTTCTTTTCTAGACCGTGTTAAATCAAAACCGTGTAAAAAAAGACCGTGTAAAAACAGAATTAGGTGTACTAATAATTTCATATTTACATATTTACAGAACACTATATATATACAAACACATTGGTCGAATTATTTTTGAGACGGTCAAAAATTTTTAGTTGAACGTTGAAGCAAAATAACTGATCATTGCAAAATTTTCATTAAAAAACACTGGAAATTCCATTTATCCTTAAATTTACTTTTTACAGATTTAGTTTTAACTATAAACAGTAAAACTTATAACTATATTATTAAAAGTTACTATTATTATTGTACATAACTTGTAAATCGAAAGTTACGTGGTTATTGAAACAAAGTTTTTTTCCTATTGGACTACAAAAAATTTTGTTCATAATTCTCATTGTTATTTATTTCACTATATGTACTAACAGAATAACTATTTATGATAGTAATAAACCACCATATATTATTATTATCATAATTCATAATTATTATGTTACAAATACTTATTATTGCACATATATACATAGATAAATAAATATCTTGTTTTTTTTTGTTAAAAGTTTCTTAATCAGACGAAAATTTTGGCAGACCAAAATGGTGTTGGGATTTCTTTGGTAAATATTTACTTATATCCTCTATTATCCTTTTCAAGGATATCCTTATATATATTTTCCAAACAAAATAAAATAATAAAACATTTGGGACATAAATTATTATTATGTATGTATGTTTGTATGTATATACGGAATGGGCATTCTAAAGAGAAAGTTTGGAAACTTTTAATTTGATTTAGCATGTATTTTTTATTATTGGATTTCCATAGCCATTAATTTGTTTGACCATTGGAAAAAAAAAATGCGGTTTGTTGGCAATTACAAAAGAATGATGATTGCGCTTGCTGTATTCAAAATAGATAAAATATTATCAAATAATGCTATACAGTCGTAAAAATTTGAACACAGTTATGAAAATTGGTTATTTTCGTGAAACACGTCAAAAACATCCCATATTTAGTAACTAATCGTATGCAGTTTGGTGTGTACATATCACCCTATTTCTCTGTAACAATTTTAATTAATGCATAAATTCGATATATTTTGGACTTAAACCTCCAATGTCTGAATTGTTCTGAGACTTGAATTGGCATATTAATGCTGAAAGTTATATTGTCCTTCACCTATTTATGCGTAAACAATTATTTTAAGTGCATAAAGTAGTTCTGTATAGTGTTATTATCTTGTTTCTCAAGTCTGATGTTTTTATTAGTATGTACTACAAAATACATGAGTGCATTTGTACAAATGTTTACCACTATATTTACGTATAGAGGATATAAGTTGATGAAGAAAATAAAATACAGCTACGTATAAAACAGAAGTTGAAAAACGAAGTTAATAACTGTTTTTAGGATTTATATTTTGTGCTTTTATCATGATGATGGACATTTGTTTTTGAATTATTTTAAGGATGGTTCAATATTCACAAAAATAATTAAGTTTCTAAGATTGATATATTATAAATAAGGTATGATTTTAACTATTTAGCTAGTTTATAAAAATATAATTAAAATTTTGCACTTCTAATTATGGCATGCTAATTGATCAAAATGTGGTTTCGACTTTCATTCCGTATAATATGTATTGGAGAATTTTTTATTTGTTTGCTTATTTGAAACTTCTTTAAACAGAACTGAGGTAACTCAGGCAATTCAAATCGATTTGAAAACTACTTTACGACTGTCTAACTATTTCTTCTACCGAAACTGAAAAATTATATAATTCAAGTGCCAATATATTTTAAATTTTTTTTTGCAGTGCGTAAGAGTAGTCGTCTATTTTTGTTTTACATTATTCCACTTCTAATTTGGGTATTTGGGAAAAATAGTTATTTAATAATTATCAATTAATCAGTTTTACATAATGTAAACAATTCCCATGAAATTTCTAAGCAGCTTATTTTTAATATGTATTAGTTTTGATAAACAAAAAAAAATTATATTATGCCAAACTATAGATACTTAAATTATAATGACTTTATGAGCATACTTTTATTTGTGTCTAAAATTTTATTTTAACATAATTATGATTCTTGATTTTCTATTTAGAGAAAACTGAAAAGTGGTATCAAAGGCTATACATTCATAAGTTATGTTTCATTACAAAACATGACTATGCTTCGTAGTTAATCAATTTAATTTTACATTTAATACGACACAAAATCAGAACTCTCTGTACTTTGAACAGTAGCATTTAATTTAATTTTGTAAATTTATTTTTATACATTTTTTCTTAAAGTAACCTTAATAGTTACAAACGTGCTTTTTGTTGAAAAATTTTCCATTAGTACTGCAAAGTTTTTTCCTCACTAATTTTCTCAAGAATTTTGTACAGAAGATTTATGAGAAGAAAATTGAAGTCGTTGGATAAATTGAATAATATTTTACAATAACACTATGTATTCGAATCCAATGGTTAGATATTTTCACAAAATTTCGAATTAATTTCTTTTCCCACAAATTATTTTGACCTGACTATAAATCTTCATTTATATACATACATTGTGAGCAATAGAAACGTAAATTTTAATAACACAAAAAGATTAAATCATCATTAGTCAATAATAAGATAAAAATTAGTAATAAAGAAAAGAAATACATACAATTGTATATTATATATATAAATTTAATCAAATTCATCTTGATTTTCATTGTTGTAATTGATTTTGGAATTTCAGTTTACGAAATTAATGTTTTTAATGATAAATTTTATGTATATTATATATATTATATGTATGTATATACATAAGAGTATCTTAATGAGAAATAAAATGGGCAAAACAGCTTTATACCACAAATTACTAAAAATAACATTTTCGGAATACATTGACCTTATTAATTACGATATTATTGTCTACTTAAAGAAAATGTCAGAAAGACAAATATTTGATATAAAAAAAAGGAATATATATATATATATATATATATAATATATGTTTATATAAATAAAATGAAAAAGATACAAAAATAAATAACAAACCATTTATTTTGACTGATCTGATTGAAGAAATAATTATATTGTCTATTCAGTTAGTTAACAAATAAAATTAAGATTAAAATGAAGAAACAATAAGAAGCATAAAAGATAATATTATGTTTACTGTACGATATGTAGAATATAACGTTTCGTGGAATTGTGATAATGAAACAAGCGATTTTGTTATAGATTAGATAGATATTTTTTACAACTATATCTAAATTGCATATGTCGAGACATTGATTCTAATTTATTTTAATTATGTTTAAAGTAGAAAAAAATAATAATTATTTTCAGTTCTAGGATTTTTCAGAGAATTCCAAATGACTTATGGCTATATCTTCAATAGTATAAGGAGAATATTATTATACATTTTTTTATTATTATACATTTTATTATACATTTTTTTGCAATAAAATAAGCTTCTATAGTGTTAAAAAATTATCTTAATTTTCTTGTATTATTGGTTCTTAAATGCTTTTCTTTTTGATTTTATATTTTTTAAGATCTATGTGAATATTCTAATAGTAGATTATTGTATATGTAAACTAAATTTGTTATTAATTAAGAGTTCTGTATACACAAAAATACATTGACACGAGTCAATACTTATATCACGAGACCGAAGGTCGAGTGATATAAATTGACAAGTGTCAATGTATTTTTGTGTAAATACAGAACGAGTTGTATAACAAATTTTGTTTACATATCCAATATACTGTTTTAATGCGTAGGGGAGAGGTAGTTGCAAAGAGAGAATATTTTTTGTTCTCATTTTTTCTCATTTTTTTTTGTGTATTTGGCTGTATTGAAATATTGTGAGAGATATTATGTTTGTTTAGGTATTACGTAATATTCAATACGAAACATCTAAATGATTTCATTATTTACGCTGATGCATCTAAATTTTTTCATTATATACGCTGATGCATCTAAATTTTTTCATTATTTACGCAGATGCATCTAAATGATTGCATGTGTATTGACGCATATAATACTCCATTTAGTGATCTAAATTCTATAGCACTAAATACAACATAACGATCCCCAACGCATTAAAGTATGTTACCATATACATATTTTTTTCATATAAAAATATGAAGGAAATATCTAATCATTTAATGTTAGAATCTAATCAAACTATATGTATGTAAAAAAAAAAAAACTTTAATAATTTATTTTTTTTAAATTAAAGAATTTATTTATATATGTGTTAAAATTATAATATAATGATTAAATAATTTTTCATAAAATTTCGTTCCGTTTTTATATCACAATTTTTTTTTTTTTTTTTTGAGAACTTGGTTTTGCAAACTTAAAAAAAAAAAAAAAAATTTTTAATGCATTTTATGTTCATAATGACTCTGTCTTCAATTTTTCACTATATCAATTTTGATTATAATAATTTTTAGCACCTTTTAATGCAATTCTGACAAACCTTATTAAATTGCATGCAATGTGTATAAGTATTTAGTTGGCAATAAGAAGGGTAATACATATTTTATATTTATATATAAATATGTAGAACTGAAATGATAATGCGTTGTTGTCTAGAGAGAAAATGAATGAATAATATAATCTGGTTTGGTTTCTTTTTAATTTCATTTTAATGCTCAGTTGATGATGAAATGATCTGATTGCACGAAATGATTGTTGAAATTTACTTGAAAAAAAAAAAAAAAAAAAAAATTATATTTTTTGCAATGTGGAATAAATGGAACAAAAAGCTATAAGTTCGTTAATCTGCACACAATGCTTTTAAAATGTTTTACATATATAAATTACATACTCATACAGTGGTGTTAAAAATTTTGGACTTGATAAAAAAATATTTTTAAGTTTTATACAGTTTTCTTAATTTATATATAGAATATAGTTATACTGTTTGTATAAAAAATTTTTTAACGAAAAAAAGTTATTAAACTAAAGTTCCAAAGTTCGTTTTTTTTAAGTCAGCTTTTAAGTTACTTTTTTAATAACTCAGAAATTTACTGGAATTATTGACAAGCAATTTAATAAGTATAGATAATTTTACGATTTCGATATAAAATAGGAAAAACCACTGCAAAAATTAGAACTTGGATGAAAACTATAGAAATTTTTTTGTAAATTACTTGAATTTATTTCATCGAGTATACCTTTGTAATTTTTCACACCACTGTATGAAAACAATTTTTATAACGATATTTATTTCGATTTGAATAATTGAATATTTTATTGAAAGAAAGAAATGAGTTTTATATTTTTTCAACTTTTAATGAAAACAACTTTCCATCACCACTGTACTATATAATTTTCAAATTTTCATTAAAATAAATTACATAATTGGAAATATTTTTTTTTTCATATATAAATTAGAGTAAATGTGTGAGACTGTAAATTAGGACCGATTTTAATACAGTTTTTAAAAATTTTTTTTTTTTTTCAAAATTATATTCGCAAAATTTGATTGTGAATGACGGAAATAAATTCCAAATTTATTTTACAGTTGAAAGAAAAAGTGTTATAAATCACTCTGTAAGACATTTAATTTTCAATATAATAAAAATTTGGCACTTTAAGGAAGTATTTATCGCAATGTTCTGGATAAAGGATTATTCAGCCAAAAATGAAAAGCCTGAAACTTCGAGGCAATAGTATTTAAAAACAAAAAATTCAATCTGTGAGCCCTGAAAGCAGGTTGCTGAGTTCATTTACGAAATTTCTTAAATAATATATTTTATGATAAATTCAGATTTTTCCTCCACTGCAAAACATAATTTTCATAAGGTAATACTAATAATAATAAAATTCGAAAAATTTTTCTCTCGCATTTGAACATTTTGTTCTAATATTGATATTAAACACACATGTCCAATTAAATTAACGAGAGCAGAAAGAAATAAAAAAAAAAAAACACAAAAGCGTTCAAAGTTAAAACAGACTCAAAAAGTAGCAAATTAAATTTGCATGGCTGTAAAAAATAAAATTGTGTATCATTTCGAATTAATGTATACAAATAGGTATGTGCACTTGCATACATTATATGTATATAAAAAATAAATTCAGATACATAAAATAAAAATTATTATAAAGTGTTAATTTGTTTTTTTATTTTTATTATGATTTTTTCAGATGAAAAATTATTAAAGTATAGCTATAAATTTTTTTAAAATTTAGTCATATATATATTTGATTAATGTAATTACAGATTAATGTAATTTGATTAATGTAATTACAGATAGTTCTATCGCAATAGATAACATTATTTCCTAACTGACTTTTGTAACTCTGCCCTGCCGCAATAAATTTTTTTTGTTAAACATATTTTTAGATTTTGCAGAAGAATTTTTATAGAAGCTCATATTAGATTTTTTTCACCACAAGAAGAATATTGTTAATATAGTCGTAGAATCTTTTCCTATAAAGATGTAAGGTTACTTCTTATACTAATGTAGTTTCATGAAGTTTTTACCACCGGAACATGCAACATTATTTCAGGACAATTGACAAGACGAACATTGTAAGTACAGTACCTACAGAATGGATATGTATGTATCTCCTGTTTATTCTTTCTGCCTTTTTTATTTTATTTTAAAAATGTTTAACAAAATGTTAAATGTTGAGATTATATCAATTTATTTTGCAGCATACATATGTTGTAGGTACCTACATATAATTTTATTTATTGAATTTCGTATAGGAAACAATTGTTATTTATTTTCTTAAAATTAGCATGAAAATATTTCATTTTCACCTGACATCACCTTTTTAGCACCTACACAACTTTCTCATATTCTAATTATATTAAAAAAAAAAAAACATTATATACATTAAAAAAATAATGTATATAAATTACACACATATATTTCAGGGATGACAATTTTTTATTTGCGAACGACTAAATAAGGCAATATAATAACACTAAGATCAACTTAAAGCTAATAATTCATTTATAAGATTAACTCGAGCTGAAATTTTTTGGCGACATAATGATAAAAAAAAAATTTAATAATTTTATTATTTGCTTTTTTTTTATTAATAAATTTTAATGCAAGAGTATTTAAAGTTATTTTTATGGAATTTTTACGCCAGACGTTTTATCGAGTAATTAATTTTTTTTTTTTTTTTTAAGAAATAAAGTTAAATTTGTTGAAAAAACCATTAAAAAAAAAATAATAAAATGTTCCATAAATATTATGTTCAATAATAAAAAAAAAAAAGATAAACATTAATAAACTTATAATTATTCAAATTTTATAATAAAAATTGGTTTTATATTTATATAGCTTCATTTATTGCTTTGTTTATGACAAAGAATATGTGCGGCATAAATTTAACCACACAAAGAATATAGGAAATAATATGCGAAAAGATTCAAAGATTTAAGTCAGTTCGAATAGTTTTTGCAATAACAAACTTGAAATTTTGTCACCAAACTCTCATAATTTGTTAAATATGTCTTTCATTTTGGTTTACTAAACCATTATTTATAATATATATATATATATATATATATATAGAACCGTGATGTTAAACTATAAATGGGACAACTCTAAGAATATTAATACTTAAAAATGCTTGAAAAATGCATTAACATAACAAAAACGCCTTACAAAAATCTATGTACTTGCATGCAATAACTTCTTTGTAGTGCAAAATAAAAAAACTGAAAAAAAAACTATATTTTTACAAATCAATCTGTATAGTTTTATTACCGTTACTTTCTCGTCAAATTTTTACATTTTATTCCTGGCAAGATGTATGTGAAATAAAATATTTATGTTAAACAACATAAAAATAAATAAAAAAATAATAATATTATATCAATATAATGCGATCAACATGAGTGAATATTATGAAACTACATTATACTTATTTTACATACATATATGCTAAATTTATATATAAAAGAAAATTATGAAGTGTTTATGCGGAGGTGGTAAAAATATGTTTAATATTCATTTCTTGATGAAATTAAACAATCGCCAGATTAAGAGTCACTCCAAAAATAAAACTTAACTGCAATCTTTATCAAAAAATTTAAATCTAAGCTAAAAAAAAAAATAAAATGTAGGTATTCTTTAACCGATGTTCATAAATGTATGACTTCTTTCTTATATATGCATGAAAATAAAATATTTAGATATTATGTTGTACGTACACGGAGAATTTAGAAAAAATAAAAAGAATTTTTATAAAAATAGTTACATTAAAAAAATAATTGTAATATGCGGCTATCTTACGAAGATAGAATTCAGCTTTTCTTGTGGTTTTTGTAAGCGAAAAGCTTACAAAATGTTGTTCTAATTTTTATTCTTTTAAGATAAGTTTAAGCCACAATTATTTCTTAGAATTAGAGTGTGGTGACTCTTTTTAAGAAAAAGTCCTAAGTTTTCTGTATAGAAGCATTATTTGTAAATAGAATAAATTTGTTTTGTATTTGCTACGTTAGAAATAATAAGTTAATTAGGACAGATTTAAGTATAGTCGTATAGTAAGTAAGTATAGTCGTGAGAAAAACTACAATAAGAGATAATATCCTACTACCTATTTGCATAAGCTTTATTTACAAGAGTTCTTAATTCTTTTAAAATTGAAAAATGCGAAAAAAATTTAATTTTAACTTTTCTGCATAATACGGCATGTGTAGAGTATACATATTGTAATAAATTTTTAGATGTTCTTGAAACAAGTTGAAGAATAGTTGTTTTATATGATCAACTAGACATACTAAGTGTCAGTTGTTATGCTGTACTGATCAATCTTTTTTTTTTATTTCAAAATTTAGGTATAAAAATGTTGTTTTTCGAATAAAACTTATGCTGGCTGCGGTAAAAGAATGTACAAAATAATAATTTTATTCAAGTTGCGAGAACTTATAAAATAAAATTTTCCCTGTTCGCAATTATTTATTTTTTAAGTAAAATTTTTGTTTTGAATTATATATTGTGAAAAAATAAATTTCTAATATGAATATGGTAACTTAACTACAATTTGAAAAATATTAAATTTTTATTGAATTTTTGAAAGAAAGTGTAATGCATATTTGCACTTAATTATCTTAAATATGTAAATTTTTCTTAAAATAAAACTTCCATTGTTTTTATAAAGAAAGCTGTTGTTTCGTATACTTAAGCTTATAATATTGTAAATAAATATAATCCAAATATAAGTTCAACTAAATGAACGGGATGCAATTTGTACTGCACTTTTCTGATAAATCGGCTGATAGAAAGTATGTGCATGAATTTCGAAAAAAAAAAATTAAATAAAATTTTATGCTGGTGCAGTTATGATATTGTGAATATTTTTCTTCTGCATTATATACATATAATTTTATTTTATATTTTTTCTGAAGAAACAAAAGAATTTTATTGCAATTATTCACGGTTTTTTTTTTTTTTTTTTAATTTTTGATAATTTTCTTGTTTAAAGAATTGGTTCACATAACAAAATCAAAGTTCTAAGTAAAAATGGAAAAGCAAATTAAAATTGATTGATATCGCGCTGTGCAACAAAATATTTAACACTTTCCCTATTATACTATGTATTAATTTTATTTTATTTTTTTTTTGCTTTTCAATATGATTGGTTTTTCAGATGAAAATCTAAGAAATTTTCGGTTCACTTAACTTATGTGTATTTTAAGTGTGGGCCGCTAAGATTGATTGATTGTGGTTTTGTTTCATTTCTTTTCTGTTTTTTTTTTTTTTTTTTTTTTTGGTTTTTTCTGGTGGTACTTATTTGAATATTTTATATTATAATTTATATATATTTTTTATAATATGGGGATTAATTTAATAAATGTGAGAGGAAAAATTAAATTTAATTTAATAAGATTAAGGTATTGATCCTTATATATATTTATTTATTAATGGAACAAATTAATAATAATATTTTCATGTATATTAATATCTACTTGTTATTTAATTATCATTATGCTAGAATGAACTATTTAAATAATAATGTGCGTTAAAAATTAATAATTATATGTTTGAATTGATTAAGGATTAAGTATATTGGAAACGCGATCTGAAAAAGAAAAAAAAAATACATCTTTGTTCTGAAAAAATAGGTGTTTTGAAAAAATAGATGTTCATAAAAATGAATAATCCCTTTTAATTCCAAAGGCAATAATTCATTTTAAGATAAGTTCTTATTTCATAAATTTTCAAAATTAAATATCCAAGATTCCAAGATTATTAAATAGCCGACTGACTGACGTACAGTGTATTTTTGGTGAAGATGATGATTCTAAATTTCGCATCTCAATGCTAGACAATTTAAAATAACAGTTATATATACAGTTTATATCAAATTTTCATGCAATATAAGATTTGAAATTTGGAATGTGTGTGATTGGCACAAAAATAATTGTTTTTTATTATTATTTACTGTGTGTCTTCAATTTATTTTTATTTTTTTAATATTATTGATTTTGTTGGAATTTTTTTATTTAAAATTGACAGATTTATTGAAATATAATTTGGTATAGGAAATAAAAAGAAAGTTTAATATCAATATACTTACTTCCGTCTCACATGTAACGCTTGGCAAATTGCTTTGGAATTAGAAAATCAATATAACTTTTTCCTTAACACACTATACCTATGTTAGTATAGCATATAGCATTTTAAAATTTTTCATGACATTGAATATATTGGAAATCTAATAAAAATAATAAAAGAAGCCTGTAGTTTGTTTCTTACACTTTTTTGTGTAATTTGTCGTTTTTTGTATTACAGTACCGACTCGATCGTTGCAACTAATTAAAACCAGGCGAATTGCAACGACCGCGTTTGTTGCAACGACCGAGTATCATTGTTTATAAGGAACCTCTTATAGCAAACTTGCCGCACTTATATAGAATTGATCCGTCATCGTCGCATTGCAACGTTACTGCGATGAGTGTTGTATTTAAACTATTTAAACTATTTGTATAAAAATAATTTGTTGCAACGATCAAGTAAAAAATTTTGAAAGTTGCAACGACTAGGTCTTTCACAGGAAAATTTTAATGGTTTTTTGCAACGACTGAATAGTTGCAACTATCGAGTGTTGAATCGATCGAGTCGGTACTGTGATTTTATTTTTGATCCACTTTAGTAGCTTCAATTTCTGATCTAAACAGTCGCAAGCTGTGTACTTTCATAATAAATTTTTGGCAACTCTAAAATTTCATTACATTTAAACAAACGGGTAGGAATAATGTTTATGTAAAGAAAGAACGGTTGAAGTTCATAATTTTTTGAGGAAATTTTTTTTAATGATTGTATGTTTTCTTCTTTTTTTTTCCGGGGAGAAGATAAATAACAGCATCATTTCGACTTAATTTTTTTTTGTTTGCTTTTTTTTTTTTTCATCGTATTAACCTTTATATGTAACATTAAATTACGCGCTGAAGAATTGATTTATATTTTGCCAAAAATATATACATATAGCTTTAAACTTTGAAAGTAGATAGATTCCTTCCTTTATTTGTTTTTTTTTTCTATAAAATAAAAATTAATATATTTCCTGTGACAGAAAAAGGCTGTATATATTTTTCTTGGTTATTTTCGACATTATTTTCATTAATTTTTTTTTTTTTTTATTATTTTTATTTTTGAGAAAAACACCAAAAAAACAAGAAAATAACAAGCAAAATATAATATTTTCAAAATGATTTATAGTCACCTATCAAATTGTGTGGATAATGATAGAAAAAATAAAAATAAACAAAATATTACGAGTTGTGGGAGCTTTATGATGGGCCGAGAGTTAAGAATCAAAGGGATTCACTTTCCTTAATCTATCTAACTAACACAGTTAGTTTCATTGGAACCCATTAAAAGTTTTGATAGAATTAAAAATTATATATTATGTATATATAAAAATTATTTAGACTCTTGGCTGGTTCAGGTTGAAAACCTCTAACTTCCAAACCCAAATTCATATAATATCTTATCCTTAAATCGAGGTGGAAGTGAACAAGTTTTCCAAAATTCTTGCATTAAAAAAATTGAAATAGATTTGACAATTAATAAAATTATTAAAACTATATTATTCGATGACAAATTTTTCTTTTTTGATTTAAAACTGACAAAAACAAACATTCTTTGAATATGAATCTAAACATTTCAAATTCTAGGGCTTTATTTCTAGTACTAAAGCTTTAAAATTGTTTGTTCTATAACTTTAGGCTTCTATACTAGCTTTGTTAAAGAGCTATTATTCTGTAGATAAAATATCTATCTCAAATAGAAAAAAGGGTGAACATTTCTTAGCTTCACCTCGTTTATTATATATGTTTTTTTGTTAACGTAAAACTTATTCACTTTTTTCTAGTTTATATTGTTTTTTTTTTTTTTTTTCTACTATGATATTCAATTATTTTCCAAATATATATTTTTCTTTGAAAAATGAATAATAAAAAGATCACATCAATACTTTCATAAATAAGACAAAAATATTAATGAAAGGAAGAAGATTTTCGGGAAAATACATTGTATATTTATACATATACGTCTAAATCCAAAGCTTAAGGATTTTTGCTTCAAAAAAAAAAAAAATGAGAAAAGGGATGCAATCATTAGAATTTTATATTTTATTATACGCTAGATATAAAAAGTTTATTAAATTTTGAAAACATATTTCGTATTATATTTAAGCATAATGTGACTATGAATATTATTCTTATGCAACAAATTTTGAAAATATGAAGATGAAAATATAAAATATATTTTTTTATAAACGAATTTCGTGTTAGAAAATAGAATTAATTGTAGTGATATTATGTAACTTTTTGTTAAATCTTGAACGACGGTTTATATAAAACGTATTTTTTTAATCAAGGATATTTCAGATAAAAAATTTTTCTATATTTCAACCAAATAAACAGTTGATAGTTTGTATTGTATGTAAATTGTAGAAGATTTGACTAAATTTGAAATTATTCTTAACTTGATTAAGTGATCTAAGATAGAAAGAACCGGGATTTATTAAAATCTATCGATCTAACTCTGTTTAGATTTTAGAAATGTTTACTACTTAAGTAAACAATAAGAATACTTAAAATTAAATAAATTTTCATGCGACGATATTTGCAACGCCCTGAACTAAAATTTTTATTGAATTGAAATAAACAAGATGAGCTAATAATGCTCAAAGCATAACAAAAAACACTTGAAAATATCTATTTTTCTTTTTTGCTTTGGGTTAAATATGTTTTTCTCAAATTCCCTAAATGATGATGGGCCAAAGAGGACATATGAACATATATACAATACGATGCTACTATATACCAGAAAATATAAATTTATTCATCTTAAAATTTTATCTTCCACCATTATCATTGAGAAATAAAAACAAGATGAAAAATAATGATGTTTGATGATGATTTTGATGGCTAAATGGAACAATGTGCTTTCTTCTAGTTTAGATAATATATGAGATTTTTTCGCGCCCAATTTCTTTTTTAAGATTTCTTTTTAAGTTTTTTCTTTTTTTGTATCAATATTAAGAAGCTTTTCTTTTTACTATTAAGATGAAAATGTATATGTATATATGTTTTTGTTCATATTATATATATTATATGTACATAATATGTATATTAGCTTCGTCAAAATATTTTCTATTCAGTTTTTAATTTAGATTCATGAATGGACCACAATATAGATTTCATTATGAATTGTGCGAAAATAAATTTTCGTTCTTCAACAATTTGAATGCTTTTCAGATTCATGAACTGAAAGAGCTTAAATTTAAGAATTTCGATATAAATGAGATAGTTAAGTTACCAACAAAAGTTATAAAAGTTACAACGATTGGTTTGTGACTGAATTAAAATTTTTTTACACCCTTTGACGAGATTTTGTTTTCGGTGTTTTATATCATTTCAAATTTGACATTAAAATCTAACAATATTTGCATTCGGATAACATGTTCAGAGCTTTGGAAGACTTTTTAAAAAACTTACTAAACACTATATTTCAGATACTTTACCCTTTTTTATTGGCGTCTAGAAGGGAAAGTATCTCTTCTTAGGTAACTAAAAAAAAAAAAAAAAACCAAACAAAAAATAAAATGAATTTAAAAATTACAATAAAACTTTTCGTTTTATTTTATTCTTATTTTTTTTTTTCTCTGGAAAATGAAAAAAAAAAAAAAAAATGACAATAAGAAAAATGAAAAGTTGAATGATTTTTTTGTTGGTTGGTTTAACTCAATTTATATTAAAGCAATAATGATAATGATATTTTTTCTGAATATAGTTGGTTAGCGAAGGATTTGTTCATGTCACTCAACGAGCTTTCTAAAATTTATCAAATTTTTCATAAGAAAGTTTTCTTATATATATAGGTACATATATCTTTAGAATTTTATTTTTGTTTTTCTTAAGTTTTATTTTTTTTTTCTTTAAGTATTCTTATGACAGGTTTTTATGTTTCTTGAGATTATTTTTTTTTTCTTATTTTTGGTTTTTTTTTTTTATTTTTTTGTAGATTGTTTCGAACCGAAAAGTTTTTATGGATTTTGATTGTTTTCAAATTGGTTTACTATTAAGTTTTCAAGAATTATTATTGATGATTATTTTGATTGCGAAGAAAGACTAATGGAATTGAAGGAAAAAATTTGAAAAAAAAAAAAAAAAAAAAATTACATAAAGAAAAAAAAAAGAAAACAGAATCTTTCAATATGACATATAAAAATGATAAATTTTGAGTTCAATTTAAAATGATATTTTGGTTACATAATGAGGAAGAGAAGGTTTGGAAAAAAATATGTATATATGTATATATGGGTATACTGTGGAATTATAAAAAAAAAACAATTTTCTTTACATAGTATTTAAGTGATAGTGTTGTTCCTTTTTTTTTTCTTCAAGCATATTTAGAATGATATACTATCAGTGGTGTTTTTGTTTTGTTGAGTCCTTAAAATTGATTGAAGTAGATTTATTAAAAATTAGGACAGTTAAAACAGCAAAATCAATTTATTAATATTGATATATAAGCTTTATCATAAGTCTTATTGGTATTGGGAAAAGAAAATGTATTGTAAGTGGAGGTTTCAGAAAAGTCATTAATACATTTGTGTTAAGTAAATTGTAAGGAAATAATTAAAGAACTGCTTCTTAGTATTTTAAATTACATATTATACCTTAAGTTATAATTCTTGAAAAATAAGAATAATACAAAAAAATTTCCTTAAAAAAAGATAAGACAGTGAATACACTTTTTTTATATAGCAACTAAATGGCACAAATCATGATTGTTATATGAATTTAGCTTTAAACATTATGCCAAAAAAAAAACATAAAAAAACAAAAACAAGAAAACCATAATTTATGTGCTGGTTAGAAATAAACAAGTGAATTTTAGAAACATTATATGAAATAAGTACTTTAACATTAAAAATTTATAGTAGTATATTATTGAAAATTATTGGCATATATATAGTGGAAACAGTCAGTTAAACAGATGTGAACATTTAAAACTCATATTAAATTTTTTTTTTTGATATTCAAAATTTACGAAAACAAACTCATTTGCTTTATTTTCCCATCTATTTTCTTTTTAACACAGAAAAAAAAAATTATGTTTTAAATTTCACAAAATTATTATACTAATGAAAACCAACATTAATTTTATGTTAAAAAATAAAATTTAAATATGCACGTACTTACGTTCTGTCTACATAAATGTGTATATTAGTTCTTTTTAACTTTGTAATTATAAATAAAAATAGGACTTTATCTTTTCTCGAATAACAGAAATTTTTGGGAATTATTGTTAAACTGATTCAAAACGTATATGAATGACAAAAATATTTTTTCAATTAGTTAAATTGTATATGCATGCCTGTAAAATATTTGTTTTTTGATGAACATACATAATTACATACATAGTACTTTGTACAGGTGTTATTTCAGTCAATATATATAATAATTCTTTAATGTAATTTGATTCTCGAAAATGTACATTTAATTATAGACACATTTTTGATCTCAATGAAATACGGAAATGCAAAAAAATAAAAAATAAAAATAATAAAAAAAAAGAACTATTTTAGCAACCCTCTTTAATTAACTATCCCTAGGAATATTATATATATATCTTTGTGTCTCCTTTGAACAATTTTTTCAAGGAAAAAATCTTTATTGAATAAGAAAAATAATTGTTAAGTAGATGTTTTGAAGTGCTCGTGGATATTTGTGAAAAGTTGTTAAATCACTTTTTCGTAACTTCAAAGAAAGAACAAGGATATTTCTCTGGAGCCGGCGTCGTGAGTATAGTACATTGCTTTTATATTACTTCAAAGTGATGAGAGATCGAAGCAGCAGATAATATAAACATCAGTTTATATAGTACATAGAATTATTATTTTTTAAGAATTATTATTTTTTATAAATGAACACGATACTTGGGTGGTAATAAGTCTTCATTTCTTTATAAATATTTGAAATACAATAATTCGAACGTTCTGCGTGAGAGTTTTACATCACGTTCCAATGAGTAAAAATTGAAACTTTTAGAAACCCCCAAGATCAAAAGTTTGAAATAATAATGTAGGTATACTCTGGCAAAAAATCTGCCTTTAATCTGAAATATTAACTCACCATGTTAAAAATGCTAACATTTTAGTTTTTATGCGTATATGTGGTTCATTTTAGAAATAATATAATACGTGATCCTTTTTAGTGAAATTTAAGAATACAATTTTTTTCGTTTAATGTAGGTATGTACATATATCCTTGAAACGAACATGTTGAAAACAACAATTATTTTTAATAAAATCAAAAAAAAAAATACCGAAAACAAAGATCAAAGACTAACCTTTTTTTGTATTCTACTATTATATAGGAAAATTTTTAAGAATAAAAAAAAAAAAAAATAGAACTGTTTTTTATTCCTGCACTGTTAAATAATTATATATATATTTTTTTTGACTGAAAATATCTTTGGTGTATTAAATTTGGATCAGATTCTTATTTTAATAGAATGAGAAGAATTCTTCGTTTAAAACTAATACTCGTCGTCATCCTTATCTTTATTGTCATTGTATAAAATTTTTGTACATTTGTGGATGCTGTATTCAGAACGTATTTACAAACATTTTCAATATTTATCATAAAACGCTAGTCGAGATATAATTAAGTTAGAAATAATGTGCTGACATAGTAAACAACAAGTGACGTTTTTTTCGATATTTGTATACTTGGGAGTTTTAAATTTAATCGACTTTTCACCATGGTGACATAGCAGTGAGATTATCCGCTCTGATTAGACATTTTCGAAAAATATTATAAATTCTATACGTTATCCTTCAATTTCAAGTTTTCTTTTGATACGGCTTTTATAAATTTCTAGCCCGTTTTCCATCAAAAACGAAAAAACGGACTATATATGTCTTCACTTTCTGTCTGTCCTTCTGTCCGTCTGTAGCGCACTAAAAGACTTGCAATGATTACGCTACTTGGTCGATTTCAGTGGATCTTAAATATCTCGTTCAATTCTGCGAATTCGAACGAACTTTTATATTATATCATATATGCGTAGTGTACACATAACGTACCTTGTTAGAAAGAATATTGTTTATATATAATTTTGTTATCATTTTCCACACAACTACTGAAAATTTAAAAATGTTTCAAACTTGACAGTAATAGTGTCCCAGCACTTTATAATTTTGAAATGGAAGTTAAATGAAAATCCTGTGAGATTGAATTTAATTTATTTTTTTTCTAACATTTGCATTTTGTTATTTTATTTTTATATTCCAGCGGGACGACATAAACATGAAAAAAAAAAAACAAAATAAAAAAAAACAATATAAATGTACACAGTTTTTATTCAATTAGGAAAAACTCGTGCACACTTTACTTAGTATACAAGAATTAATAGAGATCTACAACATATGTACATTTGAAAATTTTGAGCTGAATTTTTTATGTATATACATTTGAGGAAAAGCGTATAGGAAGTATGATTTTTGATTAAAAAAGAAAATTCGATGCCCAAAAAATTATTATTTGTGTACAAAGTACATACATACATGTTATCAAATATGAATCAATGAATTTTTAATTTAGAATAATTTGAAAACCTTCTTCTAACAATATTAATATTTATATTTTTTTAATGAGTTACCTTTTTAACGTTTTGTGCCGCGGTAATTTTAAAAATGGATTTGTAATATGAGAAAATATCTTTTATAAATTTTGTTGAAGCAAATATATATTTGGACACTTTTTGACAATAATAACAATAGTCTTATTTTTTAAATTGTTTTAGATCCATTTTGAATGTTCAAACATTTTCAGTGAAAATATTGTGAAAAAGGACATTTGAAGCAGAAAAAAAAATTGGCCTAATGATAGTTCTTAGCTTATATGTGAAGTGATTAAAATGCGAAAATGTTCATAATTTATATTAATTAATATTTCTAATTTTAATATACGATACCATTGGGAAGATAAATTTAAATGAAAATATAAAATTTCCCATAAACGGTTAAATCCTTTTCTATAGCAAAATGTTTAATTATTTTCCCGAACTGATTTTGAGGGCATTAACTTTAAAAATATTTTCGTAGATGCCCATTGCGTGGTACTTTGGCGAGAACATTGAACAACAACATTACTATGGTTCATTTTATCTTGTGTGAAAATAATATTTTTATCAACAGATTTTCATTAAAATATAATATTCTTTTTTATTTGTAAATATTCTATATACATATAAATTCCATTTGTCGCATAAATAATTGTTATTGTTCTTAATGCGAATATCATTAGATAAATATTCTTTTTTTTTTTTTTTGCAAAAGATTTGTTAAGAAAATCACCGCACATTGGGATTTCGTACGTCCGACAATAAATTGAATTGATTTAGTCGTCGTTTCTAGTGTATCTTTAAGCTTCTTTTAAATAATGTTATTATTTCATTTTATTTTATCCATTTAATTGAAAGTTAGATGATTGTCAGATAGACGGACCTTGAGATGTAAATACGGGTATGAAGAAATAGATAGTTGCATTGAAAATCTGGAGTACTTTCTATTGAAAACATAAATAAATTTATTTTTTAACGCTAAAAGTTTATGTTTTAAGTACTTACCTATAAACTAAAATAGTTTGGTGTTTAGTTATATTTTTCATAGAAATATGCATGCTTTATTCATAAATAAGCACAAAATCAGGACATTTTTAAGGAGTCATAATGCATTTAATATTATTATTGAAAAAAATTTAACAACCAAACTTTTTCGATCACCTCTACTGTAAGCCAATTTAACTTAATCGAGCGTTATTATGTCAAAAACATAAAGTATAATTATTTTTTTTTAATTATTCTAGCTTTCAATAATTTATGCATCGCTTTGGTTTTCTGATTTAATGTATGAACACTACGCAAAATATTAACTGAATTTAATATTATTTGATAAGAGAATTGTTTTAAAAGTTATTTGTACTTGAAGCGCTTAAAACCAAAGTAATTAAATACGTTTTCTAAAGCATTAGCTTTCACATTTAACCTTTTCATAAATTATAAAATAGCCACACAAAAAATACGGAATTTTATGAAATTTATCATTTCAATTAAATGCATTGCTTATTATGTAAAAAATGTGTCCAAAAAAGTTTTTAAAACATAAATTATTTCCATTAAAAGTAAGGTTTTTTTTTATTAAATTTAATTTTAATATATTAGGAATATATGTATGTCATTTTTATGAGGACATTATTAAATATCCTAGTTCTGGTGACTTATCTTATCTAGAAGTATCTAGAAGTAGTATAATTCTAATCAATTATGAATGAAATGTGAAAATTATAGATTAAAATCACAATATTACAATAATATACCATGGAACCTAAAATTGGCGCTTTTTGATACGCAAATTAACGAATTTATTTATGGGAGAAGAAATTTTCTATTTATATTTCTTTATCAACAATATTGCTTTGTACTATGTATACGTTACTTTAAGTTAAAATTGGTGAATTTCGAATTCTAAATGTATCAGAGAGTCCTTTAATACACATATAAAAAGTTCGTAATATTATTTGTGATGCAATTGGAAAAATCAACTGACCTCAATCTATTATTTTTTTTAATATTTTTTTTTCATAACTAGATAAATATAAATAAGATTTTGCATTGTAGACACTCTTTACGTATATATACCCATAATTTTTTATGATTGAAATAATAAAAAAAAAACTTTTTCAATTTTGAAAATTTAGTTTTGTTCTTTAAGCTCTTCCCATAAATGCACCCATAAGCTGAAAAAAAAGAAGAAGAAAAAAAGAAATAAAACAAAGTTTTAAGAAAAAAAAGAAAACATAAAAACAAAGTGGAAGAGATTGAAACAATGCAGGATAATATTACAAAATCCTTAGAGGATTTTTAGTTATTTTTTTTTTTTTTTTTGTTCCTGCTAAAGCAACAAATATATAAATTAAAAGCTCTTTCGCATAAGATTTATATAAATTATATGTGGAAAAGTGCATTCACAGCTCCATTGTCTAAGTAAACAGTGTGTTGAGGAGACATTTTGTGCAAAAAAAAAAAAAAGAAAAAATGATCCTTTTTTTTCTATGTTGAGTTTGTAGTGAAAAAGATACACAGAGCTATAAAAAAAAAACTTTCTTAATTTTTTTCCCATTATGTGAATTGAAAATAAAAATTATAACTTATATGTTAAAAGATAATATTAAATTTCCTTTTTGTTTTTTTTTTTTTTGCATAAAGTTTATTTTTTTTCAAGATTATTTTCAAGTATGAGTAGGTTGTGATAAATTGCTACACGGAATTATATTTGAGAATAGTTTACAATTCATAGTTCATAATTAACCTTTTAGTGGGTACATATTATATGAAACTTGATCTTTATTATTTATAAGCTATGTAGAAATGAGGAATTATAAATAAGTAGAGGAAATTGTAATTTTTTTAAAAACATTTAATGCATTTAATTTACATTAATTTTGTGTACAAGTTAATTACATTAACTATTTACGAATATCATATTAATTAATTTTGAAATGTTAAAAAAACTTATATTTTTTGGTCACACCTACAAGTTTATGAATATTTTAAATTCTTGTATCATTTTTAATTAATATTTGTGTCTGTAACTTTTAAAATTTAGATATTTCAGTGTACAAATAAAATTCAACATAAACATATATAATATATTCAGTTAATATTAAGATAATCCTTATAGTTTAACTGCAAATGTTTTCACATTAGCCAAAAAAAAGTGTTAAATTATTATAAATTAAATCATTTTTTAAGTAATTATTTTTATTTTTTGGTTCATTTTTATGTTGGACACTGTCTGTTAGAAATTTAAGCTGAAAAATTTAATTTAAACGCAAATTAATTTCAAATTAGTTAATTTATAGCATAATTTTATTTATTATTTTTTATTGCATCTTGACAATAGACTATATAGTACAAGTAGATTGTTACTTCATTAGAAATGGGAATTTATCTATTATAGTTTTCCAAGTTTAATTGTTTTGAGTATATTTTCCAATTTATTATGGCATCGTTATTTACTTTTATAACTTTTATATGCATATTATTCCCTTAATGCAAAAAATCTAAGGGTAAAAAATAAAATGCAAAAATTCTTGAGATTATATTTAATATACTTATATCAAAGTTGAAAAGTATGTGTTTTGCTTTTACCAGAATATATTGTTCGAAAACTTATTAGACTCGGTAGACTTGGAAAAGAAACGCTATGAGTTTGACGGGATGGTTTAGTATATTGTAAAAACAAGAAAATTACTTCATTTTAAAGATCCAATATTGGAATTATGTTCTACTAATCCATATTATTTTTAAAGTTTTTAATTTTTAATCTTTCAAAAACCCATGTAATAATAAAATATAACATGGTCAGTACATCATCAAAATATTTCATATATGCCGAATTTAGTTACTCTTTGCGAATCGATGTAGTTTATTAAATCATTTGACAAGATTTTTGTTCAAGTTCAACAACGAAAAAAAAATTATGTTATTGATTATTTCTATAAATTTAAGCATTTAGAGCTTTAACATAAAATATTATTACATCTTTAAATTACAGAAATGTATAAAGGAAATTTTTAATTTGATTTAAGTTAATGACATTAATTAGTGTGCCTACGGTAGAGAAATTTGAAATATTTTTTTTTCCGCTTAAGGGTTACAATTCAATTGCAGATACTTTAAATACTTATCGTATATACTTATATACTAACTATAAATACGAACGATGACTTTGAATTACAATTTTCCGTCTTTATTAATTTTATTTAAAAATAAATGTATACAATTTTTTCTTTTTTTATTTCCTTTATTTTTAAGGTTTATTTTTATTTTTTCTTGTTGTATTTTTATAATTGCGAAAAGTGTAGAAGAATAACCTTATTTTGTATACAGAAAATTTTATATTATGAAGTAGGTATATATAATATTATAATATGTATTATGCTTATAATATAACTTAAGGCGTTAAAGAATTTCTTAAAAGAGTCGATGATCAGTGATAAAGGAACAATAAAAAAAAGGGGTCTTGCATTATTATTATTATTATTTCTTCAAGAATTATGATATTTCATTGCTTCACAACACAACATACATGCACATTCATTTTGTCAAATAAGGTATATACAACATTTATATAATATTGAATATTTTTAATACATCCAATTTTAGTAACTTTGCAATGCAATTGAGAATTTACTCGTCTACTATATATTGTTTTGATGAATATAATCAGATTTTTCTTACTAGGAAGAAGAATCTAATGCAATTTCATAGTACCGGACGTCAGCAATGTTCTGTTGTGAAAACTATAATAGTAGCGCAATCAAAAAATAAAAAGGTTTAAATAAAATATTCATAAAACACAATTTAATATTAAAAAAAAAATGTATTGAAAAGAAATGAAATCAAGTATTGTTTTATTTATATACGCATTGACGGAAATACATTAAAAATCATTTTTGAAATAATTGATATCAAAAATATAGTTCGATAAACTAAAAGAATTTTGTCAAAATAAAATGTTGATCGCAGAGCAGAATATAAAGTCTAAAAAAATGTATCAAATGAGCATGAAAATCGTATTTTTAACCCATTTTCCATTAAAATGAAAAACGGTCTGTATATTTTCATTCATGTATGTCCTCCAATAAAATTATTAACTTATGAACTGCCAAATTGATTCAAATTCGCTAAATGTCAAAATGTGCAAAACTTTGAATAAAATTTTCGATTCTGGGTTTGGAAATTACAAGCCCAAGGTTTAAATATTTCACTCATTAAACTTTTTATTTAAGACATGTTATTATTTAAATTTTTTAAAAAAGTTTTAAAGGATTCCCATTAAAATTAGTAGGGTAGATATAAAACCTGATTGAAAAACTAAAAATATAGTTAGAACATTTTTATTTTCAAAGGATTCGGACTGGAAGCTGAAAATGAATTTCGATGAAAATTGGTATATACGTAAGTGCGAATTAAAGGGACCTAAAAAATGTTCGACCTCCATTGTGACCAAGGTATCTAAAAATTAAATGTGGAAAACGCAACTTCGTAATTCATTTATGAATATTCAGTCTCGTTTTCAACGTTTCATTTTAGGATGCTTATATTTTTTAGTCACTTTAACTTTGAAAAGTCTCTACAATGTTTTTCAAATGACTTATGTATTTTAAATACGTGACTTTTGTTATTCATTACATTGTTCCTCCTCCTTAGTGTATGCAATCATAATGTTAATGGAGAAATTAAAAAGAACTTTATAAAACTATTCACGCAGAATTAAATTTATATAAATGTATTTTATTGCTATATATATTATATATGAATAATAATAATAATAATAATTTACATGACCCGAAAATTCCTCATCTCGGTATTTTCTTTAAAAAAAAATGTAAATGATTTTTTTTTCTTTCTATTTTTCAAATGATTTGATGACATTTTTTATGCCAATGTGCGGAAGAAAAAAAAAATCAGAACATTATATGATAAAAATTTTTTATTTTTTTTATTTTAATGCATTTGAGAAGAAAAATCATTAAGCGAAACATGATTTATATTTATATTTTTATTGATTAATGTCAATAGGATTTTTTTCTTTTGCTAAAAATAGGAAACATTTAAATTTAATAATGCTAATGGGCTCAATTTATTTTATTGAGGGTGAACTTTTTGGTCATTTTTATTTTTTTTAAAAGCATAAATCAATCATGAAATTATCGCACATTGCATATAAAGATCACGAATCATTGGAAAAAAATATAGTTTTTTTTAATATATTTTATGAATGATGATTAAAATTTGTACAAGAAGCAGATACGGTTGAAGCTAAGAATTAAAATATAACTGTCAATATTATTTGACATTTAGAAAATAAAGAGTATTATTATTATTATTTTTTGATAGTTTCGTATAAAAAAAAACAAACGGAGAACATACAATCATAATTCCTAATTAATTAATTTTTTTTATATTTCTAATCTAAGCTATAAGCAATTTTAAAATACTACAGATATACACCGTGACCTTGGACATTATGACATAAAACATTATACTGATGATGATTATAATTTCATGACCCGAAAATTTCATCTCAATAAACTTTTATTTAGGAACTTTATATTTTCAAGCAGTTGGTTAGTTCATCAAAATTTTAAAAAAGTTTTAAGTTTATATTGTTCTGCATACTATATATTTGCACAGATAGTACATTTATGAACTTTTTGTTGATAATTCTGCTATCGTATCGTAGACATCAAATTTTACTATGTAAGTATATTATTCTACCACTAAATTATTGAACCATTGGGTACGAAAAAAACAAAAAAGGGGTTGATTTTGACATCTGAAATTCAAAACATGTTTATTTTCTTATACCTATTATTTACAAAACAAATAAAATGAATAGATTTGAAAGTATTGAATTTCTTTTTTGTCAAAATTGAAAAAAAAACTTCATAATTATCAGATTCATCAAAGTCACTTGCATCTTTCTTATCAATTTAAAAAAAAAATGCTTTTTAAAATGTATATATAATAATAATAATACAATAGAATAATGACACACATATTTCTAAAAATATTCCATTAAAAAATTTATTTTTTTTGAACGGAAACAAGTGCGTACGTTTTGCATATCCCTTATTGTTATTACTATGGTTTTTATTTTTTTTTTATTTTGTCAAATAATAAAAGTCCCAAGTGACTCCTTGAAGACTGAAAATTGCGTAGACATGATTTTTTATACGCTCTTCAATTTTAACGTCATTATTAACGCACTGAACCAATTTTCCATTCAATAGAAAAGTTTATAACACCCTTTGTCTATCCTCTGTTCAATGTAATTTTTTTATTTTCTTTATATTTTTTTTGCTTTGGATATTTGTATTTTTAAACAAACTTACAAACAATTTATATGTTTTGTATAATATACGTACATACATATGAACATAATCAACATTATTATTATTTTTTTTTTGGGAAAAATAACCCTTTTATTATGTACATATAAAAAAGAATTTTTAATAATTAGAATAATTAGTGAGATGAAAGGAGAAAGCGTGTTCGTTTCTTTTTGTGGACGAATTCTATGTTTATCTTAAACTATAGTATAATGCAGTAAACTCCTAGTAAAGGTTGTATAGTGTTCACAGTGCTCAGATGTAAATTAGTTAGTATCAGTATTTAGCAGATGTATCTTTTTAACATTTAGTTTAAGAGATAGTTGAGTCATATTTCAAACTAATTCGAATTGGATAATATATGTATATATTCAGCTGTGAGAATATATGTATTAGTGAGTAGAATAGATTTATTGCTTAGATTGATTGTTGAAATGTGTTTCATTTTATCAAACAAGTGAAAATTTAAACTTTCTTTTAATATTCAGAAGTTCCTTTGTATAACGACGGTTAAATGTTTTTTATTCTCGCGTCATAAGTGTATTCTGTAATTGGTATAGGCACAGCTGTTGCACGATTGAAAAGCAATATTCAATATTATATACTTCGTAAAAAAATATATTTTGCCTCCATTTTTTAAAGTAACTTACATTCTAGTAATGAGATTTAAAGTTCTTATATATAGAAACATTTTAACATTTTTATTGAAGAAAATTTATTTATGTCTATTTTTGCGCCACAATCATATAAATAACCACATTTTGTACATAAATAAATACGTATGCAAATATAAATGTTATTGTGGTAAGCAAGTACAATAAAGTCAATACATACATTATTTATTTAAATAATCCTAAAATTTCTAATTTAAAACAAATTTTAATCAATTTTAAATTATTGTATAATTGTAAAGGTCTAAAATGAAAATTATAAAAAAAAAACCTTTCCTTATTTATCTACCATTATTAATTGAATTGGTACGTTTGAGAGATACATAGTATATATTATAAAAAAAAAGATTACAAACAAAAAAATTTAATGAATATTGCTACAAAGAAATTAATCAAGTGTCGAAAAATTAATTATCATTAAATTATAATAATTAACTTGATGAATTAAGATTTAAATTAAAAATAAAAAAAAAATTCTTGATTATTAATTGAAATAAAAAAAAAATATATATATAATAGTCCTCTCTTCGGTCCATAATACCCCATAAAATTGAATGCAGCTCACATATTTGATCCTTTTTTTTTTTGGCAAGGGATAAAAAAAATCCTTTAAAGTTAAAAGAGTTTGTGGAATCATGTAACAAATTTTTTGTTGGGCTTCCCAAAAAAAAACAGACCATTACTTGAATGATATGAAAAACCCAAAATTATTATTTAAGTGCAGTAAAGCGAGAAGCTGGAATGTCTTTAGTTATTAAAAAGGAAAATAAAGATTTTTTTGTTTTTGATCTTATACATCAAACATTTAATATAATTAAGCTGAATTTACAGAAATACATAATATTTATATGTTTTAGTATATACCTATAAATTCAGTATTATGCTTCGCAGTTGAACGAAGAAAGATGAACAGGAATATGTTTTTGTGTAATTACCAAAAATATATTATTAAGGAAGTTTTAAATATACGTACATTCGTATTGGTACAGCTTAAGTCAATAATTTATTATAATATTTTGTAGAAAAAATTTCCTATAACGTCAAAACCAAAAACGTTAAAAAAAGATAAAACTTCAAAGAAAATTCAATTAATATAGTTTTTTCTTAATTTTTCGTTTTTTTTTTGGAAATTTTCTAATTAAAAATTGATAATTAAGAAAAAATGCAAAAAAAAAACGCTATGTAAAAGAAAATAAAAAGTTTATAACTTTTTATTAAAAAAAAAAAAAAAAAAATAGCATAACAATAATAAACCTTTCATTTTAATTTTCGAAGAAGTGGAAAAAGGAATATCCTTAAAAAAAAATTTTTTTTTTTTTTTAAAGAATTTTTTAATTAAAAGAAAACGAGTTTCAATTTTTCATACGAAAAAAAAAAAAAAGGATTTTATTCAAATTACTTCAAGGGAATCAAAAAAACAAATTTTATTTTCAAGTGTCTGCAAATACGCTAAAATTACAATGAAAATAAAAGAAAAAAAATTCTATTTTTTTTTTATTATATGCTATTTTGATTCAACCCTTTTATGCAAAAAAAAAATCATATATATACATATGTAATTTTTTTTTTATGTAAAATTTTGTAAATTTACAATTCATCACATATGATGAAAAGGAATTCACTTACATTTCCTAAATATAATTTTGTTTGTTTTTTTTTTTTTGTTATTTTAATAGAAAACTTTGAAATTTGACAATTATTTTGTTTAAATTGATTATTTTTTTTTTTTTTAGAAATATTTCTTTCATTATACTTTTTCGTTTTTGAATTTTTTGGGAGTTGCTAAGGCAAAAAAAAAAAAACATAAATGTAAGGTAGAACGAAAGTGAACGAAATTAGAAATAAAATTAAGGGGTAAACTATAAAAGGTACCCATTGATGATTACCATCACACCGTGCGTAATTAATTATTAATTAGTTTTTTAAGAAAACTTCTACTGTACTTATGACTTACTATTTTTATAACGATTATCAGTTCATTATATCCTATAACTAGTTTTTTCGAACATTTATATTTTATTAAAATATAAAATGAAATAAAGTTCGAATTCCATAAATTGCGAACTATAAATGTCCATATTGTTTCTATCCATATAATTCATATATTTCGCTATATAGTCGAATGATAGTATGGTTGGGTAGTCACACAAAACATAAACGGATTCTGATTCTGTTTGTCGCTGTTTTTTTATAGTGTGAACAGAAACAGAACGTCATTTTTCATCAATTTTGTATCAAATAGTTCTTACAAAAATTCAGGGTTGCCAACTCTTGACCGAGGAAAAACTGGAGAGTTGCAAAAACAAAAAATGTAGATAGAAAAATAGAAAAAATAATAAATTTATAAATTACATTTGTGCTTCACCCTTAAAAAAATTTAAGAATTTCAAATTCTGAATTTCAAATTCCTAATGTATTTTGTTAGTGTCATTTAATGTCAAAAAAAAGTTTCGCACGAACACTTTTTTTTTGACATTAAATCACACTAACAAAATACATTACTTTTTTTCACTTTTTCTCATAAATTTTAAATATTAATGACAAAGCTGCCAGAGTAGGATTTTCTTTAGAGGATTTTATTACATCGGGGCAAAAATTATGAACAAAAAATTATTGTACAAGGAAAATCAATTAGGATGACAGAACTTGAATTTCAAAAATTTTTTTTGTTGTGTGAATTTCAAATACACGCCTCAGCCAGAGCGTGTATTTGAGATTCACAACAACAAAAAAAAATTTGAATTTTACACAACAAAATACATTAGGAATTTGAAATTCAAAATTTGAAATTCTTAAATTTTTTAAGGGTGAAGCACAATTATTATTAACATAAACAAACGAAACATAAAATAAACCGCATATACAAAAATAATTCAAATTAGAATAAAACTTTATAAAAAGTAATATAAAATAAATACAATTATTGAAATTAGAAAAAAATTAGTTAATTAATGAGATCATAATTATTTCTTAAAGGTATTAATAACTTTGTTTTGGAACAAATGATACTATAGCCAAATGAATAACAAAGTAAAATGACATCTACTGGTGAATGGCTTATGTGAATTTCCTTTTTACTTTAAAATTATTAATTTTGAAAAAAAACTGGTAAAATTTTAAAAAACCTGGAGACTGGAGTTTTAGTTGAAAAACTGGAAACTCCAGGGTAAAACACCCCAGTTGGCATCCCTGCAAAAATTCATTGAGTCTTTTGCAACTAAAATTTTTTTACTACATGATATTAAACGAATAATTTATCGAAATAGTCTTATATGATCACTACGATAGGTTGACTATAGTCTGCGACAATCGATTTGTAATTTTATTAAACAGAAACATAAAATTTATGCTCTGCTCTGCCCTAGACAATACAGTATAGAAATTATATAAAATATTTATTTATAACATTTATATTATAGAAAATATAATATATATATATATATATATATTTTTTGTTTGACAAGTTTGACTAAAAAAATTAAAACAAAAAAAAATTAAAAATAAATTCATCACAATAAATCTTGTTAATGTGTTGAAATAATTTTTGTTTCAAAAACTTTCAATTCAAAATTCATTTGAAATATTTTTGAATGAATATAAATGTATGTACATACGTATATATGTATGTATAAACAACAAAAGTGTTAAAATCCTTTAACTCTCTGGCAACTATCAGAAATAATTTTTTTTTCTTTTTATTTTGAAAACCCATTGTATTTAACATGAAATTTTTGATAGAATTACAACCATTTTATGTATTATGTGCTTATTTTCTTTATATTATATTATAGAACTTGTATATGAGAAGAAATATCCTTTTTTTTCTCTATATATATATATATATATATTTTTAATTCAACAAAGTACTTCAACCGAATAAAACATCTTTTCATTTGAAATTTCTTAAATTTTTTGCCCACTTTCCAAATGAATAAATTTTAATTTAAAATTTTCTATAAATTTCAAATAATCTTGATAAATTTTTTTTTTTTTTATTCGTTTTTGTTTATATTCACCATGGAAATATTGGCTTTCTCTCTGGAAAATTTGAAAATACAATTCAATTAAATGTATTAACTTTGGTCGCATATTTCCCGCTTAAAAGCAATGTGTGAAATTTCTAGATTTCTAGATATGAAGATAATGTGTTTTATTGTATTTTATAAAATTTTATATATGTAACAACAACAACAAAGAAATCCTTTTTGGCACGCGGCATTTTTTATTTTCTACTGGAATAATCAAAAATTCACACATATCAATCTCAAAATAAAAAAAAATAAATAAATTACAAATATTTTTAGAATGATAAAGGTTTTGGAAAGTTTAGTTTTTTTTTAATAATCTTTTTTTTTTTAACAAAGTTTCGTTCAATAATTTTTTTTAACTTAACATGTCTTTAAAGGAAATTGTGTAACAAATCCGTCAAAATTAACAAGCAATATTGGGAAATCTTCAAGTTAACACATTTGTCAAAGAACAAAGAAATTTTATTGAATCGAGTTTTGGCTAAGTTTTTATGTGTGAAGTATTTTGTCCAGCAACAAACCAATCAATTATTTTTCTTTTTAATTAATTGTTTTTCAGCCTTCCAATTCAATGATAGAAAAAAAACCGATTAGCATTATGTATTTTTTTTTCCTTCTCAGAAGGTGATGATGACTTCAATACAAAATGATACATAAAAAAAAAGATACGAAAAACAAAAATAAAATTGTATTTTTGGTGCAAATGTTTTGTTTTCTGACACTTGCCATTTTTAATGAAAATCATATTGAGCGAAATTGAATTCAGATTAATACTATATACTTATTTATAAAGATTTTTTACATGAAACAGAAACGTATTTACAATTTCTGTACACATGTATATATTTCGCATAAAATTTATAAGAATGTGATCTACATATTTTTAAAATAAGAACTATATGTAATAAAATAAGTGTAGTACAACAATACACAAATTTATGTATAGATTGTTTTTTATTTCAAGTTTTTGATAGAATTCTTAAAATTCTTTAATAAATTCTAAAATAATGTACGCAATTGTGGAGTATAACAATGTTATATGTAGCTTTCTTTCGCGTTTCAACTTCAAGCTTAATCGAAGTGTAATTTTATTTCATATGTTATATACATTATTAGAAAATCAAAACGGGGTTTAAGTATAAGATCATAATTTGTATTAAAAAATTAATATCTTAAGATAATAAGAATGTGTTTGGAATTGAAAAATTTTCAGTTTTAGTCGTAAAGAAAATTATATCATATGATATTATGTATATAATATTACATATCATAATATATATATAAATGAATATTTCTTTATAATCAAGTCGGATAAAAATTAAAAAAACTGTGCTTGTAGGTATAGAAAAAAAAAAAAATAGGAAGTGAAATATATTTTTAATTATTTGTTGGCTTCAGTGAAATGATGATATTTGTGACATTATTATACATACATATATAAAGTATAATCCTTTCCAAAGACATGTATTTTATTTTTTGCCTAATTAAGTTGATAAACATTTTTACATGTTGTACTACATACTACATACATAATATTAATGTTTAAAGAAGAAAGGTTATACAAAAAAAAATATGTTTTTTAAAATATTTTGTATTTTTTAGCAATTATTTTTATTACTTTCAATGTTATGCTCAATGTTACGTTTGAACTCTTTCTGAGAGTAGCGTATTACAATCTTCATCATTTGGGAATATATAAGCTTACTAATAATTAATATTCAAAAAGATAGTACATACTAGTTAAATATTATTATGCTGAACGGTTAGAGTTAATTCTGTCCATTAAAACCTGTTCCAGAAATTTTGGAATCTTTTTCTTACACAAATTTTGGTCGTTTTTATTTCAAAAAAAAAAAAACAGGAAGAAAATTTGGTAATTTTAAACGTATTTTAACATATTAATCGCTTACTATGTGAAAATCAATGTCCTGGAAGTCATTGCACTAAATACATGTTTTTTAAATTAAATTGAAATATGTATTTTAATATATTCCTTGAAATATTTTCTTATGTTTCATTGAAAGAAAATAAAACCCCTCATATTTTCATTATACATAAATGTATACGCTATTTCTTTAGAAAACGTTTTGTCCACATGACTTATATTTCCAGAGAGTTATTTTACCCCAATTTTCATTAAATAATTTTTTAAGCGCAATTTTTTTGTCATCTTTTCTTCAAACTGCAAAATAGACCATTATATATGAATTCCGTGATTAATAAAAAAATGTTGCAAGAACGAAATTTTAGTTTTTCGCTTTTTTATTCCAGGGAATAAAGACTAAAACATACTCTTCAAAACCAACTAAACAATTTATTTCGAGAGACTAATCGAGTTTTCTAAAAAACGGTTAGTCTCAAGAAAAATTGTGTTTTGATGGTTATTGTAGAGAATTTTATAAGCTACAAATTTCTCAAACATAATTTTTTGATCAAAATGACCGTTAATGATATTTTTAGAAAAGAAAGGTTATTGCAATCTTTCCGGAAATTTTTCCGAAGTGTACTGTTTTATGATCATGATTATTCGTATAATTTGTTTCATAACATAAGTAATGTGTTTGTGACTAGTTTCTATTATACGAGTCACTATTCACACATTACCGTAACAAAATTAAATTGCTTGTCCAGTAAAAGCAGCTTTGATTCAAACCTTCCTACCTTTCGTTGTACCTAATTTTTAATATTATTTTTGACTTGTTGATCGAATACTTGTTCGTATTTTTATAGCAAAAACCAAACTGTGTGATATCATTTTAAAAAAAGATGCATATATACAATTATTGTCGATCATAATCAGTTTTTTTGTTGAATGACGAAAATTCTTAAATTATAAGAAAAAGTCGTTTAAATCATATTATTAACATCATAAAAAAAGGTATTTAACTTTGCCTTCCGTTTTTAAATATGTACGAACGTATGTACATGCAATTTGCGAAAAATGCAATTCAAAAAATCCTGCAGGTTATTTCATTTCAAAGAAACCTCTTAAAAAAGTGAACGCCTGCCGACTCATGTGATTATTATATTTCTTTCAAGTACATTAAAAAATTAGGAAAAAATCCCTTTTATAGATAGTTGTGTAAAATAAACATAGAAATAATATCAAACGACGAATATTATCCTAATCGACAATTTTTAAATTATATAAAAAGAATGTAATTTATATAACATATAAGAAATTCTCTAAATTATACTTCCCCTTGTTCAAACTTAGATGAAAATTATGAGAAATAAAGTTTGGCATAACACAAATTAGTAGACAATAAATTTAAAAGCTTTCGCAATTAAAAGATGAAATGAGTTATTTTATTAATTTGTTCTAGTTTAAGATCTGCGTATGGAATTTTGATCATTATTACGTTTTTGATATATTTATGATTATGAATTGTTCAAATTTTAAATCACGTTGGAATCCCGTGATATTCATAAAATTTTATTGATTTTTGAAATCATTGATAAAATATAACTTTTTTTTTAATAATCAGAAACATTCCATTTTCAGTTCTAGAAAAAGTTCATGCTAGTTGAACAACTTCGAAACCTGAATATATTTTTTTAATTTGCAAAATATTTATATTTTATTACAAATGTGTTTGACTTTATAATTTTCTTGGCTTATTAAAAATTAAAAATCAAATTTATCATATAATTTTATATGCAGATAAATTTCGATATTATTGTAACAACGCATAAAAAGTTCTTTTGAGATTATAATGACATAAAAAGAGAGTTTATTTCACAACTTTTTATTGGACCGACACATTAATCAACGGGTAAGATAACACTCCAGATACCAATAAAATATTTGGAAACTCTAGATAATATTCATTGACTCCAAAACACTGAATGCAAATATTTAAATTAACGTTAAATGAAAAGTCTAAAATTTTATCATTTTCAACCTTTTATGATTTTCTTAATCAACTAAATTTTAAAACATGATATATTTAAATAAAATATTCTTACAAAACATTATGTACAAACACAACTTATATGTAGATCTAATGCAAATAGACAGTAATTTTATTTCATGCAAAAATTTTTTTAATTTATTAGTTTGAAGCTTAAAATATTTGTAAAGATTTATAGTTTAAGTGTATATCTAAAAAATAATGTTCCTTATTCTTAATATAATGATGTTTCGATTTTTTACTAAAGTTTTTGATAAACTTCGAATCAATGCATTCTTAGAAATAACTCATCGACCTGTATAGTATAAAAAAAATAAATATTATTTATAATTATCGTTGAAATTAGACACAAAAAAGTAGTATTGGAAATGTTCCAGATATCTTAAAAATGATGTTGCGTGGAGGTTAATTTTTATTTAATTTATCCGAAATATTTATTATTAAAATTGAGTGTTATTTATTTTGAAAATTTCATGGAATTATTAATCACTTTCGAGATTCACAGACTCTTCAAGATTTACTGGTTTTCACGATTCAAAAATAGAGCTGTAAATATTTATCAAAAGTAAAAAAATAATTCTTTTGGCAAATTTTTGTTAAATAATTATTTTACCGAAATGTTTCTGTCTCTCGAGATTTACTTGATCTTCCAGATTAACATTCAAAAATGGAGCTGTAAACAATTCGAAAATATAAAATTATTGTAACAAAAATTTTTGATTAGTTTTTCTTACCGAATCGTTTTTGTCTTTCGAGATTTACTTGATCTTCGAGATTTACATTCAAAAATGGAGCTGTGAGTAATTCGAAAATATTAAAATACGATTACAAAATATTTTGATTAGATTTTCTTACCGAATCGTTTTTGTCTTTCGAGATTTACTTGATCTTCCAGATTAACATTCAAAAATGGAGCTGTGAATAATTCGAAAATATTAAATTATTGTTACAAAATTTTTTGATTAGTTTTTCTTACCGAATCGTTTTTGTCTTTCGAGATTTACTTGATCTTCGAGATTTACATTCAAAAATGGAGCTGTAAACAATTCGAAAATATTAAATTATTGTTACAAAATTTTTTGATTAGATTTTCTTACCGAATCGTTTCTGTCTCTCGAGATTTACTCGATCTTCCGGATTAACATTCAAAAATGGAGCTGTAAACAATACGAAAATATTAAATTACGATTAGACAATATTTTGATTTGATTTTCTTACCGAATCGTTTTTGTCTCTCGAGATTAACTTGATCTTCCAGATTAACATTCAAAAACGGAGCTGTAAAGAATACGAATATTAAAATACGATTAAACAATATTTTGAATTGATTTTCTTACCGAATCGTTTTTGTCTTTCGAGATTTACTTGATCTTCCAGATTAACATTCAAAAATGGAGCTGTGAGTAATTCGAAAATATTAAAATACGATTACAAAATATTTTGATTAGATTTTCTTACCGAATCGTTTTTGTCTTTCGAGATTTACTTGATCTTCCAGATTAACATTCAAAAATGGAGCTGTAAACAATACGAAAATATTAAATTACGATTACACAATATTTTAATTTAATTTTCTTACCGAATCTTTTTTGTCTCTCGAGATTTACTTGATCTTCGAGATTTACATTCAAAAATGGAGCTGTATACAATACGAAAATATTAAATTACGATTACACAATATTTTGATTTGATTTTCTTACCGAATCGTTTTTGTCTCTCGAGATTAACTTGATCTTCCAGATTAACATTCAAAAACGGAGCTGTAAAGAATACGAATATTCAAATACGATTAAACAATATTTTGAATTGATTTTCTTACCGAATCGTTTTTGTCTTTCGAGATTTACTTGATCTTCCAGATTAACATTCAAAAATGGAGCTGTGAACAATTCGAAAATATTAAATTATTGTTACAAAATTTTTTGATTAGATTTTCTTACCGAATCGTTTCTGTCTCTCGAGATTTACTTGATCTTCGAGATTTACATTCAAAAATGGAGCTGTAAACAATACGATAATATTAAATTACGATTACACAATATTTTAATTTAATTTTCTTACCGAATCGTTTCTGTCTCTCGAGATTTACTCGATCTTCCGGATTAACATTCAAAAACGGAGCTGTAAAGAATACGAATATTAAAATACGATTAAACAATATTTTGAATTGATTTTCTTACCGAATCGTTTCTGTCTCTCTAGATTTACTTGATCTTCGAGATTTACATTCAAAAATGGAGCTGTATACAATACGAAAATATTAAACTACGATTACACAATATTTTAATTTAATTTTCTTACCGAATCTTTTTTGTCTCTCGAGATTTACTTGATCTTCGAGATTTACATTCAAAAATGGAGCTGTAAACAATACGAAAATATTAAATTACGATTACACAATATTTTACTTTAATTTTCTTACCGAATCGTTTCTGTCTCTCGAGATTTACTCGATCTTCCGGATTAACATTCAAAAACGGAGCTGTAAACAATACGAAAATATTAAAATACGATTAAACAATATTTTGAATTGATTTTCTTACCGAATCTTTTTTGTCTCTCTAGATTTACTTGATCTTCGAGATTTACATTCAAAAATGGAGCTGTATACAGTACGAAAATATTAAATTACGATTACACAATAATTTCATTTCATTTTCTTACCGAATCGTTTCTGTCTTTCTAGATTTACTTGATCTTCGAGATTAACATTCAAAAATGGAGCTGTAAGGAATTGAAAAAAATTATAAGAATTTGAAAAAAAAATATCCGAGATATTTCTATTGATTAAGTTTCTTACCAAATCGCTTTTCTCTCTCTAAATTGACATTATTTTCTAAATTGACTTGTTCGTCACGACTAGCAGCAGCTGGAATAATAAAAACATTTTAAGGGCAAGTTATTTTTTGAATATTAAGAAGTTTTCTTACGGAAACTGCCGTTGATGGTCGTGGCTGATAACAAAATAATTAAACAGGCTAGTACTTTCATAATGAATAAACTGATTTTTTTTTGGGACATGGTCTTTTTATATCAAAATTCTTAAATTTAATTGATTATGATTAACACATGGAAAAAATAAACATTAAGTAAGTTGAGGTCAAATGAATAGGGGCAATATTGAATATAGAAATATTTGCAAGTTAGGTACATTTATTACTTATTATTGTGTTAGCTGTTTATATCATTTAATGTTTCGATGGTTGTTGATTTCGTCGTCAGTCATGTTTCTGTTTCAAATTTCAATGATGATGATGTCTACGAACATTGAAACGTTAAATCAATAAATAAATTTAGTTAACAAATATAAGTTTGTCAAACATCGATTAATAAAAAAAATGTAAATCTATGTGTATATGTAGGAACTTTAACTTTTGACCTCAATAGTCTATCGTATTACCATTATCTTACATCGATGTTTAGTACGGAGTCGCGAAGTGAGATCGCCGTCGCATGTACTTTGTTTACAAACATTTTTTGCTGACAGCTGGACAAATCACATCAATTTTAATAATATCAAAAAAACAAATAGACTTGTAAGATTTTTAAAAATTTAACTAGGTAATTTAAATAAACTTGTTCTCTAACAAGTTTGAAATGTATATTTAAATATGATAATGATAATAAACAGAGTTTAACTGCTTCCAATAAAATAAAATTTCGTCAACTTTAGTACAAAAATCTGACATTAAAATTTTATTCAAAAAATTTTATAATAAGCTTTTGATACGCAAAAATTTTTAATTATCGCAAAATATATATTTACATATATATATATATAGAAAATTTTTGTTATTTGAAAATATTATAGAATTAGATTATACATACTTTATATATAGGTATGAATAATGAATATTGTTTTTTTGTCAATAATTTATCAAATAACGAATATTTAGGAATTGTTTATTACCATTTCCTGATTATCTGAAACAGTAACAATTCTGTGATTTAATTTGTTTGGATTACATTTCGTTCAAAAATGTACATAGTATATGTATATGTACTTAATTTCATGGCAAATTGGTTCCAATTTTTATTTATTTTTCCAACGAAAAAACTATAATAAACAACAATAATAAATTTTTTTTACAAATTTAGCATAAAAAATGTTTGAAAATATTGCAAAAAAGTCGAAAAAGCTGTCCAGCGCCGAAAGTAGTCGACCAAATATCATGAACAAACAGCACTAACTAAACCATCTACAAAAACCATATGAACACAAACAGATTATCATTTTTATATACATAGAACAGATATAAATATATACATAGATAGATAGATGATTGGTTTAACATTAGGACTAGGATACTAACCCAAATGGGTGTTATTCTTTAAATCTTCTATATATATACATTCTTTTTTTTGTAAACTTCCTCAGAACTATAATGATATAAAAATAATAATAAATAACGAATAATTAATAATGAAATATACAGTAAACCAGTCTGATTGATATATTCTTTGATGTTATTATCCATATGTAGCATTCTAGTATTTTCGAATCCGTTGAAGTATATATTCATATATTGCTTTTGACAATTTCTTGAGCGATTAAAATCATAAACAGTTTTATAAATTTACGCAAACTTTAGAGCAGAGAATCAAACACAATCGAAAAATGCAATATTCTTCCATTCCAACATTTCAAATTAAGATATAAATCTTAATATGTATATAGTCGAAAAATTAAATATACATACATATTTAAAAAACTATATTGTTACTAGTTTAGATATTTAAAAAAAAATATTAAATATAATTATGATTTTTTTATGCATTTTTTAACAAGGTACATCTACATTATTATCTTATCCATTGCAAAAGGTACATAATTAATTTTTTTATCAAGAGTGTCTGCATTTTGAAAGGTGACTGATTTAAAAAGAAAAAATTATTATATTTATTCAATTTATTTTAATTGGATATCCATAAATTAAATGTCGTTCGAAACGTGTTTTGATTAGAGAGCATAAAAATTTAAAGTAATATTAAAACGTTAAGTGCCAACTTATAGTCAAAAACGTAATATTTTCTTATTGTGAGATAACTTTATAGTTTAAAGTTTAAATATTTTAAGCGAAAATAAAAGTCTTTATGTGAATAAAATATATGATTTGAAATTAAAAAATTAATAGTATAAAAAATGCAGTTCGATATTTTTATTTAATGGAAAAAAACTTAACATTTATTTATTCGTTAAAGGGTCATTTTAAACTTTTCTAACTAATATATAGAATTTTTGTTCGAAGTTAATAATAATGTATGATTATTATATATTGTAACACAATAATACTGAAAGGTTGTTGCAGATATGTGATTTAAATCAAATATGTAATATGATTTTGATTATCCTTTATTACTATCATTAGTGGTATCAAATTGGTTTTATTCTTGGAGAACTATAATATGGATGAAGGGTTAAACTTAAATATATAAATGTTTTATGTATTTCGTATATCCAAATGTCAAAAATTGTACAAACAAAAAGTATTTTCACTTGATTTTTTCAGTGTATAGGAAAAAAAATAAACATTTAACTATATCACGGTTAAGCTAATAATTAGTTATTTTTATTAGTTATCGTCTATTTTAGTTTTGATAGTATAGTTTTGAAATATCAACATACAATACACGAAGTTGACTATATAAACATAAATTATAAAATATTATAAATTACATTCAATAAAATTAAATACTACTACTGTTTACTATAAAATTTAAATTTATGACGATGTAATATTGCGAATGTAAACAGACATAATAATGTTTGTTTTAGTACTAATTCTTGCTTTGTAGAAAATCAAATGAATAGGTAGTATTAATTTTAGGAACACTATGAAATTACATTTATGTATAATTGCTCTAATATGTATAATTGCTCTAATATTGCAATTATTGTAAATCATAGCAATAATTTTCCTAAAAATAACTAATATTTTATTAGAATAATATTTAGATACCAATTTAAAGTACAATTTGTTCCATATAAATTGTCAAATTTATGATAATTTGTTTAATAAAAATAAAATTCTCCTATAACTATATATAACCTTAGATTTTCTATTTAAAATTTTGTATTATCAATAGGTATACCATATATATATTTTTGTTTTTATTTTATTAGCCATAAAATTATGTTTCAAAAATACAAATATTTAATATTTTACAATAATTATTATTTGTAAATTGAAATTTGATCTAGTTTATTTGTGAAACGTGTGTGGACTTTTGTGGTTCTGAATTCTAGATTAATAAAATTAAAAAACCAAATAAAAATATTTCATTTAATTTATGCTAACAGTCATCATAGCAAAAATTGTAAAATTACCATATAAAGATTTTATCTCCTTTTTTTCAAAACCAATTTAAAAATTATTTAAGATAATGTAAAAATTCTACGCATATTAATTAGTTGTACATTGGATAAATGTAATCTAATCTCAATAAATACCATATAATGATTGTAAATAATAATTGGTAGTAAAATAAGTGTAGTTAAATGAATATTAAGAATTATTTTGAACAACTTTAGCTTGCAACAAAATGATTTTATAAAGTGATATTAAAAAGGCCACTCTTGCAGTGTATTAGGATAACTAACTATATTTTAATCGAATTGTTTTTTTTTGAAAATCTATTTATCATTCAATTTAAATTTAAAGCAAAAAAAAATTAGATTGCATTGCCTTTATTCATCTTTTTTTTTTAATTTTAATTAAAGTGGAAACAAAAACAATTTTTTTTAATTCAAATTTTTTGCTGTATATATTCATATTCAACAATATGAAAATTATTTTTTGTCCCAATAAATTCAATAAATTCAAAAAGGGAAATGATTGTGCTGATAATGCGGTTTAAAAAAAATCAATGAAAAAAGTATTAAAGAGATATTCAGGCTAAAGCTTAACCATTATATAGCTATAATCATATTGTAGGAAGGATCAATAATATTATTATTTTCTTTTTTTTAAATTACAATTTTTTTAATTCCAAATATTTTATATTTTTTTTTTTCAGTTTTTTAAGATTTTTTAAATCTTTTTAAAATTTTTAAATTCAAACTTTTTTTCCAATGGAATACTAAATTTTTGTAAAACCTTTTAGAATTATTGTATTTCTGATGAAGATGTAAACCGTACATCGAAACGTTAAATAAAATATATAAATTAGACATGTCTGTAAGGTTGGTCGTTTCAAAAATTTATTTATTTATTTTTCCAATTTTAATGTAATGCATTACAAAATAAAATTACAGCCATAGAGCACTAACTACTAAGATCTTAGCTCTAATTTAATTATAGGTACTAACTTATGAATAATTGCAAAAAATTATTTTGTAGTTTAAATCTTTCAAAAACTATCTTTCAGTTTTATAACATTTTTGAAATAGTTTTACTAAAATTTTACAATTTCGTTACACTGTATGGCTTAAAGCCGTTTTGAAAGTGATATCCAACAACTGAGAACTATCATGAAGTAAATAGAATTAAACAAAATAAATAAAAATTTAACCCCCAAGTTTTTTTTTATGTTGTCAACGGAATGACTTAAAATACATATACATTATGAATACGGAAATAACCTTAGCAATTGCAAAATTTAATTATTGTTAACTTTTATTCATTATTATATACGAATGTAAATATATGTAATTTTTTGTTACGGAAAACAAAAAAAAAATATAAATATTATTTTAAATAATATTTTTCCAGCTAAAATCAATAAAATTTTAAATAATTCCCAATTAAAAAATATTAAACTCTTTAAAAGTTTCTGCTTCTTTTAGCAGAAAATTTGAATTTATTTAAGCAAAAATCATGTATTAAGAATATATGTAAATAACGTAAACATATACAATGTACCTAAATAATTTTTATTTTAAACATCAATAATTCTACATGCTACATGCTACATTATGTATTTACATAAATTAATAAGACAAGAAGTTCAAAGAAATGATTTAGCTTTTTGTATTTGAAATATACATTTTAACATTATATGTAGGTACTTATATATTTGTGTCATGTATATGCACATCAGGTACATAAATATCTGTATCTCAGTGACCGAAGTTAGGTAATGTTTTTTCTCATTCCTAATTTGGCAAGCTAAATATCAGAAGAAAAGTAATTTTAATGTCAAAGTTTGATTGACTTTCGGTAACTTAAATATAATAAGTCTATAACTCAAGCTTATTTAGTAAAGGACTGGAAAAGAAAAGTATAAAAATTGCATCCATAAATAATTTTTATTTTGGCACTTTTACTTAAATAGTTTTAATTGGTAAGTTTTTGTTACATATTTATAGAAATAATTGGGTATTTTCCAAATTATCCTAATTTTGACTTTTTTTTTTAAGTAATAAAAGTACATATTTTGTACCTGTAGGACAAAATTTTACTTTATGAAACCTTTTCAAACATTGTTTGTTGTAAATAATTACAATAATTTAACACATTTCATTTATTTCACATGTAAGTAATTTTATAAGTTTTTGGGTTGAATTTCAGATCATATTTTGATATATTTGTTTTGTTATTTATTTGATGGACTTGACTTATCATAATATTTAACTTAATGGAAAACAACTTGAGTACCAACTTTCTAAGTATACAAGAAACGCACAATAAAAACTAAAAGCATGATTTTTGCTATATACGCAATTTATTCTCTTTCTATGATATAGTTTATATGTATTTTTAAAAAATATGAGTCGTTCAGAAGAACAGTGGTTCAACTGCGAAATTGAAGAGTTTTGAGTTGGCACTTTTCGTGAAAGGAGACCTTATGAAAAGAAATAAAAAAAAAAAGAACTAAATTGAAATTATAAATAAATTTAGTTAAATAGGAAATCGAAAATATTTTTTGTCCATTAAGTAAATCTCGCAGGAAAATCATGAAATTCGTCATAATCATGAAATTCAAATTTTGTTAGTTAAAGCATTTTTCCTTTGAAAGCGTCGTGTATGTATATACCTTAAAAAGTATATAGTACTATAAATTTTTTTTTTTTCATAAATTCTAAAATTTTAAATAAATATAAGACTTATAAATATTTGTAGTCAATATTTGTGCATAAATATAAAATATGTTGAATATTTTTGCCCCAAAAAATATTAAATTGAGGGGTGGTTAAGTGCACTTATTAAATTTAAATGCTGATATATTTCATTAGACAAGAAATGGTTTTTCTTTTTTTAAATAGAATAGATTTTGTTACCCTGACAATATTGTACATTATATTTTATGAAATTATATTAAAAAACAGCAACCTTGATAAATTTATGAGCATTTTTTTTTTGTTACGTACACATATATATATAATTTCAAATTTAAAGTATCAACCCTAAAATTGTAACTATTTCTGAACCCTGTAATTTTTTAAATAAAACTATAGAAGTTACTTTTTTAGAACTAAATACATAAATATTGTTAATAATTCGTGGAAAAAATTGAAGGGCTTTATTATTTTTTTTTGCAATCGAAATGTCGTGAAAAAAGGTTTTAATAAGGGAAATTATTTTTCAAAAGAATTTTAAATTTTTAATCGAAAAATATCTTATAACAAGGAGGAGAAAAACTGAAAAAGAAGTAAAGGTCTAAGTAGATAAATTTAAATTACAACAACACCTATAGTTGTTTTCGAGTGCAGTTAAGTGTTTGTCAAAATCTGAAAACATTATAAAGCCCTTCTTGTACAAAAATCAAGAAAAACATTCCAAAAAAAGATATCAGTAATAAACGGAAGACATTAGGCTATGCTACAATCCTCGAAATTGTTTTCACATAAAATTTCTCATTGAATTTAAATTTAAAGCTTTAATTCTTCTTGTCCCAATTTAATATGATTAGATCTGTTTCTGTTGTCATGCTAGAAGACATCTTAAAATTTAACATAAATTAATATGAATTTAATATGAATATATCTCCTAACTATTTTTTCTGCAATGTTTTCAATTATTTTGATATTACTTTGTCCGCACAGAAACATTTTTATTTCTATTTCAAATATTCTAAGCAAATTGGGAACATTTTTAAATTTAAATTAAAAAGATTATTTTTTTTTTGTATTACAACAAAATAAAATTGATTGAATTAAATTTTCTTTTTTTTCTTTTAAATATATCGAGTGTATTTATATATATAAAAAACAATTATTTCAATTAATTTTTTTTATATAAAAATCGAACACAGATTCTTATTTCGTCAATAATAGAAATTTGTTGCTTTAATAGAATTCACAAAAAAAAAGAGACATTTATTGTTAAAGCTTAACATATCTGTCAAATGCAAACATATTTTATATTTTATTTCATACAAAGAATCTTCTACTCCTTTGTGTTTTGGGCTTTCAGTGTTAGAACTATGTCCATTTTTTATGCTGTCCTTATTTTATGAATATACTTAACATACATGAACTGTCACAGTTACTGCAATAAAAATAATATGTCATTATTGTACACTTTTATGTTACCAAACAATAATAATAATAATAATAAAATTTCAACTTAGTACTTCATTAAATCTAATCTTAAAATATGCTGGCAATGTAAATAAAATCTTTCCATCAAAAAATTTGAATCCTTCATTTTAAAAAAAAAACATCTTCTTGAGTTTATTTATTTTTTTTTTTTTTTTTCATTTTTGTATAATAAATCAATACAAATGGGAAATTTAATCTTTATATTGATAAAACATTTAAAAAAAAAACTACACCCCCCGTCCAAATATATATACATATAACTCTCCAATAATTTTATGCTGTTTTAATGGAATTAGAAATGGGAAAGTCTTTTTGAGTCCTTCAATTTGTTATATTTTTCATTGCAACCAAATTGGATTTTTTTTTTGTTTGTTAATTTTTTGGCTTTTATGTAAATAAGGGTATACTGCAAACATTTAAACTGGGAAAATTTCCAAATGTCATTTAGATTTATTTAAAAAAGAAAAGGAAAAAAAAAACGAATTAAAATGAAAACATTATTGGCATATATGAGAAAATGGTTTGGAAAAGTATTTTTAAAAAGATTAAAATTGAGAAAAAAAAGAAAATTTCTTAAATAAAAAGTAAAAATATATATTATAAAAATATATTTCTGTTAATCGCATGTAGTAAACAATTTTTTTTAATTATACTTTTGAACTTTGTACGCAAACTTATTTAAAAGTATGACGTACTTAAGTAGTATAACACATGTAGATGCATAAGTAATATGACGAACATTTGCACGTTTATGAGTTATGTAAAATTATAACATTAGGACAATTGTATGTTTGAAATAAATAAAATTGTATTAACTATGAGGATAATTTTTTATAACATTTGTAATCAAATTTAATCGATTTTTAACTATAGGTTTAGGTTAGGTATTAAGGCTTTAATTTATCCAATTTTAAATGAAATAATGAACACTATTAGTACAGTCTTACAGAGGAAGCTAATTAAAAATTAATTCCCATAAATATTGTTAATTTTCAATTTTTTTTAGAAAATATTAGATTCATTGAGAAAAACTTCACATTCATAATAAATATTATATCAATTTAATTCCGGCTTATGATATTTCGATAATGTTTCTTTGTAAAAATTGGATTGGTTGACTACATACACAAGCCTTAAATGATTTGATTTGGTGAACATTTGTCGAAAATAGATGGAAATACAAAGTAGACGATCATTATGCTTGTTTATTATGATTTCCAGCAAACTGCCAGAGTGTTAAAATGAGACATGAAGCAGTTGCTTTTCATTGCTCACAAGTTACAATTTTCATGAAATGCAAGGTTTCTTATGATTTGTTGGAGTTTAATGCATTTATCTTATAAGACTAAATACTATTTTTTTTCAATAATGCATTATAGAACTTGTACCAATAACTATCTACATCTTTAACATTGCATAAAATAAATGATTTTCGTATTAAGTAAAAAAATTCAAAAATAATTTAGCTTCTGTTTAAAACATAAAAAGGAAACTGTTAAGATTTTTTTTGCTTATTGCCATCCTTATATAATTACTCAATTTAGATTCATTCAGAAATTTGTTGAAATTGCAAAGGAAACCTTAAAATACCTAATAATCCAAATTTTTGGTTATCTTTTTTACTTATATAAGTATACAAAGAAAAAGAAGAGGAATAAAAAGTTAACAAAGCTTGCCAAAAAATAAATACAACAAAAATATAAAGAAAAGAGAAATAACCACTTCGACAAAAAAAAAAAATACCATAATTTTATTTCTTAAAAATCTCAGTGAATTGAAAATTTTTATGACACTTCATGAGGAACATCCCATAAAAATATCCTTTTTATTTTATCATTATTATTATTATTTATTTTTTTTTTTCTGCTGAAGTGATATGAAAAAGAAACCCCTTTTTTACCAACAAAGAATACTAATTGCATATTATTCATATAATTTAAATTTGCCCTGTTGAACACGTCTCAAATTCGTTAGATAATTTAATATATACGTATATAATATATTTGTAAATTTTCTTATAGTCAGATCTTAATTTCAAATATTTTTTTGAAATAAAAACCATTATATTGAAGTTTAGTTAAAAAATAAATTGGGTTTGGAAAACATACTGAGATTGTTGTTCATTAGGACTTCATGATTATGATGAAAAAGTTGACTTTTCTTATTTATTGAATCTATAGATTCTTTTTTAACTCTTGGTAGAACTGGTTAATCATTTTAAATTTTTAAAATTTTTTAATTAAAACTCTTGTATGTTCTACAATTTAATTTATTTACTTTTCAATAATTTATAAAATAATTTTTTACAAAATTTAAAAAATACCTTAATTAATTTGTCGACTAGTTTCGACTTATTAAGTCATCATCTGGACAAAGTCTTTGTCCAGATGATGACTTAATAAGTCGAAACTAGTCGACAAATTAATTAATGTATTTTTTAAATTTTGTAAAAAATTATTTTATAAAATATTGAAAAGTAAATAAATTAAATTGTAGAACATACAAGAGTTTTAATTAAAAAATTTTAAAAATTTAAAATGGTTTTCTTATTGGTTTTTTTCCAAAACTATATGAAAACTATTCAACAATCTATTTTAATTTTTAAATAATAAAAGCGTGGTATACAATAAATATAAAAATTGCTTAAAAAAATAGTCATTTAACTTAAATTTGAATAGTATAGTGCACGTATCTGTATATTACATGTACGAACAGAGATATTACAAAACATAATCGGAAGAAATAATTTAAAGAAAAGTATGTATCTACATAAGTTTATACATATATTATGCCTATGATAGTATGATGATATATTATAATAAAATATTTTTTTAATTTAATAACTATAATACATATACTTAAATATCGAAAATATATGAAATTGAAATTATTAAATGTAAATTGTAAATATAATGTAATGGTATAAATCAAATAGAAAGCAATCAAAGTTGCTAACAATAATTTAAAAGATATTATATAGCCGTAGGGAAAACTATTTAGGTTATTATAATTTGGTTTTATTTCGTTAAGCTAGAAATCATAAAATATAATGTGCATACATTATGCATAAAGTGAACATGTACATTGTATTATAATACATATACACACTTATATGGCAATGACTGTTCAATTTAAAAACTAATTAACGACGCTAAGATGAACGTTTCCTATGAATTTATTTGCGGAATTTAAATTTTATTTATTTTGTTATTTATTTGGAATGGTGTAGAAAAAGTTTTTTGACATTTAGAATCCTGTTAAACTGTTGCTGTTATTCATATAACACAGTTATTGATTTTCAACATCAGAGGATGCTAAACATAACGAACTTGCCAATTTATGAATTAACCTCATAACACAACTTGTAACCTTTAAATGATTCCTTTAAAATTTTATTCAAAAATTTAGTGCAAAACAAAACTAAAATTTTACATTTCAAAATGTTGGAAATTAAATAATATACCCATACACTGTCATCTGTCATTTTATTATTAACTGAGCTAATTTATTCCTTATAAGTGGTTATACTTTTTTCATTTTTGTGAAACGATCTTTACCGCATAATCAATAAAAAAAAAACCCCTTTTTTAATTTAAAACTTGATTTTATATTTTCACTCTCTATATAAAGTTAATAAAATTGAAAAAAAATAAAGACCCTTTTCATAATTTATTTCATAGTTATTTTGGCTTATTATTTAATTTTTTTATATTAGTTATGAATTCATTCTATTAATACGCATCCAATCAAAGGAAGATCTACTGACTCTTTTGTTTGAAATTCGATACTGCTGAACTAGATCAAGTTTTCGTTTTAAGTTTTATATAAAGATATTTCCAATCATAGATTTGTCGAAATTATGTGGTCTTTCAATAAAGATAAAACTTGAATTTCGGTCATTTAATAGTATTATGTTTTCGAACAAATTTGTTCTCAACAGGCTATCAGGACTGTCTTAATATATTTAATATATATTTTTTGGTGTCATTGTAATTGCAGTGACCTCTTGGAGTAGATATGCGTTTGGAATTATTTATGATTCTGTTGTTAGCGGTATTAATACTATTAATATATCGAACTCGCCGTGCCTTACAATAATAAAATAATGTGATAATATATAGTGAACCCATAATATATTTAAAAAAGTGTTAGATTTTATTGCGTTATGTTTATATTATTGTGATTGGAATTGGAATATGAATGAATAAAGAAGAAAATAAAAAAAACGTAAATATGAAAAGTTTTTTTTTTCCAAACGTGAGGCATGTGTCTCTTCAGAATGAAAGGATAAAATGTGCCATAATAATGAGACAAAAGAATTACAAATGTTGCATTTGTTAGGAAATATAGTTTTTTATGCATGTTTTGAACAATTACGTTACGATTTGCGTACGCAAGAGGATTTTGGTTTTTTTTAAATCATAAAAAACATAAAAAGGATCCTTTCCATACCATGAATTAAAAATGAATAAAAAAGAAGGTCTGTTATATTAAATTATGTTAATTTAAAAAAAAAAACGCATCGTAATAAGTTTTTTCTATATGCATTATAAATAAAATTATAATTAGCAGTTTTTACAGTTTTTTAATATTTAATTTTTTTTTAAGTTGATCATGTCTGTAGAAAATAACTAAGATTCAATTTTTTAATAATTTTAATAATTACCTAAAATTTAATTTTAAACTTCGAATTATATAAAGGTCTTCATGTACCATCATTGATTTTTGAGGAGATCTCGATTGAAAAAACGTAAGCTCTCGATTGTGCTCCAAAGATTCTGACTGGGTGATGAAAGAAAATTTCGATGTAAATTGATATATGGACGGAGATCGACTATAAAAATATGTATATGAAAGTATTTTATTTTTAATCTATGGTAAGAAAGAAAACAAAATTCACTGGAATAATCGCTAGAAAAGCTTGGTGTTATAAATTAGTAAACGTAAAATCTTTGTTAAAATCTAATAGATTAAATTTCGTTATTAAATTGACGAAATATTATTTCCGACTATTATTATGCAATTATATAAAAAAAATTATTGCAATATTCATATATCGATATATCGATTTTCTCTTTTTTTGTTATATTCTATAGTATCTGTATAATATGGTATAGAAATAATAGCACAAAAAATTAAGGTATAATTTTCTCCGCATATTTTGTTTCAATAGGGGGTTTAGAATAGAAACGGTTGTCTATGTAGGTATGTAGGTATTCATATATAATATTGGTAGGATTTACAAAGAAAACAGTTTATCATTTTTATTTGTCCTATTCTCAGTTATAGAATTTTTTTTTTGATTCTTAAATATTATATATATTTTGTAATATTGTTTCCAAATTTTGACGTTTATTTTTATTTTATTAAACACTATATGACACGTTGTCAATTCCCTGTGGAGTCTTTATATATATACATATATATTTTACTAACCCATTTTTAATGACGGTTTTTAGAGTCAATAGTTTTTAACCCTGAAATAAAAAGAATAAAGAAAAAAAAAATACAAATAATAGGTAGATTTTGTTTGGGAATATTTCTAAAAATTTATCAATAAATTTCGTGACATAGTGGCATATATTTTATAGGTTTCCTACCTTAATATCATATTAATATTAAGCATATTAACTGTTTAGAATTGTTTTATTTTTGCAATTTTTGTCAACATTGAATTTATTTTTTAATTCAATAATTTGACATTAGACACAATAACATTAAAGTGACTGCAATAAGTATTTTTTTGGTCAGATATTAATAGTATAAAGAATATTTTTTTCAGAGTAGAATAACATAGAATAGATGAAGAATCAGCCCCAAAAAGATTTTAGAATTAAAGTTCGTATTTTTCATGTTTTTCAGTTTAAACCCACAAAAGCTTCATTTTTCCTCAAATTTGATAGATGTCAGTAGTGTTACATGTGTCCCTAGCTATTATAGAAAAACAAATTATTATTTCAGAATCGTTTTTCTTTGGAGTCGATCGCGTGGTAGTTTACAATGTTACTCTTTCAAGAACACTAAAATATTCATTTAGGGATAAACTATAGACATAGCGCTAGTTTTATTTAATGTGACAGCCTTAAATAATTGATATGGCTGTGTGAAAAATTATTATCCATGAATTCAAGTGATCAATTCGTCTTCTCGCAGTGTTAATGTTTACTACAACATCAGTGATTTAATTTTTTATTTAATAAATTTCAACTACTTAATACAAAATTCCATTTTAATCCTCTTGGGAATTCTTTTTTTGACTTTAAGTTTAAGCTAAAAACAATTTTTATTTTTATTTATTTTTTTCAGAATCCTTTCTTTTTAAATCATTTCTGTTTCTAGTAGATGGTGGCGTGAATAATTCCCAAAAATAATGAATTGAAATTTTTCAAGAAATTTATGTTTTCTGCATGTTCCCTTGTGATTGCTATATACAATTAAAAAGTTAATAAATAATATATTAAATAAAAGAACTATTTTTCTCTTTTTTTTTTGTCAAAAATATTGTTAATTTATGAAAATTTTGATGCAGCTGTTTGTAATTAGATTTATTAAAATTATTCATTTCGTATACAAAATCGATTATATTGTTACTTTAAAAATTAATATTAAAAATAAAATAAAAACCACCAAAAACAACCAAAAAATCACTTTCTTTTTTTTTTTTGTGCTGGTTTTAAAATTTAAATTTATTGTTTTTTAATTGATATTTATTGGAAATAATATTTATTTGCGTTTTTCTTCAAATAATTCTAATAAACGAATTGAAAAATATTCGATTTTTGTTTAATATATGCTTGCAGGTGATCATGTTATTTTTCTGTATTATAGTGTAGTGAAAAAAGGATATTATATTATATCGTACTTATGTTGTCCCGATCTTATCCCAAAATTACAAATACATTCCATAACAAAACGAAAAAGTCCTTTTTGCCACAATTAAAAACAAAATATGGATTTAAAGAGATTTGTAGTTTAGATAATAACAAAATGTTATGGACATTAACAATGGTTTTTTCATCTTTTCAGAATTATGATACTATCTGTTTTACTTACTACATCTGGCTATTTAGTTGGTTCAATATTGATTGGGAATTTTATTTTTGCCTTCAACTTAACTCTAGGCCGCAAATTTAATTTAACAAAAATATTTTTATTTAAACTGAAAATAATTTAATATTTCAGTTTTCTAATGATATTTTTTTAAAACATTTAGGCAGTGTTGCGCTTAAATTTTTTGAACTTTTAAACTTTTAAACTCTGACTATACTCATCATATAATATGACGTGACATGACATTATTGAATCATACAATATTAATTTTAAACACACACATCCTCATTCATAAGTATACTGTCCAGGTGATAGGAAGATATATTAAAAAAAACAATATATACTTATATTATTTTTATGACGACTACTCTTTCATAGATATATATCTAAAATTCGGTACATAGAAAAATTTTAAAAATAAACACAACTTTTTTGAGTTTCCTTTATTATTTTTTGATGGCAAGGTTAAAAAAATTAAATATAGGGCATATAGCTAACGTATTAGTTCTAATTCTAAGTTTTTTTTGTGGATAGGTAGATGGGTTGAAATATTATCACGACATTATATATGAAATGAATGAAGAAGAATTATTATTATGATTAAAATAATATATACAAAATAGAATTTAATGTAAATAATATAATTATACAGTGTATACAAACACATAATTTTCATACAAAACAGGAAAATAGGAAATTTGATATTAATGAAATTGAAACAATGTTTGTTTAATTACAAACATAAAATAGAATATTTTAATTTTGATTGTTAATTATTTGACAATTTTCAGCAGAATTCAATATAAAATTTTGGAAACAAAATAATATATATATATTTTATTTTATTTTTTTTTGTATTTGAATTAAAACTAAAATTTATTTATTTTATTATTAAATACACATTAAAAGGGCTTTTTTGAACATTTTAATTAATGTCAAATGTTTTAATATGGTAATTCTGAGCTCTATTTTTGATATATTTTTATTTCATGGTGTGTATTTTTATTGTAATAAAATTTTATTTAAAATTTTCTAACTTAAATTTCGGTTAAAATTTAATTACTTTGGTAAATGTTAAATTTGTGGGTAACATATGTATAAAATAAATAAATAAATAAATAAAAAAAAAAGTTTTTTTAAATTTTTTCTTCTTTTTTTTTTTCTTTTGTTGAAATAATAATACACCTAATTGTTAAATATGTCGAAATGGTAACATGAAATTCTATTATTTACATACTCATGCTTATACTATTTATGTAATATTTAAGAAAATTTTTCAGACAGTATATTTTAATGTGAATTCATAATGAGAATTTCCTGTTAAATTGTTTTATCTACAATTTTTCTCATACATTTGGAATAAGTGTTGCGGTCGTTATTGCTTAACCCTATCGCGACAATATTATTCATTTAATTTTATTTTGTTGTTGTTTCAAAATATATGTATGTTAGATTATTTTATATTACATATTTTATTTGAAACGACATGGGAACTAAAAACATTACTTTGGAAAAGTTTTGCAATAACTTTAATTACGGATAGTTCACAAAACCTCTAGGTGTAATAAAATATTTCTTATGAGAGGTACCTACTAGTTTTTAGCACAAAACTATATTAGAATTGTATTATAATATTTTTAATATTGAAAGACTTTTAATAATTGATAACTTTTTAATATAAATCTGTTTTGATATTACATAAAAATTAATTTGAATGCCTTATAGACAGTTTAAAATAATAGTCGCTTAGCAAGATCAAGTTATGTATGGCTTACATTTTCTTGATTTTTTTATTTCCTGCAGCTGCTTAAAAAAAACCTACTTTCAATTATTATTATTTTTTTTATTGACTGTACTTAAATTGTAAGTTAATTTCACAAAAAATTATTACCTTTATAATATTATACTTTTGAATTTATTCTGTTTGAATACCAATTGAAAACTTTGATAGCATAATGCATAATATATATAATATGGGAATGATATAAACTATAAATAAAAATAAAAAAAAAAAATAAAAATGTGGGTAATTTTTCTATAACTATAAAAAAAAGAAGAAATAAATTCATAAAAACATATTTAACAAAATTGTTTTTATTATTCCGCAATATCCTGTTTTTTTTTTTTTTTAATACCAAAATGACAAAATATAAAACTTTTTTTTTAGGGGATGTTAGTTCCCACTATTTATGTAAATTCCTATTTATTTTTTATCTGAAAAAATTTATCTATGAATCTTTAATATATCTGCAGTTGGTTGACAAAGCCAAAATTGCGTAATTCAACAAAAAAAAAATTGTATTTTGGAAGGCACGAAATGACGTTTTTATTTTTAATTAAGTAAAAAGATTCATATGCTAATTTTTATTCCCTTTAATATAGGACCACACGTTCGTGGAGAATAATTTTTTTTTTGTATATATAAAATAATAAATTTATAAAATTAGGCATGCACTGTTTTGTTATTATTCTAAAATATGAACTGTATTATCTAAGGATAAGTTACTAGCTTGTGGTAGGGACACAGTATAGACTCTATGATCTAGTTTTTTATTTAAAATATGTGAAGATATTAAGAAACTTTAATGATTTTGAATTTATTGTGTTTATTGTGTTGTCACAATCTCTTGCAAGAAAGACTTGATATAAGAAAAATCAGAATCAGAATTTAACCATTCTTCATGTTTTGTAGCTAACTTTAGAATAAAAAAACAGGCCGGGAAGGATTATTCTAAAGAAGATGCTACTTCAAGATTTAATTAGAACTTTCCAGTTAAATGTGTTGTTTTAGATGCTAAGTTACGATATGATCTTGTCTTCATAATAATCACAGAAAACAAATCATTTGAAATTGAACCATATTTCTTCTACTTTATAACCCTGAGCCGAAAACTTTAGTTGTTAGTATACGAATGTTTCAAGTTTCTGGATACAAATTTAAACTTCAACTTAAATTTATATGTTTACATTAATTATTTTCTTTTTGTTTAGTTCGATTTGAAAAAAAAATTGTTATATACATAAGTCACAACTAAATGTTAATTCTTAGTATCATCAGTTAAAATAAAAAAAAAAATGTCTTAAAATAATACAAAAATATGGTTCATGTTGAAGGATTTTTTTTTTAATTAATGTTGCTGATGTGCTTCCTTTTCTAATAATTTCTATAACAATATATTGAATTTAATTTGAAATGAAAAAATAACAAAAATATTATTATTATTTTCTTTCTGATGAAAAGAAAGAACTAAAATTTTTCACAATGTACTTAAAAATAATGAAAATTATATTTTTTATACCCCTGGCCTGGTATTGTATTATGTATTTTTTTTTTCTATTTTTCATGTAAAATTTGCCAAATAATTTTTTTTTATTCATTTTGATTTGGGTGCATGACATTTCCAAAAAATTTTATGAATTCTTATTTTTTTTTTTTTAACATTTTTTTTTTTTTTTTCATTTTAGGGTCAAATTTCAAATCTTAGATAAATTTGTAAATAGTTTATCGAAAGGACATAAAAAAAAAAAAATAATATTATTGATGTTGTTGTAGAAAATAATATTTGTCGTTGTAGAGAAATTTAAGAACTCTCTGAAATACCAAATATTTTGAAAAGGGACAAAACAACAAAAAAAACACGTGACAGTGCTCATAGATTATAATCGCGACAATTTTAAGAAATTTATATAAAACTTTTTTTTTTTATTTTGTTCATAATAAATATTTATATACTTATGTCTGTAGTATCGAAAAATGTTTATTATACATATATAAATAGAATGTAATTTTAAAGGATTTTTATGAAAATCTTTAGATATCACTACTAGATTATTTAATACTTTTTAAAGCCTCAAACTATGTTCATCATAAATTTAAGGGTCATGTTATCTTGGTTTAAAATTCTTTGAAGGCGTAAAAATAAAACAATATATAAATAAAGAAAATAAGGGAAATGAATGACAAATATTTTGGGGAAAATAACAAATTGGATTATTGTTATTAGTATTAATGAATAAAATATTGCAAAAAAAAGAATAAAAACAAAATATATTTTATATTTTTGTTTCTATATAGATCGTTGTTAACGAATATACTCAAATTAATTTTAAGAACTTTTTTTTGAACATGTATTCTGTGTAGGATAATTTGAAGAAATCTAAAATTTGTTAATGCACATGCACGGCTAAATATAATTTGAATAATTTCAAATTAATTATTATGTTATGAGTTACGTTAAATTTAAAGTTTCTAAAATTTTTCTTATTTCACAAATTTAATTAAAACTCTGTTGAAATTCATTCAATCTCAAGCCTACGTTCATAACAACAAATCTGTATAATTTAACTTATTTTTAGCTATAATTTTTAAGGACTCTTGAATGAATTATTTCTATTGGCCGATTGTCTAGAGCCATGGCCTATAAGCATAAATTTTAGAAGCAAGGTTATGACTCAAATACGTTCTATCGGAATGTGATCAGGACTTACGCAAATCTAGTTCACAACAATTTGATTTAAAGCGTAGATATGGAATGCATGGATATTTTCAAAAACGTTATAAACGTATTTAACTCAAAAACTCTTCCAAAATTGATAATATTATAGGCAGATTATTTATTTCGTTTGTCAACTGAACGTAAATTCTCTATAATTTTAGAAAATAACTTTAAAAAAATACATATTCTGACCTGCATTTACTGTCCATCAGCATTGGTTTGAAATGAAATGAAAAATGTTATATTTTCTTTAATTAGTTAATCATTTTGGCGTATCAAAAATTATTCCTTAAAATTTTTATAGTTTATAGTTTGAAAAAAATCTTATATGAATCTAACACATAAATGAACCCATCTGCAAAAAATGGATCAAAATCATAGAAATTTTATTTGACTTCCTCGTGGAGAAAGAAAAACCAGCATTCCTTTTTATTTATCAATACATTTATTTAAGTTTTATTAATCTGCGTTAATGAGAATAGATAAATTGGGTTAAGAACAACATATTTATAAATATATAACGCAGAAAATGCAGAAAATAAAAATAATTTTATTTACATATATACGGAATATGAAAACGAAAATAAATATTTTGTTTTTATTTCTCATTTTCTTCTTTAACAAAATAATAATATGACCGTTTGAAATATAAGAAAATGCAGCCGTTTAATGATTTTTTGGGACAGTCTTTTATTTTATTTTTTGTATCTTCTATCTTATGATTAGTTTCATTTGCCCAGATGTTTTCGATTTTATTATTTTGAGATGAAAAAGATGACAAATCAGAACATTCTTTTTCGATTAAACCATAAAAATCTGATTTGAAACACATGAAATTTTATTCTGTAGATACATATAGGTAGAAGAATACATATATAGAAATTTCGAATATTATTTTGAGATAAACGAATGTATTTTGTTTTCACAATTCTATAATGTGATTGAAATAACCCATACTGAAATTTGTAATTTACGTTTTTTAATATGCCATTTTTAATTACTTTCAAATTGACACTAATGTCATTTAAGAAGAATTTTTGAAAATATAGAATCTATGTCAAATTAATGAGCAAAAATCTTGATTAATTTTCAATATTTTAAGTATTATAGCTATATATCGCCTTTTATCTTTACCGATTTGCATAATTTTTTTTTTAATATTCTGAAAGTCAGTTGCATCAAAACTTCTATCCAACGTTCCATTTTTTTTATATTAAGACAGGCTCACGAACTAATATTGAAATCATAAAAAATCAAGAAATTAAATTTAATGTATTTTATTTCGCAAAGAATTCCACACGTTTGTGCTGTAGAACAATTTCAACATTGAAGACAAAGAAACAGCCCCACATTTATATTTCATTTAATATTTCATTTGCGAATTTAGTGAATTTATGAGAAACTTAAATTAAAAAATTTAAAAACCCGTATTTTCAGAATTCTTATCTTAGGTTTATATAACTCGTTTTAAATATGGGATTAGGGATATTTTATTTTCTTTTGTTACTGACCATTTGAAAATGTTAATTTTTTTTTATTTTAATTTTTCATGTGATAGGGGTAAAATGATCAAATTATTGTATTTTATTATTTTTTTTTGCCTTTTCATTGCGAACATTCCAATTTTTTTCAAAACAATTCTTTTAAACAATTTTTTGAAATCTTAGTCTGGTTCATTATTAGACTTTGTTGCCGGAATGTCATCGTTTTGAGATTAAATGTTTCAAATTTGACCATGACGTTGTAAGGAATTCAAGACAAAATTAACAAAAATGAGTTTGCATTTCATGAGTTATATTAACTTCCTTATAAGTTCAAAATTTTGGTTTAAAACCCTGTAAATGTTAATTACATTGATATATTAACTTTGGTATAAACAAGTTAGTTGATTTGTGAAAATTTAATGTAAAATAAATTTCTTACTTGAATGCGTACAGAAATTAAGAAATTAAAAGCAATTTAAAACCTTTACAATTACTTTAATTCTAAATGACAGACTCTTATCATGGGACTTAATTAAAATTGGAGGTAATCACATGAAAAATATTTATTTTTTTCTTAAAATCAAAAAGAATTTAACAAAATTTTAGGTATTTTATGTATATATACATATATATATATATATTTTTTTCTATAGAATATTATGAAAAATAAATTCATCTAAAAAAGTTAGTTGGTGTGTGCGTTAAAGACCTGACAAAAAGTAAAAAAAATAAAATAAAATTCTTTAAAGATAAAATAAAATGATGAAAAAAAATTTAACGCTTTTAATTAATTATTCACACCTCGACATTTCATTATGAATTTCAAAATCAAAAAAAAAAAAAAAAAAAAACAAGACAAAAATATATATATATACGTATATATTTATATTTATTTCTTTTGAAAGGAAATGAAAGATTTTCATTAAAAAATAAAAAAAAAATAAAAAAAAATGAAAATAAATTTCCGAATACCACAAAAAAATATTTTTTGTTTAATTTTCTAATCAAAAAAGGATGCATAACAGATATCTCAGATTGAAAATTATATCATAGATTTCTTTTAAATTCAGGTCTTCTCCATAAAATTCATATATTATTTTAAAGAAGAACATTTTGGAAGCATTTAAAATTTTTTTGATTGGGTTTTTAATGTCATAGGAAACAAGCGAAAAAAGCAGTCGTACAAAAGTTTAACTTCTATCTTAGTTTTCGAAAATCTGACGATTTCACTCAATACAAATCTCATTTAAATACGACGCCGATATTGTACTACGGTTTAAATTAGCCTGAACGGTGGAGGGTTCTAGATACGCTTGTTCGCCTTTTTATTGCATATGTATATGTGAAAAAAATAACAACAATAAAAGTATCAGTCAAAATATTTAGACTGTCAATTGCAAATAAATTGTCTCCAAAGGAAATTTCAGATAAAATCACTGTACCTGCACAAAATAAAAATTTACGCAGTTGTATTCGAAGATGCTTCATCTAATTCTTTTAAATTATACTTAAGTTTGATTTTCCCTTAATAAATTTTAGTTTTATAAATTTTTAATTTTATAATTTATATCCTGATAATAAAATTAATTAGATTTGATTTAAGTGTAAGTTCTGTGCAATAAAATAAAAATATTTTTCAGAATAATAGTTTTTTCACAATTAGTTATCCATTATTTCTAAATTAGATATCCATTATTGTATGCTTTATATTGTACATAAATGTATAAGGAAATAAATCATAATATCTCTAAATAGTTTCAAAGGTATTTATAATTTTATTATAGTAAAAAAAGAAATATTTTAATGAACCATTTAAACTTTATACTTATATTACAAGTTTGGAATTATTTATTTTTTAATTATGTTATTATTTCCACTTCTAATAGAAGTGGAAACAAATTTAATATGTATAAGAAGGTTCAAAGACAAAAACCGATTTCGACATCAATTCTGCAATTTAGATTCATTGAGTTCATAAATAGTAAGTAAAAGATTTAATAAATTTTTATATATTTTCTACATAGTATACTTTAAGCAGACTTCAAGAATTTTTTGAGACATTAAATATAGTTAATTCAGAAGTGCAGTTGTGTTTTATTAAATGTAATTATATTGGTGTTATATAGATTATGATATAAATCGCAGGCCTTAATTCGTAAACACACATACATACATACTTTAAATCTTTAAATCATAAATCGAGAAAAAAAAAAATTATAATTTTAGTTAGATAAAATTTTTTAAGATAAATTTACAAACAAGTAAAAAAAAAATTCAATCTTTACCAGCTCTATTAATTTTTATTACTAATAAGATTTTTCGTTTTAATGAACCATAAAATTGACTTTCATGCCGATTATTATTAAAACGGTTCAAAACTTTGTTTTACCAATAACTAAAAATTTATAATGCAATTTCGATTATTTTTTGTGTTGTTGTTTTTTTGTTTTTAAAAACAATAATTCGCATTATTAAACAAGAAATTATATAATTAATTATATTTTTTGTTGCCAAATGGTATTTTGATAGATAAAAATATTATTTGATTTTTATGTTTTTTTTCGCTCAAACAGGTTGATTTATAACAACATTATTAGTGTGAACTTAGATAAATGTTAAATTGTGTAATAAAATTTAAAAAATGTTGAAATAATTATGTTGATAACAAAATAGTTTAACATTTAAGAAAATAATCTAGAAATTTGTAAGGCGTATTGCACAATTTACGGATTCATTTAGGGAATAAAAAGAAATTGATATACAAAAATATGTGTATAAGATGTCTCTAGAATACTTTTTATTATGATTATTATGAAAAAATAGAAAAATTTTAAGTCGAAAGCATAAAGGAAGTATAAATAGAGAAACTAGTCCCATACAAAAAATGCAAATACAAATAGTGAAACAAAAAATCCATATCACAACCCCATGAGCTTTTTTTTGTATTTTTTGAGAATTCCACTCTCACAAAAGTTTTTAAAACTTTCAAAATAACAACGGTTCTATACAATTTTTAAAGTTTAAAAGCTTTTGTGAGAGTCGAATTCTCAAAAAATACTCATGGGGTTGTGATATGGATTTTTTGTTTCACTATTTGTATTTGTATTTTTTGTATGGGACTAGTTTCTCTATTTATACGTCCTTTATGTCGAAAGTCAGAACATTTTTTTTTACTTATCCAGGAAAAGAATATAAAGGTACTAAAATTGTTTTCCATTAATAAAATAATACTGACTGTCTTCTTAAGAGTATAGAATAGCAAATTCGAGAATCTATGATTATTAAAATCCATTTATATAATATTATGTATGTAAAAATATTTGTTTTTATTTACGCATATTATTTGAAATTAAATTTTCATCGCATCATAATCATGTAGACATCTTCGTTAATTTTAAATAAAGTGTAAACAAATATTATTGATTTGCAAGACAAAAAATTAATAATTTTCCGGAATGCGTGAAATATTTTGTGAAATTTTAAATTTTTATTTTATAATTTTATTTCTGTTCTTTGATATTTTCCTACAAAAAAAAAAAAACCATCAATATTACTAAAGTATAGATTTGGAAACAAAAAATTATTTATTCAGGTAACAACACCATATATATAATATTATGAAAATCACCTGAGAGCGAATGTCCATATGGTGTGTATGGAGGGAAAATAATATTATTAAACTATAGAGGTAGGTCATGTCCACCTATATTTGAAATTGATAAAAGTTATGTGAATATGAAATAAATTTCAAATATTATAATGTGTTTTAAGGTTTTAACTATAATATATCAATTTTAATAACATTATTATATTACGGTCTTAAACTAAACATATTTGAGCGGATAACTATTTTCTAAATTTTTATTATTTTTTTTACATAGTTTAAAAACAAATCTAAATTATTTATAAAATTAAAAACTAAAATAGTCCTTAATTCTAAAAAAAAAAAATATATATAGTAAATTAGATATAATTGAGCAGTAATGATGTGAAGAAGGGTGTGCCCACTTAAATTTTGGGCGGATAATAATACAAAATTAAAACTAAAAAGAAAATTGTGGGTGGCCTTTAATGTGTAACTCTGAAATACAACTCTTGCTTAGCAATTTTATGAATAAAAGAAAATATTAAGTGTCAAAGAAACACATGTATTTTAAAATTTATTTTGCAATTTTATGTATGTAAAAAAAAACAATTGTTTCCTATAAAGAAAATTTTATTAATCCTATATGAATGTTATACATATAATATTTCTAAAAATATTCCAGATATTACACATTAAAAATTTTCTTGCATAGCATTAAATTTATATATGTAATATATATATTATATTTTTTTTCAAATAATAGGTCTCATTTAATTTTTTATCTTTTTTTTTTTTTTTTCAGTAATACAACAAATTACGATATTAACAATCTTCTTAATTTATTTCTTCTTCTCTTCTCTTATATAGAAATTTATTTATTATTATTATTCTCTATATAATTTTGATCATAAAATAATTCACACGCGCATTTTGCAAGCATACAAATCATTGACGTTTTTTTTTTTTAGAGGCACACCTCCAAACTAAATAAACGGTAAAAGAAAAATTACTCATTATTTTATACGACTTGGCTAATGCGAATTAATAAATAATTTTTCTAGTTTTTTATTTCATTATTATTTTTTTATTTTATTATTATTATTATTTTCATTTATTATTTTTTTTTTTCCTTTTTTGTATTTGCGAAAATAATTTTCCCGCGCCTTCCAATATATGTGTATGTACTTTTATTTTTTTGTGCGAATAACAAGAAAATTATTGTGTACGAAATGTAACTAAAAAAAAAAAAAAAATACCGGAAAATGGGAGGAAATGATAATTTCGTCACACGTTGGACTAACCATAAAAAATTAGTTAAATGAAAAAAAGAAAAAAAAATGCAGTTATTCTTGAATCTAATAATTACGAGTATTATATATATTTATTATCACTGCAGTGTAAATTATAAAAATAATTTTGTAATTGAAAAAATGTAAGAATTCAGCATTAAAAGGAATATAATTTGTCGAAAAATTGAAATTTGATAAAAAATTTTAATTCAGCCAGAGAAGCTGGTTAATTCTCCGCTGCTATCGTTACATGCATAAAATGAGTAAATATTTATTATGATAATTTTCTCTTCATGATCTTCAAATTCTGTGCTTTCTACTACCCAACTTCAAGTTTCTCAAAATTTCAAAAGCTTCTAAATAACGTTAGTAAGAAAGTTGTATGAACCTATTCTCTGTTTATACTATATTTCTCTGTGGTCTAACACAACCAAAGAAATTAACTTTTTACTACTAAAATCATTCATGAAAAAAAACTGGTCACCTTACAACATTGTTATCATTATTATGTATATTGCTATGAGAATTTTTTTTTCTTTCTATTATTAATTAAAAAACCGTGTAAAAATAATGAAAATTTTAATTAGACATCATCAAACACACGTCAAACACCATGAATTTGATTATTTTAAGTTAAATTTTATAATTTTCTTTTTCCTCAGTCAATATGTTGTAATTGTATAAATTTATTAGATTTTATATTTATATATACATCTATATACCTACATATATTTTAGTTAATTAATTTTCAAGTTCAGACACTAATGCATTTTAATATGATGGCGGTTTTTCTTTGTATATTTATGATAAAGTTTTTGTGTGGCTATATTCGTAATAAATAGCAATAGTTTGGAACACATTATTTTTGAAAAAAAATCAATAGTGTTCTACTGAAATCCACAAATCAGTGCGACTAGCACAAGATCATTAAGTAGATGCGAATATGAATATAGTTAGTTCACGTTTAGTTTAATAAATTCGAATTATTAATCCCTTTGAGTTTAATAAATTCGAATTATTAATTGAATTTACTTAAATTTAAGGTTTCTTTTTTTTTTGGCGTTATTGATCTTTTACTCAAAAAGATGGAAAAAATATTTGCAAATTTATTTTGGTGTTATTCAATTTACATTTAAAATGTAACTTTATAAGGCATTGTTTAATCCTACGTAGATCATACAGAAAATGATTAGGAAAGTCCATTTATTTAACAATTAAGTTTAAAATCCTTTGCAAAAATCTTTAAAATAATATAAATTTACTTGTAACATGAACATGAACTGAAAAAACTTTAATATTTATACATTTTTATATTTAACATAACAACATAATATGTATATATGTTATTCTAAAGCAGTGGTTCTTAACCGGTGGTGCACGAACCCCTGAGGGGTGCGAGCTTGAATATTTGGGGGTGCGAAATTGTAATTTTACAAATTCACCTGTAGCTAGAAAAATAAAAAACTAATCTTAAAAATTCATTTTGGTTAGTAAATTTTTTATTCACAAAACATTTTTTAAATATGTTTGTAAATTATAAACCATAGAAACAAATTAATTTTTGTATTTTTTCTACAATTACAAAAATTCAAATGCGTTTCTATAGTGATTTTTATATTTTCTCGAAATTTTAGTTGATTGTTGCGATTATTCTTAGAAATATAAATACTGTTTCGCACATTACATTGAATAAAGATTTAAAAATAATTGAATTTTAGTGTTGATAAAATTAATAAAAAATATGTTTTGCATAATGTTTGTTTTTTAATTTATATAACTCAATAATTTCTGGTAAGGGGTGCAAGAATATTGTTTGAAAATTTTAGAGGTGCCGGTAGCTAAAAAGGTTAAGAACCACTGTTCTAAAGTAATAAAAAAAATTGAAAGAATAATAAAGCATCAAGCTATCATTCTTAATTTGCAAAAAATAAACAATAAATAAACAAATGTGTATGTTGTATATAGTAAAATAGTGCAGCAGTCTTTTGAACAGGTCGTCAAATTCAGTTCTTAAATATACATATAGTTATATTATATATGGATATAAGTATAAAAAAGCACAATATTATTGTGACATTGATGTGATTGCATTTAGAATAAATGGGCTCAAGGCATGCACGGAAATAATTTCATAAGAAAAAAGGACATGTAATATACGTTTTACTATCTCCTTTAATATTCAATGCACATGAAGTAAACTATAACAGCTGAAAAAATGAAATAATATATGTCTTAGTTTGTTTTTTATAGTTCTTATAAATAGAAATATATGTTTCATTAATAGCTAAATAAAGGTTAGAAATTTTTCATCAACAAATCTTTTGTATGTAAATAATAAATTGAACATTGCACCCTTTTTAGGACTATTGAGTGAGTTCATTGTAATTGGTAAATAATTCATATTTTTTTCAAAATGAATTCTAGTACAAATTATTCGGAAAACTCATAGCCAATTGGACGAAACTGCCAAGTATAACAAAACTTATAAAAATCTTTAAAAACAAAGCATAGTAGAGTTATTTTTCAAACTTAGAAACTTCGCAACTTAAATTAAGTTTATATGATTCTCTTGTTCTGAGTTTGTTTGGCGAAACGAATTATCTAATTTTAATGAAAAAAGATTATTGTTCCATTATATCAGTCTGTAATCAAATATGTAAATTATAAAAAAAAAGAAGCATTTTATACAAATGAGCCTATTTGCCAACGAGATCATTACTTATTTATACTATATCCGTACATGTAAAAGATTTTTTTAATAATTTTTTTTTTATATTATTAATAAATAATTTATCTATTTTCTGATTAGTTCAGTTAAAATAAGTAATTAATGCTTAGTTGAAATAACATAAAGTTTATGAAAAATAAATGTTGATATTGTAGTTACGGAACTTTTATACTAAATACACATTATTCAATAAAAATATTAGCCAACTTGTTCGTGATGATAAACATGTTAAATAACAAACCTTTGTTGTATGAATCAAACTTAAAACGAAATTATTATGATAATGGTTTTTGTGATCTTAGCACTAGCGTCACAGCGCTCAATTTTTTTTCTGCAATTCGAACTATTTAAAATACACTGAAGTAAAAGTGTAAGACATTTTTGTTTGTGCAAATGGAACAAAATATTAGAAATAGAGTAATCTGCCTTCAAAATAAATATATATATATTTTTTTAATTTACTCAAATTTATGGTAGTTGGTATTTTTGTTTCATAACTAAAATTTTTTTAATTTTTTTGGATTAACGATTAATGTTTTTTTTTGTGTCACAAAGAAGAAGAACAAACTTATATATAAAGGTATTATAGGAACATAATAAAAACGTAAAGCGTTCAATAGAAAAATGGTTCATCTAATAAAATTCTAATTTCGAAATTATCATATATAAAATACTTCTAAAACCAGATTAAGAAGAAATCGACACCTACTTGTCATTGAAAAACTTTTAATAAAACACTTTTGAAGTATTTAATGAAATCTGTATTGATTTCATAAAAATTATTTCTTTTACTTCTGACCTGACGTACAAAATTTTTAAGTCAAAAAACGAATATAAATATGAAAATAACATTTTCCATAACAACGCTTGATAAAAAACCTCTGCGAGGACTTAAATTCAACCATCGAACGTAGTTCATTTCATTTCATTTTTTTTTTTAATTCAAAAAATATTGTCATTTATTTTTATTATTTTTTCCATTTTTTGTAGTTTAATCACGACAAATACACATATCAATTTCCTGAAGGATATTTCTTCCTGATTTGTTTTCTATTACTTTTTTTTGCTGTTGTTAAAATATATAAAAAAAAAATCTATTTTTTTGCTATTCTTTTTTTTTTTCTGTGCCTCTTAAAAACTTACACACGCGGAAATGTGTTTTGTGGTCCTTTCTTGAATGAATTGTACTAGAATACAATTGTATGTGGTGTTTTTGTTGTATGTACGGGCTATTGAATCCCACTATGAATTCCTGTGTTCTTTTTTTGTTTGCATCCGGCAGGCATATTGCATATAAACACGATAAAATGTTCTTTGATTTACAGCAAATTTAGAATTTTTATTTTTTTTTTTATTTTTTGTTGAAATTATATTATTACAACTTCTATATTCGGTGATTTTTAGATTTGCACTTGAAAATAAAATATAGTAGATTTCATTTGATTTTGATTAATTAATACTAAGTATGTAGGGTAAGGTAATTCAACAAGTTCGAAATATATATTTCGAACAGATTGAATAATTAATTCCATTCTCCTAATCCTACAGGATACAAGTTTTGGTTGGGGGGGCGGGGTTCTTCAGCCGGACAATTCTTGGTAATTGATGTCACAATTATTGAGCATTTAGTGCTTAATTTGTGACTATTAGTGCTAGAATTACTAGAATTTGTGCTCGCTTAGTTTTTAAGAAACTTTGATTTTCGAATTTCGAACATGGGCCAAAGGAGTATCTCTGGCCGGATTTGAATTTCCAAAAAAATAAAGATACTATTATTTAATGCCTATTTGTGCTACAAAAATAAGAATTTGTGCTCTTCAAAATTATGTAAAAACATTTTTTTTTAGATTAGGCCAAAATTCCAAAATTTCAACCGAATTTTTTATCGTCGAATTTTGGAAAAGGGAAAATGCTACCATTTAGTGCTTAATTTGTGCTTGCGTGTAGTGTAGATAAAAACAAACATTTAATTCTAATTTTTCTTTAATTATTCATTGCTCCGAGATTGTAATTTTGATATTAAGGATAATTTGGTTAAAAAATTAACCAAAGCTGCAATTTCATATGAATCACAAAATAAATTCAGTTTGAAAAAAGAAAAAAAAATTCTTATTGCAAAAAAAATGGTAATTGCAGTACTCTAACATTGATATTGGTGGGCTGATAGTGCATTAATAGAGGAATATCATTATTTTGTCACACATTTGGAATATTTTTTATTCTTTTCGAATGAAAGGGAATTTCAGTAAGCCATTAATATTTTTTTTTCCCAAAAATAAATGTATTTTTATTTTTTTTGTTCCCAGAAACAAAAAAAAAAATATTGCAATTATTTTGGAGTTTTAATTCTGTTTTTGATATCTTTTTTTTTTTCTTTTTTTTCGTTTAATCAGTAAATGAAACGCTTTTGGCTACATATGAAATTAAAGAAAAACTGAGGGCCACAATAGATTTTGAATTTTATTTTTTGTGTATTTTTTGGTCCTTTATCTAAACGAGCTATTTATGCGATGGAAAAAATTTTCGTAATTTTTGTTGTGATAAACAGCAATTAACGATTTTGGTTTATTTTCTGTTTTTTTTTTGTTTGGAAACTTACAAAAGTGGTAAATAAAAATTTTGATTTTATTAGTTGTTAGTCTAAAATATATCTACTCAGATATTTTGTGCATGGATAAAAATGTCATCAAAACAAAAATATATAAAAAAAATCTATTATTTGTAAAACTCACTAAAAATATTATTTAAAAACATTGCTATTTTCGTAGTTAAAATGTTATTTATTGTCAGGACTTTGCCCTTTAAGTAAAAGGAATTCAGTATTAGTTATTTTAGTTAATGGTTGTTAAAAGAATGTATGCCGTGGCACCACGAAGGTAGCAAAGACATTGTCAGTATTAAAAATCGTAACACTGGGGATTTCCTTCTTCAATCGAACGAAAACCACATTTGGCAGTGTATAATAACATATTAACATTGAAATTTGAATATTTTTTTTGTCACACTTAAATGTTATTCTTATTAACTTGAAACCAGAACTCTTAATAACTCTAAAGTTTTTCAACGAAAGTTGTTTTCGAAAATTTGTTATTAGGTATACCGTTTGAAGATACTTAAATCTGAATTTTAGAATTTATAATGTACAAATAGGTATATTTTCTTCTTTTAGTTGTATTTTTTCCGCAGTAAAAGAAACATAGCAATTAGGATTTACAACTTATAAAATTTTTTTATGAAATTTATGTAAATCATATATTATTAACAAGTTATTTTCTCTCGTATTGACAAATAAAAAAAAAACAAACAACGTTTTTCATGTACTTGATTTCAAAACTTACAATAATTTACTTATATATACCCCAAAAGTAAATAAAAATTTGGCAACACTAATAAACAAAAACCCGCCAATCAAAAAGCAAAAAAAAAAGAAAACTTTTATGTCATTTCATGTCAGTTAAATTCCATTTTTTTATCAGATTGAATCAATTTTGTATGTTATGTACATGTATTTTACATTATTAAAATTCATGTATTTTTTTTACATCATTTTTTGAAAATGAATTTTTTTTACAAAAAAAAAAATTTTTTTTTATACAAATGTAATTACCATAATTTTATAAAAATGAAATAAAAACAAGGAAATGGAAAAAAACTGGAAACTAAAAAAAAGAGTATCGGCCTGTTTTCGGAAGATATAGATAGGATTTGAATTTAAAAATTAAAAGAATATTTCGAAAACACATTTTGTAAATTCTAGAATAAACCACAAATAAACCAGTTTAAGTTAGGATTAAAGAAAATTTTCAATGAATCGAAAATTTCTCATTAGTCCGTCTATAGTTCGGTATTCTATAGAACCTTGTCAAAATGAAAAAAAAAGTCATAGTAGAATATCAAAAATTTTAGATTTGTGGAATATAGTGTGTCACATCTATTGAAACATAGGATTGACTTCATAATGTTAGAATTTCTAACTGTGAAAAGTCTTTTTTGAAGAGACATTTTTCCATAATTTTATATGATATCTTTTAGAAAATCTTAAACGGAAGTATGTTTTAAGTAAAATTTTTCCTTAATTTTAAATTTATTTGCCTTTATTTGAAATTAAATATACATAAATGAAAAATATATGTTATATGTGTACCTATACATAATTTATGTTATTTTAAGATTTTTTTTTTCCATTTTTAGCAAAATAAAAAATTATGCTGACTCTAATAACAGTTAAAGAAAATGTGAAATGTTAGCGAATCTTTGGAAAACAAATTTATTTGCTTATTTTATAATTAAATTGTCAATATTTTTATTGCTGCTGCGTGTAGATTTTCACACCCAAAATATTGATTGAATTATTACTGTGTACAATTTATCAATATTATGCATAATTTTATTTTATATATATATTATTTATTTTGATTTTTATGTGAACAAAAGGAACAGAAAAAAAATAAAATTGTTAAAATAAAAATCATATAAATTATGAAATATGTGATCCCTGTTAGATGATAAAGTCATTTTGACAGCTTAAATTGCGTGCAGGGATTTAGTTTCCTATTTATTCTCTAGTCATTAAAATCAAATATTTCTTCATCTATGTGGTAAGAAATAAATATCTATATATTTCTATTTATTAACAGCTATATGTATATATAATTGCTCTTCCGGTTATTATTTTTCAAAATTAACTTGTGAAAAATATAATTTTGGCAGGTCATTTTTTTTGTGCCGCATATATAGCTTTAATAAATAACCCCTATCTTTTGATTTACTTTCTTAAAATGTAATTTTTTTTTTTCATTAATATTATAAAAGGGATTGCAGCAAAAATATGTAAGTAATTTTTAAGATAAAATCATTTGAAAGAAATTTTCACAAAGAATCCAAAGTATATGTATTTAAGTGTCCAACTCAGAATGTCAATGAAAAATTAACCCTGAAAAAATTATACAATGACCGGCGGCGGCAACGAATGTTTGAAAGTAATAGTAATAAGGATTTATGCAATCACGGATCATTTAATAATTTTAGAAAAAAAACATTTAAAGAATGAAACGGAAGATACCAAATATTTTTAACCATTTCTTAAATTTTAATTGATGACTCCTGCTAATTCTAAGTATACTAAATACGCGCACAAAAAAACCATATAACACATTTTTCTTTTGAAGATAAATGATGGTTGGTAATAGTCGAATACAATATCGTTCGAATAGGCTTTAACTATTTTAATTTAACTTTTAAACTTAGTATTGGAACTATAATAGTATACGATGAAAATGTTTAAAGAAGGTTAGGAATCAACAGTATCTGAAACAGAATTCTGAGTAAATTAAGAGAAAAAACAAGCTTAAAAATCCTTATTGCCTTCATTTTGGTGATAAATACAATTTCACTATGTTAAATAAAATGTATTCTGATATTAGCAAAGTTTTATGCTTTCTGCTGAACTATACTCGTACATAATATATATATATTTAAATTTACCTAGTTTCAACTAATACATAATCAACAAATTATAAAATTAAAAACTACAGAAGAAGCCAGTAATGGACAGGTCCGAAAGATTTTAAATATTGTTATAGTTTACTTAAATAATTTGCGGACGACTTAACTAATGCCATATTTTCCAAATAATATCAAAATCTGTACTTAACTCATTTATGTAGCAATGCGACCTGTAAATTTTTTTTTTATATCCAGCTCTTTCCCTGTGTAATAAAATAATCATAACAGGAACTTTTAAAATAAAAGCTAAAAAAGATTTAAGTATCTATAAGATATTATAAAGGTGATTTATTGCTTTATTTCGCAATTAAATTATTTACAACCAACATTACAATTATTTGGATTTTATTTTGGAATCTTCTTTTTATATTATTTAATTTTTTTTTTATATATTTTTTTTAATGTTCAAATTTTAATTCTGAAGCAAAAAAAAAAATGCTATGTTTTATGTATTTTTATACCTATATATATATATATCTATATTTTAAGCGTTAATACATCATGTAGCTTTCAAAATTGTTTTCAAAAATATTTTCAATGAAATGAACCTACCTTCAAAAAAAAAAAGTTTTTTTTTATAATGACATTAAAACCGATTTAATTACATAATTACAACCCACGAAAAAAATTAACAAAAAAAAAGTTATGATTCAATAAAAAAAAAATCTAACATTAATCTTTTTCAATTAATTTCAACAATTACATTTTTATATGAAAAAATTTCTAAACAAAGGTTAGAATAATAATTTTTTTTTTTTTTTAACTATTTTTACATAAAAAAAATTAATATTCATCTCTGCGATGAAATTATAATTTATTTGATTTTTTTTTTATATTCTTTTTATATATGTAACTACCTCGAACTTCATATTATGTTAAAAATAATAATGCATATATGTATACAGTATACCAAAAAAGAACATATACGAAATTTTATATAACGGTAAAATTTTACAAGATACTTTATATTAATTTTTTTTTTTTTAAAGTTGGTCAATAGGAATTTCTTTCAAAAAAAAAAACAGAATGAAAGAAAGAAAAACCCAAACCAAAACCTTAAGTTATTCCTAACACTCAAATTCAGTTCAAACAAAACAAAAAAAAACTGATATGTATATATATTTTCATAAATATATACCTTATGTGTAATGTATGAAATATCTTGAAAACATAAAAGCATATTGTTTCCTATACATAAAAATAAAGCATAACAAAATGTTTTCATTGAATGAAATTTGATAGTTTGTAGTATATATGACTATTCTCTAATATTATTTTAATTTTAATATTTAAATATTATGAAGATTTTTTTTATAAAGTTAAGTAAAAAATTGGTGCATGATAAATATAATGGGTGGAAAGTTTAAAGAACTAGTAAAAAATTTATTCATTTTTAATAAATGCATCATTTAAAGAATTTTGTTTTTTTCTTTTTCTTAGATTAAAGTTTTTTGTTCTTTTTATAAAAATATTATACTCAAAATTGAATATTATTAAATGAATATTGTGCAGTGTAAAAATAGAATGTCTAGCAACACGGTTTATTTTGATAAAAATTGTTGTAATAAGAGAATTTTTCATTCTGTAATACATTTTCATATAAAATATTACTGCTTTGTAACTTTTCGAAAGGCACATCTAAAATATTTAGTTAAGTAAATGTTTTAAAATTAGGATTGAGCGCGGAAAAGAGTGCTTTTCTACTATAATGCTAGTGAATTGCATAAAGATTATAATTCCGATGATTTTAGTAAGATAAAATAAGTATCTAAAGTTTAACTTATAATTTTAAATAGAACCATTAAAAATCAAGATTTTAAAACTATACAAAAATAATTTGGGATATAGTGTTGAAAAAAAAAAGAAATACTTAGTAAAATTCTCCGCTGTATTCAGAATTATAGAACTATCTAGATCTTTGTCTTAATATTTAATAGTAAAGTATAAAGTGGAAGAATTTATTTTGTTTTTATGCAAAGAAATTTATAATTCAGTAAAAAAAAAACTCGTTCTTTAATTTCTTAAAATTGCTATTGTGAATGAATTATAGTACCTATATTTTTTTTTATAGTCGTATATGTATAAAATGACTATACAACAGGTATGAATATCTAAATATGAAGCGTAAATAATTAAAGATCCCAAATTGAAATTATGGAACTGATGACAATTTATTTTTTTGCTTCATAAAAAAAATTTTGTTTTACGCCTTCCATTACTTTATTAACTGATTTTAATACATAAAATATATATGTACAACATAATATTATGTTTTAAAGCTTTTTTTTTCATGAATTCACCAGAACTAAACGATCTTACACGATTTATTATCAAAATAAAAGTAACAACCCATTATTACAGTTTTTTTTTATATATATTTTCAAGCTTCTTAATATTTTATTTCTTTGCCTTTCATTGTGGTTTAAAATGAAAATTTCTTTTTCATTTCATCAAAATTATATCAATTTTTTTTGCTTTGTAGATACCTACTATAATGTTCTGTTTTTTGTTTTTTTTTTTTTTGAAAATGAATTGAAGTTTCTTTTTTTTCTCTTCGACATTGTTTAATTCATTAAAGTTGTTTGTTGAAAAAAAAAAAAAGAAAAAAAATTCAAAATAATAATAATAAACTATTCATATTTTTTTTATATTAATCAGATGTGAGGAAAGAAATTTTATTGTATGAAGTTCGAATTGAATATTATGGATATAATGGACTTCAGAAGCGCGGCCAAGTAAAAAAAAAATTAGAATAAAAGTGAACAAAAAACTGAAATTAACATTAACCGCACTGGGCTTTAAAGTAATTTAATTTTAAGCTATACATAATAATTGAAGATATCATAATTTTCTTAATTTAAAACTATTGTATATATAAAAATCTATTTTGAATAAAATATATATGGTCTGTTGTTTTTATTATTAAATTATTTCATATATAAATCCAAATTTGTGATAATGAATAATGGAGGTCGAGAAGAAAATAAGAACAAAAAAACAAAAATTTACATTATCAGCATTGAGAGTGTCAAATTATTCGATTTTCACGTACCCAGATAGTCGAGTACTATTTCACCAAGTATCAGACTAACCTGGGTAATTAATTTATCAATTTTATTCTTTGAAGTTATTTTGTTAAGGTAAAGGTAATTTTCTATATATTAAAATTAAAATATTGTATCCAAAAGAATATTTTTGAATAAAGTATAGTCTGTTGTTTTTAACACAAGGCATACTCTTATCCAAATATCAAGAAATTTGTGATATCAACACTAAAGAGGTTTCAAATTTTCATAAGAAGATTATATAAAATATTAAATTAAATTTTCTTTTAATTTTTTTTTTAATTTCCATTTTTTCAACAAATTAATTATTTATCTATGTTCAATGTTAAAGACAAATGTATATTCAACATACTTACATAAATATGTCGCGTCGAGTAATAAATTTCTTATCTAATTTCTTAATGAAATATGTTGAATTTTTAGTATTAAAAGAGATTAAAAAATTTCAGCCTCTTTAATAATTTTGAATTTTGAATATTGATATTTAATTAAATAACTCAATTATAGGGTATTTTTATTTTTTTTTTAAATCAATTAGAAAAATATTTTTAAAAAATATTTGTCTAATAAATCTTCCCCTTAATTGTGAGCATTTTCATTAAAATTTAATTTTTTAATATGATAATATACGAGATAATTCAATTCAGTTCGTTTATTAAATATACATATGTACAATACATTACAGAAATAACTTATTACTATAGATTTAGTGCACTAGCACTATGCAACTTTACTACTAGAAAATTTATATTTTTAAATTATGAACATTATTTGTAGATATTTATCATTTATGTACACCAAATGTGGTGTACATAGGGAACATAGCTTCAATGATTTAAAATTTCGAGTATTTCTATGATGATATAAAATAAAAGTTTATATGATAGTAATAATTTCATTTTATTCTGCTTTTCTTTGCTATTTCCTTTTTTTTTTTGTATGTAATATTCTTTATTAAGAATATTAATAGACATTAACTTGTTTATTTTTTTACATGTTATATTTATATGATGGATGTATTGAATTCTAAAAAATATGTATGTTTGAAAATCATTATAAAACATAGCTTCTAACAAAATTACTTGATAAATTTAATTGATATATCATTTCATTTTATATTATTAGCCTAAGGACAAATAAATATATAAATAAAACAATTAGATATGTTGGAGTCAAACACCAATTTATGCACTACACTAACTACTTGAATCATTGAATAAAATTGGACAATTTTAATTAAGGTTCATTAGTATTAAAGGAAGCTCGTATTGGGTGTATATATACTTATTTATTATAAAACCATGAAATGTCAAAAAAAAAAGTAATTTTTTATTTTTGATTTTAATAAATATAATGATATTTTGTAATAATTTGTATACATTTTTTTTTTGAAAATTTTAATATTCATTCACATTACATAATTTATATATAATATAGATCTTGTATAACATAATTTTTAATTTGAAAACAAAATGAAAAACAAATATGGCAATATCCTATAAATTAAAATTATGTTATTTCTTTTTTTTTTTTTTTTTACCTCTTTAAATATATTTTATTGTGTCATTATTGTTATTTTTAATTATTTTTTAAAAAATGAATAGCATAGTTAAAAAAAAAATAAAATAAAAAGATATTATAGTAAATTTAGGCTAACTGAAATATAATAATTTCTTCACTTTCATAGATAGCTAATTTTTTTTTATGTTTTTTATGCATAAAAAAAAAAATAACATACATAGAGACATAAAAAAGAAGAAGTGTTTAATTATTGCAAATCTTTTGTTTTTTTTTTTAATTTTATGGTGTGAACAGAATTGTAACAGAGGCGAAAGTTTGCCTTTAGGGTAATTTTTCATTAAATTCACATTTATATATTAACTTTTTGAGTTTTCATGCTCTTTAATAACTTGTTTTTTTTTTTCTAAAGTCCATTAAAAAAGATTCTCTCATTATATTATTCACTTTCAATTCGATGAAAAATCTTTTGTCCTATAATAACAATAGGTGAAAAATTATTTAAAACCAAAAAAAAAAAAAAAAACAACATAAAATAAATTTATAAAACTATGTGTAACATAAATGAATTTTTTTTTTATTAAAATTCACTGTACATTTAAGTATAAGGGAATAAATAAGTTGCTTTTTTTTAACTAACTTTTATTATTTTTGTTGAATTTCTTAAAATATGTTATAATTAAAAATTTAGTGAGATAGTTACTGAACTATTAAAAAATATATTTTATGTTTATTAAGGTACTTAAATCTGCACAATTTCCTCATAAAAATAATGCGAAAATGAAGAAATAAGAACGGACATCACTCTAGACGCCAAACCTTATAATGTGATTATCATTCATCAAGTGAAAGAATTCGTTGTTTGGCAGTTTTCCATTAAAAATTAAAAAAAAGAAAATTTAATGAAAACATATAGTCCGTCGGTCTGTCCGGGAGAAACTTTAAAAGCTTGGATAATGTTTTAAGTTTGAATTATTCTTCAAAAAAATTCTACATACGACATTAAAATTCTGATTTGAAGAAATAATGAATCTTAGATATTAATTGTTGTATACTATATACTAAAATATTGGAAGACATATGAATTCTAGAAGGTTTCCACTCTTGCGTCACGGAAGATTCTGTTACAATATTTACAAAATTAAAATCCATTATTTTTTGGCTGAATTATACAAATAAAGCCCGTATAACCCAAAATATATAATTCATATATTTAAAGATAGGATAAAAATGGAATGTAGCGTGTATTAATCACAGATTATATATTACACATTAATTGTATAACATTAAAAAATAGTTTCTTTTTTTATGTGTTTTCTTAACCAAAATTACTATATCACTACTAAATATAAAAGTGTCTCACTTGAAAATGTTAAATTTTTTTTTTTAATATTAAAAAGTTTTAATATTGTTGTACGTGACGGATCATCCTCTAAAACTAAAAAAAAAAAAAAAATTTCTATGAATTTTTTGATTAAGAAAATTCCTTAAATGAAAAAAAAAATTAAAAACTATGTATATTGCTTAACTTATTTCTTTTATTTCTTATATTATTGTGCTATGAACATTAAAACCAAATTTTTTTTACGTTGGTTGGAAATGTCAACTTTTTCGTCGTCGTGATGTGATTCGTGAAAAAATTTTGCTGCACCTTATGTTTTTTTTTTTATTTTTTATTTATTATTATTATAAACACAATTATTTTAATTGAATCCCTAAATGTTTATATTGCATGTTGGTTTTTTTTTTTTTATATAAGTGTATATATACAAATTTTTCATTGTTGATAAGAGGAATCCATATGAAATGAGAAAATTATTAAAGAAAGAAAAAAAAAGAAGTGAAATAAAAATAAAATTAATATGAACTTTTGTTCGCCAGTTATTATTTTCGCTACTTAAAAAATTATTATTATTATTTATTTTTTTTATTACTTACAAAAAAATAAATCTTGTTTAAGTTGACATTTTAATATATTTTATAAATAGTTAATTATGCAATTATGCATTAAGTACACAGAGAAAAAAAAAATTACAAATACTTATTTTTTTTGACAATAATTTTATTTTCAATAAACTTTTAACTTCATATAATTTGTAAAATAATTGTATACCTACCTATACGTAAATAATGTGACATAATCTTTTAATGTTGTAATTATCGTAGGAGAAATACGAAATGATGCCTTTCATGGTTAGATTTATAAGGCCGTTATTTAATCCTAATTTTTATCACTTAAAAAAAGGCAAACATTTAGTTTTGTGTACCTAAGTATACCTAAATATACATAAAATTTAATATAATTGAAGTTGTTGCAGTTTTTTATAATTTATCAAAATCAGTATATTATGATCCCACTTTATATTATTGCATATGGTATTTCGAGAAATTCCATTATTATTATTATAATTTTAAAGTTTCTCTGAAGAATACATACGTTTTCCCTAGGACGGTTGATACATTGAACTTTAAACAGCGCACAAAGTATATAAATGTACATTATAGAATGAAAAAGTATATTTTAAAAAGATAAATTATGAAACATCTTTTATTATAGTTCTCGTCTATAATGGCGAAAATAAGTCAAAAGAATTTTTTTTTTTTAACTTAATTTTTAAGTTATTTTCATATAGTTAAATTAATATATAAATTTAAATATTTTCGCGTCAGAAATAATTTCTCTTCAAAATCTCTTGAGAATAGACCTTATAGTTTTTGTGGATAAAAAAAAAGTTATTTCGTATAAATTTTTGTATATACATATATAATATAAGGTACACAACATAATGCATATATACATTATAACATATACATTTTATAAAAGGATAATAATTATTATATTTTGTTTGTTTTCCAAAAATTTATTAATGCAATAAAAAAATTTGTGGTTTATACATTTTAGAAATTTAAATTTGTTATGCAAAATTCTAAATATCTATGTACACATATTCGACTTTTATGAGGAAAACATTATCTTTAATTCAGGAGTTAATTAAGTCTGGAAATTCTTGCATTATTCGTATATATGTTATTTATAATATATGGCCACATACTAGTGGAATATAGAAATGCATGCATAAATTTTTTGGAATTTTGCGAGGATAAAGTTTTTTATGGTAATGTGATACAGTTAATAATTAGCATAAAAGGAAAGAAAAACATACAACCTTTTACTCAAAGCTAGATGCTTATGCTTTAGTTACATTTTTGAATATATAAATGTATACATTATGTGTTCACTACATACATTCTATGCTTCTATATTTTCTTTTTGTACACTGTAATATAACGAAATTAAAACTTTTCTTTTCTGTTATTTGGCATAGTACACTCATAGAACATTATAATATTTGGTTTGCCAAAAATACAATATGAAAAAAAAAAAAAAATTGTTTAAGGAAACTTCCCAATATTGCCATTATAAATGGTTAGAATTTCATATAAGATACATATACGTTTTTTGGTTTCAAAATAAAAAATAAAATCGTTTGTTTTTCTGTTTAACTTTCCAAATTCGATGATAATGGGAATTATATGATTTTGATAAGAAAAGTAAAAATAAAAAATTAAACACAGAGAGATGGTGAAAACTAATAAATTAAGATAATATTATATAAAATAACTTATAAACTAAATACTAATTACTATTATGTGCAGTACTCTGTTTAAGTCTTTTTGTCTTTGAAATGAAATTTTAGGAAATTTCAAAAAATAAACTTTAATATTATATTATGCACCTACCTATAGTAAAAATGACAAAGAAAATTAAAAATATTTTAATATTCCAGGTGCTGATTTATCCATTTTAATACTTATTTGTTTTATGCAAATATTTGTTATATTTGTTATATTATTCCTAACTTTACAACTAAATATTCAACATAAAATATATTTTGTCAGAGGATTTAATGTATTGTATTATTCCTATATACGGTCATTTACTATATATATATTCATGTAATGTATATACATTATTGCATTACATGTTTGAATCAATAAATTTTGAAAAGAGTTTTGCATTGATTATATATTTTATCATTATATCATAACGATTATAAAAATGGGTTTTGTCTAAAATTTTTAACTGAATGCTGATTAATGGTAAGAAAGCACATTAAAATATTGTATCAACCATATTCAATAATTATTGGTCTACCGCTGGAAGTTTTTTTCTAAAACGTAGTACTATGTTTTAGCCTACAAAATTAAGTCAAGGACAATTTTAAATTCGATTTTGACAAATATAAGTGTATGATTTCTGTAATCGAATGAAGAACCTCCACAGTGTTCATAAGCGTCCGAGTCTTTACATTTTTCTACAAGAATCATATTCAAATTTTATCAGAACAATATCAGTGAATTCTTGCAAAAATTTAGCACAGACGGTGCCAAAGCTATAGAAAAACAAAATTTCGCTTCGAAGAATTCAATTCATTTTAAAAAATATAGCTCTGACCCAAATCCTTTTTAACAATAATGTATTTTCATGTTTACAAAGAAAGATAGAAAAGGACATAAAAGAAAAACAAAAATAATATTTTAAATAATATTTGACCTGTAAAAATTTACATTACTTGTCCGGAAATTTAGTTTTCAAACATTTCTAACTGAAAGGCTCTTTTCTACCGAATTGCAATATTATGTTTCCCTTTATTTTGTTTTAAATTTTTATTTATTTTTTTTTTTTATTTTTAGTACTGGAAATTCCAAACTTTTACAAATTGTTTATTTCAATATTTTAAGTTTTGAAGAAAATATATAAAAAAAAAAAAATGTTTTTTTTTTCTTTTATTGGTTAAATTTTATTTATTTATTATTTCATTAGTCTTGTCGGCATCAAAAGATATTTAAAAGGATGTTATTTAACACACTTTTTGATTCAAATCCGAATAACTTTTCCTGTTTTTTACAAATTTTCAAGTTGAGTGGGTAGATAGTAAATTCCCAGAAAGAGATTCCGGAATACAGAAAATAATTTATATAAAATTTTTTTTTAAAATTAAATAGAATAGAATTAATTTTTGTAAATGAAAAAAAAAAAGCAACTTTAAGTTGGACATGTAACTTTGTTAGTTTCTTTTTAAATGCGGAAACATTTTCATACAAAAGGTCTACTGACAGGACAATTTTTCCGTATCTGCAATATTTTTAGCATGCAATTTTACTTTACGAGTTACATACATTATAAATATACAATACACTTATATACATACACAGCTGCATATATAGAATATTCAATAATTTTTTATTTTTTAATTCACAATATAATAAAACAAAACTTCTTTTAGATATTTGAAAGTTTTACTTCGAAATTACTATACATACTATACATACTCAACTTATTTCTAAGAATCTTTCTTTCAGTTTTGATGAATCTTTAAAACCGCATCAGTTGAAAACCCAAATAAATCTTGATGTAGACAAACTTTCAGTATGCTTCAAAAAAGAAACAGATCAGATTTTAGAGACATTGATTTGAATTTAAAAGCTGATAATTTTCCTATATATGAAAAAAAAAACAAACTACATTCTCTTAAGCATTCATAATCACCGTCACGGCGGTGAGCAACAACTTTTCTGCGGTATTTATTTCCATAATTCTAAAATATGTACAAGTACTTATGGACAGTGATTTTTTTTATTTTTATATAAGGTAAAATTAATGGTCTGATAAACACTCTTAGATTTCTATCTATACAGGTATACTTTTAATTCATAATTATTTTGATTTTTGCCAGTAACTTTTCAAACAATATTACTACTTGTATATTAGTGTAAGTTTAAATTTAACTACTATTGGGTTCAATAAATTTTCTAAATTATACATAATAATAATGTTCAGAATGTATATATATACCTACCTACATAATATATCAAATTATAAGCTTATATAATCACAAATTAAATCTTTAATTATATCTATATATATGCCTACAACATGAAAAAATATTCAAAAAAATAAAACTCTTGAGAAAAAAAAAAAAATAGATTTCCTTTTGCCTAAAACTTCTTTGCTTTCCCTAAATTTATAAAATATTACATACACATTATTATTACCTTATAATATATAGAGAGATATTATTAGATCGAAAAATTGTATTAATTTTATTATTAATTATTATCATTATTATTATTATCCAATAATAAAAAAAAAATTTATATTACACAGAAAAAACTTATTACCTAGAGCTTATCTCTGCCTTTTGTGTGCTTTTTTACATATACATATATTTTTATATATGAAGCAAAAAAAAAAAAAAAAAACACAACATAAAATGAGCATCACGCAAAAGTCATTTTCATATTAAATCTCATCATTATTAATATTAAATTTAATTTTTTTTTTCTTTCCATTTATTAAATAATAATAATTTCTTACATATAAATTTATTACTACACATAAAACATGAAATAATTTAAAAAGAAATCTTTATTATTATATCTAAATATGATTTCGAAATGGAAAAAAAAAGATATTGAATTAAAGAAGCATAAGTTTATTTTTATTTTTTTTTCATATTAAAGGTGTGCTGAGAGAAAAGAATATTATGAAAACATTATATACTTATTTAATCAATTTTTCGGTTGCTTGGTAAAGCAGAAGATTTTTAGAAAGAAGGAAAACAAAAACAAAAAATATTGATTATTATTATATAACGCAAATGAAATGAGATGAAAAAGTTTGGTGGTTTGGTTATTTCATAGTTGTCAGAATTAACTTTGTTTTCTATAGAGTAATGACTTCAATGCATATAATTATATGAAGAAGCTCTTTCTGGATTGGAATAAGCAGGGGTTAATTTCAGAGGTAACGGCAGGGAACGGCGATTTGGTTCTTTTTTAACATAAACAATTATGTTTATACTAAGTTTCATGCTAGCAAGACTTTCTCCTATTTTTTGTCTGGTTTTAGAGTATTGTGGAATAAAAGAGAATTGAACAGGGGAAAAAAAAATCGCAAATCACAAACGGACGAAAAAAAAAATTTAAAAAAAAATTTTAAAATTGCTAAATTTAAATACTTTGAAAACAAATCGAAAATAAAAAGTTTTCGAAGCAGAATAATATTTGAACTATACATTCCAAACAGAAATATATAATCTCTTCTTTGATAAAAAAAAAAAAAATTAGCTCCTTATTCTACATAATTATGCAAAATCTGTCAATCTATAATGCATATCATGTAATGTAGAAAAAATCCGAACTTAACAACTAAGTATGTATACATGAAAAAAAAATTAATTTTTTTACACCTGAAAATTGTTAAAGTTACCTTATAGTAATAATATAATATTAATGTGAAATAATTCAATCATAATAAAAAAAAAAAACTAAAAAAAAAAAAAATCTGATAAAACAATGTACATTACAAAATAACGTGATGATGGCCAGAAAAATATGTACTTCCCAGCCAAAAGAATGATGCTGTTCTTTTATGCCATGAAAATGAAATCTATCTTCAGAAACAAAAAAAAAAGTATGTAGATTAAAAGAGTTTTATATACAACATACATATATACATACATTATACATAATATTAAAAATTATTTGTAAGAAGTGTTGTTAAGTGAGTAAGATTTGGGAGGTGTTGGTTTTGCCTGTCAATATTAACATTAATATTTTTAACTTAAAACTTTTATAATATATAATGAACTCGTATAAAATGTTATTAGTTTTATGTTCGTTATCGTGATTTTACTTTGGGGCACCTCTACATTTTTTTTTTTAATCTTATTATCTGCAAATAATTTTTTCTTTTAATGATAATTAAGAATAATAAAAAAAAAACAAAAACTTACTTATATACTTTTAACTTTAAGATATTTTAGAGAATTTTTAAGTTTTGCAAGATGTTATATATATTTTTTTGTTCTACTTGGTTTTTACTTTTACTTCGAAAATACATTGTATTTTGAATCATTAATCAATTTTGAATAAAAAAATATTTATTTCAATATCGTATAGACATCATTGAAAAAGGCATATGATTGCTCAATTTTAGATTCAGGAAAATTTCTTTTTTTCCATATAAAAACCTAAGGTTATTAATTTTCCGATTAAAATGTAACCGAAAAAGATCACTAGGAGTGTGAATAAAGTCGAAATTATAAATATTAAAAAAAAAAAATTAAATTATGCAACGATACGTTTTCCTGAGTTTAGATGTGCATAAGTAAAATATATGTACATAAAGTATATATGAAAAATTACACTTTTATGAACTACATTAATAATTAAAATGAAGGTGAATATTTTCTTCATTCAAGCTGAAATTATGTCAAGCAAAAAAATTATGATTGATTTTCGGAAAAACAATATGTATATAAAAAGCTCTTTTTGTCCATTAAATGAAAATCAAAATATACATAATGTTATCATAAAATATATAAATAATATAGAAATTTATTTTGGTGCAAACGTTAGACACAATATTGAGCACTTATAATATTGTTTATTTTATTTCCCTTATTTTTTTATATAAAGTTAACATTTTATAACGATTTAATCTAATAGTGACAATTTTTCGAATTTTCTGTTTTGGGTTAATAATTTTTGACAAGAATAAGAGTTGTTGTTTTAAGGTATTATAATCGGATGAAAAATACTATAAAAACTATGTAACTTAATTGTACATTATTGTCACATATTTTTTTTTAAATTTCTAACACAAGAAAAAGCAATAAATTATGTAAAATAGAAATATTGAAGAAGAATTTGTTTGATAAAATTTACCTAAAAAGGAGGATAGCGTTTAAATTTTCATATTAAAATAACTTAGAGCAACTTTACTCTGTCCGAATTAAAAAATAATGGAAGAATATACAAGTATACATATATGCTTAAAAATCTATTCATAACAAATGTTTTTAGTGATTGGTTTTAACTTTGTTACTATCACTAACTAGTTATATAACTACACCTACAACAATCTGTTTTACTGAAACAGCTTTGGTATAAAAGAATTATTTAGTTACATTCAAAAAAAATTATTGGATGGAGGATAATTTCTTCTTCATTGAACACAATCCATTTAATTAGTTCAGACTAATAAATTTATTCATTCTTTTGTTATATAAAAATTAATTTAAATTTTAATATCTTTGAAAAACGAAAAAAAAAATAAAATAAATTAATATAAAACGTTTTTCATTCATTTTAATATATAAAAACTCTTTTATTGGTATTATAATTTGTAATAATGTACAATTTAATTATACAATTTATAAAGCTAAATAACTTAATTATTAAAAAATATTTTTTTCTTTTATTTTAAGCTTTAAATGACCCTCCTATACACGATAATTTTAAATACTTTATAAATATAAGTGTATAGTACTTCCATATGTGAATATTATTAACAAACAAATTTCTTAAGTTTTTAATCTCCAGAGAGAGAGAATACTCTGTTTTTTTTTATTAATCGAAAGGTCGATAACTTATACAACACATAATAATAATTATAATACAATATACATTTATGTAAAAAAAAAAAATCGCGTTTCAGATAAATTATTCACCATATATGAGCCTGTGTTTATATACTTTCACAATGTGGCGTAATATACTCAATTGAGTCTTAGAAGAGTCTTTTCTTCACACTAGTCAAAGGAATAAAACTAGCTATAGAGACTCAGTATGTACTTATAAGAGTCTTTCCATCGGATTGTGAAATTTTTTTGTATAGAAAATGACGAAATTAAGATCAAATACTTCTTACTGAAAAAGTCTTAATTAAGTCGAAATAAGAAACATTTTTATACAAAATTGACTATGAAAGTATCTTTAAGTTTTATCTCTCCACCAAGTAGTTTCACATGGTAAAATAATATGAAAAAAATTAAGTTACTATGCCACAATATTATTCTTTTAAAATAATTAAAAACTGTGATCATTATGATTTATTTATCCATAAAAATATTTTTTTGTTTTTTTTTAACATAAAAATCCAAAAATATTTTATGCGAAGATTACATCATTAAAATATTTAAATTTATAAAATAAAATTATTCACTTAAAAAAAAAAATAAAATAAATAAATTTATTAATTTTATAAAATTCTAATTTACGTTAACTTTAACAAAAATAATAATTAGATTTTTTTTTTATTTATTTATTTTTTTTATTTTTTTGTTTTCATTTTGACATCTCTTTAGAATATTGTGTTTATATAATTTCTTGTTCTTCTTCTTCTTCTTCTTCTTCTATGCATATTATCTTCTTTACATTTCATTTGAATTTCAAATTTAACAACAAAACTGATAAAATCAAGAAAATATGACAGTGTTAAAAAACCTAAAAAAAAAAAAAAAATTAAATAAAAAAGAAAGAAAAGAGAAAAAAAAAAAAATAAAATAAAATTATAAGAATTTAATAAAGCAAGAAAAACTTGTAGATAATTTTTTTTTTTTTACGTAATAATAAAGTAAAGTCACAAACAGATTTTTGTAATTTTCAAGTAAAAATAATAATAATAAAAAAAAAAAATAAAGTTACAAAAATAATTAGCGCTCAATCAAATCGGCATCACGTCCATCTACGTGAGAATCATTTTTTTTTCTGTGGTTATAATTTGTAATTTTTTATTTTTTTTTCGAAGAAAAATAATATAATTATTTGAAATCGCGCAATGGGGAAAAAAAATATAATATTTTACCAAATGTTTCACATTGGAATGATTTTGATTAAAAATAATATAAAAAAATAAAATAAGTAAGAGAATATTAAAATTTTTTAAAATCTAGATTGTACTTACTACCTACTATATACATTCATACAAATTTATATAAATTTTTATATTAAGTCTGCAATGAAATAATGTAAATTTCAAATATTTTCTTAATATCCTATATATATTGCACTAATTTAGCCCTAGATTGAATGCAGCCAAATATTATTCAGGCATTCATACATACTAAAAATATATATGTTATATACTTTATATTGGGCCCGTTATCATCACTTCGATTTAATATACTTTTTAGAATTTTTTTTTTGTAAATTTCCATGTACCAATTTTAATCGAAATCCGCTTCATCTTTGTCCTTCGTCCTTGACATATACTCTTATACCAATTAGTATGAAAATTCATACATATAGTTTATTTTTCACTTTTGATGAGAAACGGACCTTTTTCCTTTCAGTCGGATTTATAAATAATAATACATATGTATTTTTTTTACATCCGTCACCTTAATTAACATGCATTGCGAAAAATGGGTTTCGTAGAATAGCAATCGAAACATATTATGTTTCTTCTACATTTGCATTTATGAAATTATTTCATTTGTTAGATTATTTTATTATTATTGAGATTCTTTGCGAAATACTTCATTCCGCTTTCATTTTTGTCAAACGAAATTGACTTTCTCAAATTATCAGTTCATCTATTTCCCATTGACTTATACATGATGTAAATATACTTATGTTCAATGTATACTTTACGTGCTATATTGAAAATCTTTTCCTTAACAAGCATTTCTATTGGAATATCATTTCCATATATGGCTATCCTAATAGCATTAGTTTATTTTTATTTTAATTTTTTTTTCTGAAGAAAAATAAATTATTTGCATGTTATAAAAATAATCCATTTCCATAAACGTTGTCACCCTAACTGAAAATTGGGAATCAGATTATTATTGTCAAACTAGACTGAATGTAAATTTAACAAATTACATCTTGAATATATGTACATACTTTCTCTTCTGTATATCTGAAACAATAATGGAACATAAATAGACAGGCGAATAAAAATTCCAAACTCTTAATCCAAACAACGCATAAAATTTTTAAGAAAAAATACATAAATATTTCAATAATAAGACAAAAGATGATTTTTCTTATTTCAATAAATATTATATATGTAGGTACAGTATATGTAGTTTTAGAAAATGTCTAATTTTGACATGGATTATTTTTATAATAACAAACTGACTGACATATAATTACGACTAAGACGAATAATAAAAAGCAAAACTTGAAATTTAAATTTTATAATCGCTTGAAATTTTTATATAAATGTATAAGATGTAAGATTGTATAATTATAAGTTTAGGTTTAGACATAATTTATTATTTGTATATATTGTATGACGTATATTTTTTAGGTTAAATCATCAGTTAATGGTCGTTAACAAAAATAATGTGTAAAACAATTCAAAATTTTTAGATACTAACTAAGCACTTTAAAAGTTTAAAACCTGTAATTTTATTGTCTTGTTTACAAATTTAAATATCTGTCTAAAATGACTAAATCTAAAAACTTCATATACAGTTAAAATTGAGCTATTTTGAAGTGTAAATTTTTTTCAAAATAATTTATTATCTTCATTGTAATAAATTTTATAAATTGAATCATTTTGAACATTGGCAAAGGATATAAAAAACAAAAATATGCAAAATATTATTTTTTCTAAGGATGAATATTTTTTTTTTTGTAGAGCATGATGTTAATGAAGTCAATTTTAAGTGTAGTTCTTAGTAGAAAATAGAAATCCAGACTGTAAAATAAATAGAGATTTGCAAGGAAATGCTAAAGAAAATTTATTTTATCTATTTAAAAGAATCTATACATAATATCGGAACCTGAAGAAATTCCAAAGAGTGGTTTGATTTGAAAATGGGGAATTTATTACAGTTTCGTTACCACTTAATTTTATAGTTTATATTTAAAGGCTTTCGTTTTCTTGAACATTTTTAGTGCCAAACAGTTAGTTTTAACTCGAAAGAACAAAACTTGCAGGGGAAAATTATTATATCGTCGGCTCAGAAATGAAACAACGTATGACATTTATACGTCATTATTTGACATTAGCACCATTCGATTCCTCGTACTCGATTTTATAAATACAACTATTTTGCAATATTCATAATGTTGATTAAAATGTGTTTTTTAAATGAAAATTTTACGTTACTTGATATTTTTGCATACGTTTTTTTTATTTTCAAATCTTTAAACTCAAATTACTCGAAACTATACTTTTCATTATACGTTGTTTCATTTCTGAGCAGGCGATATGTGAGCGAAATGTTCTTCTTTTAATTTGCGGATTTCCGCTTTTGAAGAACAAAAACCGCATTTTCAGTATAATCCGTTGAAACAACTGGATCAATTATAAGTTTAAATCAAACATAGAATTATTTTCCACTTAAGCAGACTTCACAGTTTATATAGTATTAAAAATCATTTTCGCACAAAATTTTTTTTCCATAAAAATATGATTTTGGATATTTAAGTATATATATTAAAGATATAAAATGAGAACATTTTTGTAATCCTTTCTTTAACCTCAACAAGGAAAAATTATTCGGTCTTAGACCACCTTTTTATTCAAGGTGAATAAAAATTTTTGTTCATAACTATTTAATCCGATTTTTGTTTCTTCGTGTTAATAAAATTCAAAAGAAAAAAAAATTTAATAAAATATAAATCAAAAATGAAATTAAATTTATTGAGAGCAGCAAAAAAAATATAAAATAAAAATAAAATTTCATAGATTCTTATAATGATGATTCATATATGAGAGTATTTTAATAAGATATTATTATAATGCGAATAAAAGAAAAAGATTAAAAAACGGAAATTGACAGGATTTAAAGTAGACAGTTTATACTTAAATGGATTTTTCTTAGAAATTTTATTAAGTCTTCTTCTTTAATCTTTTTGTAAAAATCTTGAAAATCAAGGTTATCTAAAAAGAAATTGAAAGTAAGGTCATTATAAATAATGATGAATTAAATTTTCAGTACAACAAACAGTTCACCGTATATCACATTCATCTGTCAATCTCAAAATTATCGAATAATATCCTAAAATTTAAATTATTAAAATATTTAATTCTTGTTCATGTTTAAAAAATTTTAAAAATTTTAAAACTTTAATTGTCCAACTTTAAAAAAAAAAAAAACTGGTTTTCACACTAAGGAAACTTGCTGTGTCCTATTAGTTATTATCAAGGTCTAAAATTAAAAACTTTTGCAAAATTTTTTATCAGTTCTTATGTACTCGTAGTATGTGATTGAATAATTATTTGATTTCATCAGAAACTATTATGATGGTTGTAAGCTAGAATGTTTTATATTTATTTTATTATTCCAGAGATAGTTCCCCTATTTGTTAAATTTGAAGTTCTTAAGATTCGGATTAAAGAAACAACATAACTACAATGTCAAAAACAAAATTAACGTCTATATTCAACAAAAATGAAAAACAAATTATAGATATAATTTATTTTATTTAAAGTAAATTGAGTATTAATTCCTAAAACAAGATTGATTTAGCTTTTTTATTGATTGAAAAGTGTTAAGGAAAATGTTTTATTTCATGGATCATAGAAAATCCATTTAATATACCTAATAAATCTAAATATTATATAATTAAAATTTACTTTATCACTTCGCAATTCTTCAATTTGGTTTTTCTAATTTATTCATATTATTAAAATCATCGAAAAATGTACTCATTTATTTAAAACAAATTTAAAAGCATAATATGTATAGAAATATTTTATAAGAAAATTGAGAGTAATATGAAACCGGGCATTCTTCTTAACTTTTTGTTGAGATAAAAATATAACAAGTTTTTCAATTGAAATGTCTTTTTTTTTTTATATAACATTAAAATTTACATTATTTTTGATTATTTCTTTCACTTTTCAAATTCAAATCATTAAAATTGTATATATTTATTTCAAAGGAAAAACGAGAGTGAAATACCAAATTACGCGCTTATTGCGTGTCACATAGTTTTCCACCTGATGTAATCTGTCTATGCAAACAGAAAATAATGAAGACTGAAAAATAGTCTAGTGTTTGAACAAACTTGAGACAGAAATAATATATTTTTTGTACAGTTGATAAAAAATGATTTGAAAAATAAATTTTTTTTTTTTTGTGATTTATAACAAAAAATAAAGTTAATAAATTCGTCTTTTTAGTTAATAAACTGAACAGCTCCGCAAGTACATGTTAATTTAGCAAGTAATTCAGAAAAAAGATTGTACGACTTCTATGGACGGCAAGGAATTAAGGAAGCATTGAAAGTGATCGCTGTGTAACAACGAATAGCATTAATGATAATCTTTTTTTTTTTAATTATAAAGCATAAATTATTTTGTTATATTTATAATATTAAAAAATTAAAAACATATCAAAATATTTCACACTCTGCATAACATATTGGGCAGAAATATTTAAAAAAAAAATATTTATACTTTTCTATATTTATTCTCGAGTCATAAAGTCTACAAAGAAATTACATGAAAAATTACTTAAAAATGTCTATTGAAATAATCTTTAAAAAGTCTTTAAGTAAACAAAGACGGGAGATAAACTCTTTTGGCGGCACATGTCTTAAAAGAAAAACATCGCATTATTATATAAGTAAAGCATGATAAAAACTAATTTTTCAATTGAATAAGAAAGAAATAAATAAAATATATAAAAAAAAATAAATAAAACAGAAATTGTAAATTTCTGTAATTTGTCATCAGTAAATAAAATGAAATAGTAAATAATTATTTATTATAAGAAACATTTTACTTAGAAAATTGTGAGTCAACCCAATTATTATGTGAATAAAAAATATTGTTAATTTGACTTTAATTTTTATTTATGCTAAAAAAATTTAGATAATAAAGTTTTTCTTTTGATAAAATAATAAAATATTATTAAAAAAGGGAGGTTTTTTTGTTATGTGATTATAACAACATAACTAAATAATAAGGAAATTTATATAAAGTGCTCATATTATATTATGCAAATTTATCAATTAATTATATTTTTTGTTAGTTTCCGTTTATTTTGTTTTGAACTATATTTCTTTTTTAAGACTTTATCAAGTATAACATATTGTCTTGAAATTGTTTAAATTTAAATTAAAAAAGAAAAATGTGTAAAAAAAATTGATTTAATTCTACGGAAAAGTCAACCCCTTTCCTGATAATTCACAATCTATAGTTGGAGCTCCAATTGTTTTTAGTCCATTTTTTTCGTGAATTTTGTGATATGTTAAATCTATTTTCTTTCCACAGGGACATGGAAAAAAGCCTTATATACGAGGCTGGCTTAATGTCGGGTTATCGTAAATTTACATAAGAGCAAAATAAAGTTTATTGTTTGAAATAAAGGCTCGAAAGAGATTCGAATGATGTAATATCAAAAAACTTCGCCTGTTTTTGCGCACTTTCGTATATTTTGATTGAACTATACTTAAGTAACTACCTTCTTTAAAATCACAAAAACGTACGTAGCTGATTTTACTAACTTTGAAACTTATACACAAATAACATATAAATTTAAATTAAGTAACTCAATTAATATAATATTATTATTCATAATCTGAAACTGAAATAATAATTAGCAATTCATTTGGGGATTTAATTCAATTTAAGATTTTAAATAAGTTAATTTAATTTTTTTTTTTTTAGATTTATCAATCAATATAAAACTTCCAATATATAATCTTAAAAGTTAATTAAATTTTTTTTTTATAGTTTTTCTTATATGAAAAAGATTTATATCAAATTTACTAACTTAAAAAGTTAAGATATATATTCATATATAAATACATTATTTTCTTAATTAAAATTAATGTTTGTGCAATGGAAAAATCTTAAAGTTTTCTGTGTTGTCATCATTGACAATTAATGAGTAATATCTTTTAGCATAATAGAATATAAAACTTAAAAAATATGTTCATTGTTGTTAAATAAAATGCATTCAAATAAATTGAATTCAACAGGCAGCGGGCGTAGGTGTCATATTCTGCCATATACTTATTAAAGGGGCATTTATTATTTTATGTATATTTCAAAATTTATTTCTTTATACATATAATACATTTCTATGCATTATTATTATGTTTTACAAAAAAAAAACAACTTTATTTTATATATGTAAGGTATATAATTGTTGGCCTCGTTTTTCATAAAGTTTATACATTGAGTACATATATACGTTTTTTTTTAAATATATAAATCATGTAATTCTAATTTGAAAATGCATAATTTACTTTATTTGAATTCTAATCACGCATTTTAATAAATTTTTTTATTTTTTTTAATTTTTATGCTGGTCGTTTGAATAATGAGATGTTATAATTTTTCCCATCATCACTTTATTAAAAACTAAAATGATATTCTTTATTTGTTTATGTTTTATGGATGATATGTTCTTCTTTATAGTGCTGTGTGTATTTTTTTTTTTTTTTATTATTAAGGTATATATATGCTTATATGCTATACTAATATAATAATAATAATAGTCTTAAAGTGTAAGTGACAATTTTTTATTCATTCATATTCAGATTTATATTTATAATACAGAAAATAAAAAAATATCGCCGACTACATAAAAAAAAATATGCAATGATGAATAGTGAGATATATGAGTTTTTATTATATGTTTTGTAGATATAAAACAAATTTTTATGCGTTTTTTATTAAAAAAAATACATTTTTTAACATAAAAAAAAAACTGATTAATGAGAATGACCCTTAGATCTATTTATAAAAAAAAATAAAGAATAACTAATAAAATTTTGTCGCTTTGGGTTATTAACCTTATTTTTGTTTTATATTTTCATAAATTAAAGTTCAAAAATGTCGAAAATTATTTCACTGAAAAATAATTCATCGCGTCTTAATAATACTTACATGAATGTTTAAGAATTTTAATAAAGTTATAAAAAAAAAGAAAAAACGTTAAAAAAAATAAATTATAAATTCGTTAGTATTCTTGGTGCGTTATGGAATTCGTATCGTGATCCTAATGCAAATACTTGCGATATATCAGAAATTAAAAAAAAAATTATTTATTCAAAATATAAAATAATGAACCGAAAACAAATAAAAAAAAAAACTAAATTGGCAATAATCATAATTTCGTGCTGTTTTGAAGTTATAGTGCCGATTAATTTACGATAAATATATAATGATAAAAATTCTTAATGAATGACAAATACGGCGTCGGGTGCTGTGAATGCAATTTGACACAAACAAAATATCAAGAAGATTGGGATATATTGTATTACAAAATCATTTTTATATACATACTCATGGGTTTTATATTTTACAAGCTGTATTTGCACTCCAATTATTAAAACAAAAATAAATAAATAAAAACCAAAAACATTTTTATTTATATGTTTATAAAGACAATTTTTATTTGTTCAGACATTATTTAAAAAAAAAATACAAACCATTTTTCAAAGTTAAATGATTCGAATAGACCTGGCTGGCTAAATATAGTATCAGGTATAAGAAAAAGTTTTATTCTCAATGTTAATATCAATAAAACATTTATATGAAATGGACAGTCTGATTTCGTGTTGCAAAAAAAAACAAGTAAATTAATCAACCATAAAATATGAACAATTATTGTTCTCCTACTAAAACAAACTATTCACAAATGAAATTGACCCAATAGTCTAAAGTATTTATATAAGACTCATATAAGACTATCGAAGTTTATGTTTGTATTATTCCTGCATCCTATACACTTCCTATTTTAATACTACACACTTTTGAAGACACATTTATGTTTCCATAAATTTTTTCATTATAGCATTTCATCATGACCTTATTTTTTTAAGTGAAGTGTTGAAATTTTATTTTTAGGTACATTTGTTGTCGTTAATATTTAAGTGACATCGATTTAAACTTCAATATGCATTGCAAAAAAAAATTAAACACAAAAATGCATTCATAAAAAATGTACAAGTAATTTAAGCATTAAATAAAAATGAAAATCTACTATAGTTTAAAAAAAATAATATTGATCGATCTCGGAAAATAATACCTGTACCTGTACCAAAAAAATTTGAAAAAAAAAAAAAAAATCTAAAAATGAAATGTAGTGAACATTTTTGAGGGATAGGTTTATTTTTTTTTTCTCAAATGTAAAAAAAAAAGTAGTAAAAATTTCATTTTCATATATGAAAAAATTTGTTTTTTGTTTTTCAAAAGTCATGTCATACAGAGAAGCATTGTAGGTGAAATTTTAAATTGTTTCTACTTTTATTGCAGTGGAAGTATTATTTCCTTGTTTTGATGCAATTCTAATTTTTTTTTTTATGCAGAATGAATTATAAATATTTTTTAGTTTTTAAAGATTCAAGATGGTAAAATATTAAATATTTATTGCGATTATTTTTTAAATTAACTTTTTCCATTCACTATCTATCACTATCTATTCCAAAAGCTTTAAAAAAGTGAAATGCAGCGCAATAATAGTTGTTTAATTTAGAAGTTTGAAATGTAGGTTTTTTTCAAAGGGAAAAATTAGCTTAAAATGTAATAGAAAGTTTGTAACCTAAAACTGTGTTATTATCTAACAGTATGTATCTAACAGTATTAAATACATAAAATAATAACTCATTCGCAAATATTTAGCAAAAGAACTGTAACTAAAAGTTACTACATTGGTGCTTCATTATAGTTTTTATTCTCTTTTATTACCAAGAATAAATTACAAAAAATATTATATTTACACAAAACGAGTTTCTGAAATATTAAAAAGTGAAACTTCGAACTGTTTTTCCTTACTCTGCTAGCTAATCTGGCTAAAACCACTCACTGGTTCTATTTGTTCTATGATAGCAAGAGATGCAGCACCTATCACCTTTTTCAGTATAGTATGCTCTCAGTTTTTAAATTTATTTTTCTTGATTGCAATATCTTTTAACTTACATGTTATACTTATTCTATGTATATTCAAAGTTAGCGTGAACTTAATCTTTTTTTTTTTTTTTATAGCAAAACCTTCAATTCTAAAAACGTGCGTATGTTGAAAATAAAAAATAGTTGAATTTTTCTGTTCGAATTTTCATTATTTTATGAAAAAAAAAAATGGAAAGAAATATTACATGTGGATCATCAAAAATAAATAACCAAAAAAAAAAAAAAAAAGATTTATAATGGGAATTATTTCGATTTTTTATTTTTTTGGTTTTGTATGATAGAAAGACCCCACAATAGGATTTATTGTCTATGATGGGTTGAATAATTTGAATTTTTTTAACTTTTTTAATTCACAAACAAAAAAATAAAAACGAACAAATGAAAATATGCATTTTTGTGGTTTTCCTTTTGATTAAGAATGATATGAATAAGTATAATACGAAATATTGTAAAATCTTTGGTTAGGGAATTCAGGAATCGGCTTATGATTTATATATATATTAGAAGTTGTATATAAGTATTTAAAATAAAAAGTTAAGCACCCAATTTAAAAAATATTAGCCTGCTTTTGTTATCCTTTTTTGGACTACAAATATGATTTCTTCTTTTGGTTTTTTATTTATTTTTTATTTTTTTAATTTAATAAATATTAGAAATAATTTTTAATTTTGAACATGTAATTTGAATTAGATAGTGAACTGAAAAAGGGTTCAACAGCTTCGTATCAAAATGATAAAATTGAGATACTTTATTCTAATTAGAGGTTTAAATTTAATAATCTGTACATCTAGAATAGAAACATATGCCAAATGTAGAATAGTATGTAAATGTCATATAATTGGGTCATAAAAAGAAGTTTGAAAAAATTTAATGCTTATAAGTTCATTTTTTAAAATTGAAATAAAAAAATCTTGAGTGAGTGAAAAAGAATTAAAAATTTTTGATTGCATAACAAGTAAGTCCTTAAAATCCTTTTAACAAAATACAGATTCTCTTCCTTTTTTTATCCAAATAACTTTATTTAAAACAATTTTTATAAAAAGATCAGATAAAAAATTGCATTCACAAAATATTGGTTTTATACTGCTTGCATTTGATTAAAATGTAGGCATGTAGGCATGAGTTTTGAGTTGAATTTAGATACATATAATGTTTGACTTTTCAACTGAGTTTCATTGTAATTTGAATTTGTTCTCAATTAGAAGAAAATTTTTATTGAACGCGCTTAAAATATTTAGAAGAAAAAGAAATTCTTCAAACATACAGTTGTAATTAACTAAGAAGGAAGTAGGTAAATGGGAAGTATGAATTACAATTTCCAGTTTAAAAATGTTCAAGTAACTTAAATTAACTGCAAGTTTTATTTTCAAAGAAACCTTAAACTATCGAACTATTTTTTTTTTTGATATGATTATACATTTTAAATTCAATAAAAATCAATAAAAATCTAAATTTGATTTTGAATTATTTGCAAGTTTGAAATCTGGGAAATATTTTACAAAATATTGGTTATATACACATTCAAGAATATAAAATATAGAGATTTTGTAAAAATAACAGTTGATAGATTTATTTAAATTCAGATATTTTGTTAGTAGGAAAGAGTGTAAAACTCGTTCTTCACGTTCATAAAAGAGTCGTTATATAGTTAACTATGTATATGTACATTTTGGTGTTCATATAAATTTTAACTTTAATATAAAACTGTGCACATAAATTCTGATAAAAATTTTCATCAAAATTATGGTTACCATTCTCTGGGAAGATTTTCATTTGAAAATCAAAAATTAGATTTTTTTTTTTTTAGTTTTTTTTTTTTTTTTTTTTAAATGAAACATCAAGAAAAACTCATTTTCCAATGAATATTTTCTTGTTTACCAATATTTTTTTTTTCTAGAAAAGCTATAAATTTTTCAAAATATAAACAAAATCTCATTTTTTGATATAAGTGTACTATATATAAAATATATATTTTCCATTAAAAAAAAAAAATTCAAGAAATTTATTTGCTTATTCAAATTTTATTTTAGTTTTTTATTTTTGTTTTAATGGAACGATTTTCTTCAATATACTGTTTCAATTTTAATTTTTTTTTTCTTCTTCTGTATATTTATTTATGCATTTCAATGTTTATTTTTCAGTTCTTTTGACCATGAAAGCTCTTTTATGTCAATTGTATGTATCCCATTATTATTACAAAACATAATATTCAAAAATGTATTTATCTCAATTTTTAGTTTGATTATAGTAAATTTAAAAATTATTTTAGAATAAGGATAGAAAATAATTGTTTGTTTTTTTACCTGTTGTGATGAATATCATTGGAACTAGCTATAGTTTGTTTCAAATTATATTTCGCTCCTGCGAACTGTAAAGGAATTAAAACACAATAATTAAATCTATAGATATACCTATATCTAATATAAAATAAAATATATGCAATATATTTGGTAAATATTCCGACAGTCACTAAATTCACTTGCAATTTTAGTGTTTCCATAAAATTTCCAATATTGTCTTAACGAGAATATAATATTCGTAATGCTTTTAGTTCTAAGATAATTTCCTTAATTGAGAGCTACCCAAATATGCTAGCTCCTACAATTTTATAATTAAAGTTTCAATGAGTCCAATAACAAACGGGCCTTCATCTAACCTTTTTCAAATACAATTATTAATTAAATATAATCTAAATTGTAAACTTATTTCGTTTGCGGTATATTTTGAAAATTTTTATTTTAAATTTAAGTTATAATTTATTTTACTATATAATAATTATTTCTGCATCATGCGTTTAAAATGAAAAAATAAAATAAAATCTGTTAAAGTTGAGGGTCAAAAATTATGCAATTTTTTTTTTCTCCTAAATTTTAGTAAATAAATATTTTCCCGTATATAATATTTAAATGTATATTATTTGTGTGCATAACAAGAAATAAAAAATTTATTCATTTGCATTAAGGACTTTAACTCATTTGCATTAAGGACCCTGGCAATATGAACGATTGGATATTTACTTTATTCCAATATATTCCTTATAAAGAATTATTTTCATAATAATATACATCCTAAACATAAAAAAAAAATCATAATTTCTAACCATCTATAATAGTATGTATTGCTAAATAAAACACTGTACCTTTGTAAATTTTGCATAACATAATTTTTATTTTTCATTCAATTTCTAAGTTCATAATATATATATATTTATATATCTACTATTGTAATTGTCATTGCACATTTTATTTACCTGCTGTCCCAAAGAGAACTTTCGATTATAATAGACAAGAACATCCAGCAGGTTGAATTGATATTTGATATTGTTCTATTTGTAAAACCATATAATATTATTATTATTATTATTATTATAGGTGGGTATATTCAAGAGGGTTTTGACCAAAACAAATAAATATATATTTTGTTTTTTTTTTTTTTTTTATAAACTATATTTTTATTGTATTTATTCGTCCAAATGTTAAATATTCAATATAAGCATAAATTTCATATATTTCATAGGTATATAAAAAAAAAAAAAATTGTGTTTTATTTTTTTTTTATTTTATTTTATTTTGAATCGATCGATATGCAAATCAGTTTTATGCTCACCTGAACATTATATGCAGGTACCCATAATAACTATTCAGAAAAGTAATAAAAATAAATAATAAAAAATTTCAAATTGAAGGATTTCATAAAATAGATTTTTGTTTGGCATTGAAAGTTTTCCTTGATTTGACATTTTTCAATTAAAATTTAAACTTTCTGAATGATGACCTAGACCTTTGGGTGGCGCAACATATTGTTTAATATTTGCAAAATAAATGTGAATAACAAGCAGCTTTTTTTTTTTGATATTGATTTATCATTAGTTTATAGTGTATAAACTATGTATTTTAATTCGAGACTAAGAACAAACCATGTAGGTTTAGTATTTTTAATATTTGTACAACATTAACTGCGACCTAACTAAATGTTTAAGACTTAATATTGTACTTCACTCTTCTAATTGACATTAGTCGGATATTTGGTAAGTAAATAATATTTCTAATCGTAATGTTGTAAGACTTATAGTTCAATATTGTTTTGTTTCGAAGTTCTTATCAATTTTCTATGCAAATTTTTAAGAACTTCTTTCATATATTAAAAACTATAATATAAATCGTTATAAAATTGCAAAAATATTTTAAATTCTAGAGATAGAACAAGATCAAAAGTTATGGAGACAACTAAAATATTATTGATAATATAAATTCTTTTATTTTTTTTTTTATATTTTATATGTTTTGTTTTTTATTATTTTACATTTGTAATCAAAGGGCGCATAATATTTGGATGCATATCAAATTTCAACGAAAAAAAAAAAAAAAAGAACATGAACAGATTTTTTTTTTATCTGGATTATATGTATATTCCACATAAAATATTGAAAATGCACAATTTTAATGGAAAAATCTTCATAAAATTTCCCATCAATATTGTATGCACCAATTCCCTTTATGTCACAATAAGAGAATACATTTGATTACTTTTTTTTTTATAGAATAAAAAAGAAATATGTAAAAAAAAACCAAAAAAACCATAAAGTTTAAAAATATAACAATATGCCTTGTCACAAAAATATGTGTTAGCCCTAAAGGTCGGATTTTTGATTAACTTTAAATATTTGGTAGATTTAATCTGGTTCCGAAATGTTCACTTTGATAAATATTTGGAAAATCAGAAATTTAATTTAGCTAAATGGAATAATGAAATTTGAAAAGTTTTTGAATATAGAATTGAAAATTTTTCAACAGATTAAATAGAATTCTCGTTATACATACAATTTAAGATTGAACAGATGCCTGAAAACTTCGTATATTCTGAAGAATAACATTTTAGGAAAATTAATTTCATTTGAAAAAACTTTTTACAAAAATCTAAAATGCCACAAAAATTTTAATTTCGGACTTAAAACAATAATATTATGTAATATCTATATTAAAACCTTTTCAGACAAAACCCAAAATTCTAATGAAACTTATCAATATTTTTATACTAAGTATTCATTTTATTATTTTAACAAATTACAAAATTTATTTCTATTTCTACACTTTTGTAAAGAACTTACTCAGAATAATTTATTACATGATGCTTGAAAAAGGCTTATAAATACACATTCAATTCGGAGAATTTATATTTAAGCTTATTTAAGCACCTTTAAATACCTGAAGTTGAAATGGAAAAGTTGGGAATTTCAACAGAATCCTAAATAATGTAATAGAACTTTCGAAATTTTTCTGATTTCCACAGCAAATAATTTCTAAATATCCATAACACCTGATAAAGTTTCTATAATGTAAAATTCGGTGTAAATTTTATAAAATTAATCTATACATACTTTCCAAATTAAATTTTATATGGTTTTACCATGTTAATTTAAAAGATTATCCAACTCTTTATAAATATAGAAATATAACCATATTAATATTCTTCGGGTTAACTATGCTTGTGCTTACGAAAATTTACTATCAAAAGTGTAACATATAAAAATAACACATAAAAATTCAACACAGTACAAAGCCCCTGCACAATTTTATATAAAGAAAAAAAAAAAATAAATAAATATTATGCATAAATAATCATAGAAAATTAATTAAAAGTTGTCCTACTTTTAACTGATTTTATAGATAAGTTTTGAAATTGAATTAAAAAAAAAAATTAATAAATAATCAAACGATATAAGAGTTTTTTTTATGTTATGTTTCGAAGATAAACAATTAACATAAAGATTAAGGTGATTGACATTTTATTATATATAAAAAAAAAGTACTACAAATTGGTTGACATAATACCCAAAATATTACATGCTCTTTTCGGACCAAAGAAATAAGAAAAAAAATAAATAGATAAATATCTTATTTATTTGACAGATATAACAATATATGTACATTTTATACAATATTAAGATAAAATTATTATTATTGAGTAATCATATATTCATAACGATTTTTTGTTAGTTATAATATTGAATTTTATTATCATTTGAAATATAGTTTCATTTGGATTTTTTCTCAGCATATTATACATACTATTTCCATTAATAATAGAAACATTTTATTAAACAAATAATAATGATAAATTAATAAAATAGTTTCTATACTTTAAGGATGGAATTATAGTCAGTTGCATAAATACCATTGAATCAAATTTTCAAATTATTGTACTTGCAGTAAACATGTGGACATCGAAAAATAAGAATGACGAATCTTTAGAACACCATTAGAAATAAATTTTTGTCTTCGAATTTTTCTTCAAAATAATAATTGTACAATTTTTATGAACCCGAGGTGCCAAAAAGAGAATCTCGTTTTACGAGTTCTTCTATAACTGAAACTCAGTATTTAATTTCAACTGTTCAGAGACTATATTTACAAGTAAAGAGTTCAAATCCATGCGTTATATATATTGCTGTCAATTTTGATTAGAAAAAGATTATGAAAATCATCTACTTCAGCGTATAGGGAATTCTATACTTATTTTGCTTTTAAAATCATAGTTTTTTGTTTATTATTTATCATATCATTTCCTTAAGAACTTCAGATTTCTCTGAGGAGGAATTATGTTATTAATTTAAGAAATAAATCGTTTTTTTTTTGTATGTTTCATGAAGAATTTTCTAGAAGACAATTCAAATAATGTATTATGACGAAAAATTATATAAAATTGTGTATTCTCATTGTTTATGTACTTTTAATGCAAATGAAAAACATAGCAAAATTGCAGCAATGAAAAAATGTCTAGATGCATGATGTACACATAGTATACAAAACATATGTATGTAATTAAGCATGCAAAACAAAATAATAAAATGATTTATTCATCATTTTAAATTTAGGGCAAGCCGTTCTGAAACTTATTCTCCAAACATACACGTATAATTAATTATTTTCATATAACCACCGATTTTATTCATCAAGTATATTTGAATCAGATATTTCACCAGGGGATAGCGAATAAAGTGTATACATACTTAAAATTAAAGTGTTTTGCTTTCTAAAAGTGTATGTAAATAAAGAATATAATAAATTTAAAACTTAGCAGACAAATTGCTCAAATTTTTTGGTTTTTATTTTTGTCAACAGACAAACAATAAATAATTCGATTTTAAATGTCAAATGTGAATAATAAGAGTATATTTACTATATTTGCGCATTACCATGTCAAAATATGTATTCCTACCTAAAATAGACCCAGATAAAGTTGTTATTTACACTGACTAGAAATATTAAAATATTTTTTATTTAAATACCACGGTTTATTACACAAGTTCTTATGTTTTCAATTTGAAATAAAAATAAATCTCTACCACTTTTTGTAGATTGATTTGTTTTCACTTAATTGGTCATAAATTTATATATTTATAGCATATTTAGGTACATCCTATTTTATACGAGGAACCTATATAGATATGAAATAGATGTATTTTTAACAAGCCACCTTGCATTTTGAACTTGTCTTTTATCTTATAAGTGTTTTTTTTTTTTTTTTACCGACAAAACAACATTATAATAATAATAAAAGACATTTTTATAATATCCTTAAAAATATTATATCGTAAAACTTTAATATCATGTACTTTGGAAATTAACAGTACAAGTTTGTTCTATATAATAAATTGTTGAATTTCAAATTATGTGCATTTTTCAATCAATTTATGAAATTTTTTAATTATTAATATACTAAATTTTAATACCTTTAAGTTTGTTTGTATGAAACCTCAATAATTTTGTTGTGTTTATCGTAAAGAATTTTTCTTGAAATATTAACTTTTGTCATATTATAAAATTAGTGAATTTTTGCTGTCTTCTTTATTTTATTATATTCTTCAATTATAACTCTATACATATTTTTTCACTGTTGCTGTTTTTAATGTTGGTAAACTCCTTTATATTTATCTTATTATTCCATATGCAGGATATTAAATAACTCTCCTGTTAAATGTAACACTATTTGAGATTTTAATTAAATCATAAAGAAATTATAAGGAAACTAACTTCAGTCGATAAATATTCTTATTTACTTCCATTTTAATATCATGAATCAAAACAAAATATTTAAAATTTTAGAAACAATATTTTAATATTACATAAAATGTTATTTATAACAGAAATTTAGTAGTGAAAACAACTCAACTTGTTATCAATAAAACATAATTTTAAACTTCTTCCAAAACATAATTTAGAAAAATCTCTTATCTATGAAATGTTCTTTCTATATTACATTGCATTTTAAAGATGTTCATAAGATTTTATGAAAAGGACATTGCTTTGGCGCCATTTGTATATTATACTTTAATAAAGACATATAATACTCTCAGATATGACAAATATGGCACAACTATACAGTCAACATAAGTATCTTTTTTTTATTTTATTTTTTTTTCAATATTAAAACAAATAAACCTGGTGTTTATTTTTAAACAAAAATAACATTTATTTAAGATAAGCTATTAAAAATTCCAATGTAAATCAGTTTGACGCCACCGTTTTTGATTCAGCTGATTTTTATGACCTATCAACGTAGTCGCCTATTACACTTTTGTAATCACTCTAAATAAAAATTATTGAGTAAATTTTTTTTAAATATCCTGCAAAATGTATTATGAAAAATTTTTCTTGTTACAATTAAATAGAGGTATGCTATATTTAGTATAATTCATCAAAGCCGATACCTAAAAGATTTCACAAAAAAAAAAAAATATAAATAATACATAAAATCTATTTTTAAAATTTTTCAGTTAATTTTTTTTTTTTTAACCTTAAATTATATTATCATCAGGTATGCAAGAGATTTACCACAACTTGAGCCTAATGAAGAGTAAATGTTTATTTTTCATTATATATATAGAAGAAAATAAAAGGAAAATTTTATTTTTGTTCAAGGAGTAAATATCCGCCTTCTCATATAAAATAGAATTTTTTAAAAATGATGATAATTAATGTTGTTATTATATTAAAAACAAAAAATAAAAATAATTATTTTTAAGATGTATATATATACATTATACATGTATTTTGTACATGTAGGTACATTATTTTATATTTACTTGTAGAATATATAGAATGAAAGGGTACATTTATCATATATATATTATAATACTTCTCAATTTATCATTATTATTAAAATTTGTCATTAGTATATAAGGAAGATTAAGGGTGAATTTATTTAGAAGTTATTGTCAAATATTAGATTTATGAAAATTATTGTTTTATTTTAATGCATAATACGTATATTTTAATGATATCGAATTCAGAAAATCATATATCACGAAACTATAAGTACATTATTTGATATAGTCTATTACATGCATTCCTTTTAAACAGGATCTCTTACAATTTACCCTTTTATAAAATAAACCAAAACTTGAATTAAAAAGTTACTTTATGCTGGATAATTTCATGGTTAGGGAATAATGTTAAGTTTTCTTTCTCTTGAATGTACTCGGCAATTTACGTCACTGTTTCATAATCTAAAAATTCTTTTATACTACATATTTATTATTTAAAGATTTTATTGATTTCCATTATCAAATTGAAAATCATTTTTATACAAAAAAAAATTGATCATTTCACCTGCAAATAACAATTTGGAAAACACATAAAATAAACATTTATAAATTCATCTGCATAATGATATAAGAATTTTTGGTATTTTTTTTTTTGTTGATTCATTTTTTAAGGTAATAAAAATTATATCAAGGGTCTCGAAAATTCTAATGGGAGAATAAAAGTTGGAACGTGTGGAAAACATAAAATCACTGACTCGAACATAAAATGTTTCTAAAACAGAACATAAATTTTATATCAGTAAATAAAAATTATGCTAATGTTTTATATATAAATATATTTTTTGTAAATAAATACAATATTCTAGTGGTCAATTATTATTATAAAAAAATATATATGTATATATATTTATATATAACAACTAAACTTGTTAATCTAAATTTCAGTATTTTATTAAGCTATTGTTATTCACATAGAACGATAGATAGAACATAAACTTGAAAATAAGTTAAATCATTACAGTTCAGTAAATTTCTATCTTAATTATTATAATTTTTTTTTATGTATATATTTTCACTTATTATATAATTTTATATTGTTGAAAAAAATTAAATTTTATATTTTTAATAAAGGAAAGGTGCTAAAGCAATCTAAGAACTAGGCAGGAAATAACACATTAGCGATTATGAGTCCCATCATCTGACTTAGTTAATTTATGATTTTTTATTTATGTAATTTTTAATATATAACTATAAAAGTGAATTAATGTTGTACTGTATAATTTAACCAATGATTTTTTAATTATTCCTATTCATTTTATTATTGTTGAAATTCGAAAATTTTTATGACTAATTAGTTGAATTTTTAATTTTATTTTTTATATTTAAAATTTTCTTTTTAACGGTTGAATAGGTACGTAGTATACTATGCAATTCATATTTATTGAATTAGCTATAAAAAGGATTGAGGGGGCCATAGCATAAGACCGGTACTTACTGTATATTTATATACATTTTAAATATTCTTTTATGTGTTAAATAAATCATGAGCACCTGCTTTTCTATTCCTGTTAAACTTTAAGTATAAAACACTATCAGCAGTATTATAATAGTCAATAGTGTACAACACCATATATTTTTAACATTATTTGTGGCATACTTTTAATTACCTTTTTATTAAAAGAACAATAAAAACGCATCGCTGCATTTTACACCACAAAGTTTTTGTTCAATTTTATTCTCATTTTTCATTAATGGGGCAGTTAAAGTTATAAAACCACTTCTTTTTTTTTGTATGAAAAAAAAAGAAAGAAATTAAATAAAAAAATTTCTTTTTTATTATCTCAAAAAAAAAAAAAAAATAAAGAAGAAAATAATAATAATTTCTTAAGTTAAATAATTTATTAAAATAAATACGAGCAAATCGACTGAGATGATATAGTCATGTAAAAATTAAGTATTATATCGATAAAATATATCTGGAGTTATTTTATTACACTACACTAGATAATATTAAAGGACTTTATACGCTTATTTTATTTATAAATTATAAGAAGTATGTATAATACCGACAAAAACAGAAAGAGAATATCTTTTTGTTTTATGTTTCTTTATTTTTTTTATTTTGTTTTTTTTTTTAAATAAAAATGCATTGCCGACGGGAAACCAGAATTTGTATTATTTTAAGATTAACTATAAGTATAAGTAAAAAAATAAATTATTTTTTATTTTTCAAGGTTATGTATTTTTATATGTTTTTCCGTTTTAAGTGAAGACAGGCAATTAATGGCAATATAATTATAATTTAATGATTTGCAAATAAAATTGTTGTTATTTGTGTTTCTAGTTAACATTATTTTGATGTGTTAAAAAAAAAAGAAGTTTCATAGTATGAACACAATTAAATTGGCTAATGATTTAAATGAGAATTAAGTGATTGTGCTAACATTTTATATATATACACAGATAGTCGTCAACATAAAGAAAATAAATAAAAATATTATAACTATATGGGAATAATATCGAGGTGTGAATTTCTTGAAATACAAAATTTTTAAAATATGTAAAAATGTGAAATAGAAATTCTGTTGAAATGGTCAATCGGATTGTGGAAGAGAAAAAAATCGAAATATTAATACGTTGAACTCTAAATTGGAATAAAAGTAACATATCAGTTCTTAGAATTTTATACAAAATTATATTCATTCATAAACTTATAATCATGTTTAAGGTTGAACAGATTTAACAATTAATTGAATTCGATTCACTAAAATAATTCTTTTAAATTATCGAATGTTTAAAATCAATTATAATATAGAAAAACACCTGACTAACGAGTTCTTGATAATCTTGTATAAAAATCCTAATACAACTACAATTAAATACGAATTTAATTTTGTTTTCCTAAATATAAAAAAAATTAAATAAATTATATCTATTTTAGGATAAATAGTATAGTTAATATTAAAGTAATAATTAATATTATCGGAAATGTGATCAGTAAATTAAGTACTGTACTTATATGTACATTTTAGTATAATTTAAGAAGATGTTTTTCGCTATTCCATTATTAGTGCATTAATATATAAAAATAAAGTTAAAAAATTATAAATAATAATAAAAATGCTAAACCATTTTATTTAAAACTTGTTGTAGGTATATAAATATAGCATAGTTTTTAATATACAAAAAAAAAAAAAATAAAAAAAATATTCACACGATTTTATCTTAAAATGCTTCTTAAGAATTTTATATTTTCATGCACAATTTTCTTCAAATACATATAGCTTGATGTGAACTTTAAAATGTCAATATTGTAGGTATATATGTTTTTTTTTTGTTTCCAAATAAAATTTGGCCAAATCTTGGAAGCAAACATAAAATTGACAATGCATTAGGAAGTTGATATATTATTATATATATGAAATGTTTTATATAGTAATGGCTAACATAATAATGTATATTGTACTGTATACTGTACATAAAATACATAAAATACATGGTTTCATTTATATATATATACCTTAATATTTCGTATTAAAAAAAATCAAATCGATAAATTTGTTTCAAATATTATAAGCTATAGTTTTTATATAACATAAATATTTGGCTAACATATATTTAGTATATATTTAAGTTAAAAATTTATTTTTTCGAATATATCGATCAATCAGTTTGTCAGTTTTACTTTATTTACAATTCATTTCAGTTTTTTTATTCACGAAATATTTAAAATAAGGATTGTCTCTCGTATATACTTAACTGACGTATGTCATTTCCATACATTAAGATATATAGTTCCAAATTCAACTGATTTTTTTTTTTTTTCAAATTCTAGTTAAACAAATCAGTTTTTTTTTGTTTTGTTTTAATTTTGTTGAAAGTGTTAAAAACTTTTAATATATATTTTTTTTTAATTTTTTAAAAAATATGTTTAACAAATATAACATTTGGTTAAAATTAAAAACATTATGCTCGCTTCATTTCTGCAATTTTGTTTAAAAAAAAAAACAACGAAAGAAAGAAGAATAATGTTACATATTTATGTTTTACGTCGGCGGTACAAATAAAAAAAAAATATTTTTTTTAAATCCGAAATTGATATGAAGTGCGAAATATATTTTAACTTCAATGGTTGGAAATTTTAGCAGTGCAAAAAAAAATATATATATAAAATATAATAAATTATACGAAAATAACTTAAGAAAAGTCAGAATTCAAAACAAAAAAAGAATGATAGCATTTATTTTTAATATTTTTTTTATTTTTTTCAAAAATAATTTTATGATCAAGTTAGAGGTTGCCCATAAATTAAGTTATACATATACACACACAAATATATGATGTATAGTATTTTTTGTTAATACAAATTTTGGTTAGCGAGCGTTATGCCGTCGCATCGTTCAAATACTTAATTCATGAATTAAAAAAAAAAAATTATATTTATAATAATTTGATGACAAATAAAATTTTTTAATATGATTAAAACATTAAAAACATTATAATATATATATTTTTTTAGTTTTTTTTTTCTTTTTAAATGTTTTCGTGCATGAAATTGGCTCTATTTCTCAGAAGTGTTAACTTTAGCAAATAGGTATATGTGTATTTTTTTTTTTTAATATCTTATAGATTTTTTGAAATTTTAAAATAATAATTCGTAGAAACGAAAAACTTTAATTAAGGAAAAACTAAATTTTAAATAGAGAATTAGTTGTGTAGCTCCATTTGTCGTTTATTTTATATTTTATTTATAAAAATGGTAAGAAGATAAATTTCGAAGTTTCGTTTGCTCAAATTAGAAAATAATTTGATATTAAACCTAATCAATACTAAGTTTTATGTCTTTCCCCACTTTAAAATAGTTTCACTTATGGTTTCTAACTTTGTTTCCATTTAGGTTAATTGCTTAAATAATTTCAGAAATTCTTCAATTAACATAAATTCCATTATATTTTTTTTCATATAATTTTTGAATTTGGTTTAAAATTAAAGATTTCCTCTGACATAAATATTTAATTGTCCGAATTTCACAAAATATAATTTAATTATATTTATGTACTATATAAATATATCGAGATTTATAGAGCATTTTATTAAAAGCTAAAATATGGTCGAATTATTATTAGTTTACTAAAATATAGGGTAATTAAATAAATATGTGTCCATTAATCTTATACATTAAATCAATTTTATATTTTAAAGTTGAATTATTTTCATAATTTCTATCCAATATAATATACTTATATATAATAGTTTCCAATAAAATCGATTTTCTTTAATTTATATATTTTTAATTTGTAAAAAAAAAAGAAAATAAAAAAAAGAATAATTCTGAAAAGAACTTTTAGACAAACCGCAAAATAATTAAACTTGAATTCTACTTTATACTTTAAGTTCACTCAATATTCGCATTCTTTTTTTTTAAAATAGCTAAAGGTGCAAAAGCAATAAATATAAATGGCATAATATGGTTATGATCTCTTTAATTGTATACTTTTGCATTAACATTATTTTCTTTGTTTTGGCGTACTTCACTTACATAAACCTTAAATTTTATATAAAAAAAAAAAATACTTTATAAAATGAAAAATACAAAAAATTTTCCAGAAATACATTATATTTAGCGCTAAAGAAGAATTTAAGAAGGAAAAGGAATGAAATTCAAATTGATCATATAAACATGGAAGCCCACATTAAGTTCAACTTAAGCAAAAACAAAAAAAATATATATAATGTATATACGTACATATATAAAATAAAAGGAACATTTCTAAAGGTAGATTTATATATATGATTTATTATGTATATGTATACATTTATTTTCGTATTGAAATATATATTTCCAGTGAAAAAAAAACCCACTTTAATTTTAATAGAAGAGAAACTAGTTTTCTTTTCCTTTTGGTAAGCTCCATTTACATTTCGGAATCAAATTTATTTGCCTTGCTGCCTTTCAATACCCACTTAAAATAATGGTCAAGTTAATATCACGTTGCGCTTTTGAACCAGGTTACATAAAACTTCTGTTAATAGGACTGAATAAAGTTTCTAAAACGATCAGGATATAAAAATCCAAATCCAACAAACTCCATATTAAAAATTAGACTAAGAGTGAAAAAAAGTTAGAATCCCAGGATTCGGGCAAATTGTTATATTTGTATATACATATATGCTTTAATGGTTTCGACCAAAAATTAGTGTATTAAGTATAGATAAATGTCTATTAGGGACTCTAAAAAGTATGTTTAGCCCTGATTGTGGCCGAGGTTTCTTAAAATTAAAGTATTGTTGAAAAATTTTGGTTTCTTGTTTTTCTCTTTGACATAGGGACGATATTTTTATTAAGTTTCTAAAGAATTTCATATTTCTGATTATTAAAGGAAACTGTTTAACAGTTTCCGTAAATAAACAAATCCTTGAATATATATATCTTTTTGTTGTGATCAAAAAATTATATATAATCATCTTGAGTAGTTTAAAAGTGAGAAATTTGAGTGTAACATTATAAAGGTTACCGGATGATGTTGATGATAAAAAGAACTTTTTTTTTTTTTTTTAATAAAAAATAAGAAATGAATAAATAATAAAACTTCAATCTACAAAAATCGTGGAAACGTCTTTAAGTTCTTTTTAACTCTTTTGTTAAATTTGTATTATTTTTTTTTCAACCATTATTATAAAAATGTAGAATGTACACATGTTGATTGCATAAAAATTTTCGCGAAATTAATTGATATATATGTATAAATATTAGATTTATATAATGTTCCGAATAAAAGTTCTCAAGAAACGTCATCATCGTATAAATTTATTTTTTCACACTTATTAGAGTTAGATATTCTAAAATTGAAATTGTGTAACTTATCAAGTCAACAATATAATTTCGAACTTTCAATAAACAATCGAAACTCATGAATTTAAACTAATTTTAATTTGATTTAAGTTTGGAATTCTTGATTAAATTTTTTAATTCCTGATTATAGTGTGAAAAAAAAAACATAAATTATATGTTTTTAATTGGCGGGTTCGTTTCTACCTTTTATCAATTTAAATCAAAATTTCATTTATACAAATTTTCTTGGCTTTTTTAACTCCGGCTTGAATGTTGATGTAATATATATACAGGAAAAATTGATAAGAAAACAAAATTAAAACAATTATTATAATCTTATCTTAAGTTGGATGTGTCGAAATGGAATTTTAAAAATTCACTTGAAAATTTGTTGAAAAACAGGTTATCATTTTTGTATATAATATAGGTACTATAAAATAATATTATGTACGAAAAAAAAATAAATAGTGGGCATAATGAACAATTCAATGACAATAATGATGAAAATCATTAAGTCAAGTGCGAAAATATTCACTAAAGAACACAAAACAGCACATATATTTATATTTAGGTTTTTTTTTTTTTTTTAAATAAGGATGATACTAAAAATGGAAAAAATAAAATATTATAAATATATTGTATATATAAAGTAAGGGAATTTATAAAAATAAAATAAAATATATTTATTTGAAATGATTATTGATTGTATTAATTTTTGGAATTGAAATTATATTTACAGGCCAGTGAAAAAAAAATAAAAATAAAAAATAAAGAGTTGAATCTGTCTAAAAAGTTGAAAAAAAAAAAAATAAAATAAAAATAAAAAATATTTTTCTTGAAAAGCGAAAAAGAAAATTATTATACAGGTATTTTGCAATTCTTCTTTTTTTTTTTTATTCTTTTTTAATAAATGAGGTACATTTTGAATTATACACACGTTCTGCCTGAAAACATATTCATACATAAATCATCATTCAGTCAGAAACAATAAAATAATGTGCAGAATTAATAATATCTCTTAGTATCAATGCGGTTTTTTTATTTTATTTTATTTTCATTTTAAATTTTTTTTTTTTTTGCAGGAATGAAAATTATTTCAATGATGATTATAAGAAAATAAATTTAAACAAAATAAAAAAAAAAACACATTATAATAAAATGAAAAAAAAAAAAAAAAATTAAAAATTTAAAAATTATACTAAAACATATTTATAGCAAAAATGAGAAAAAACAAAAAAAAAAATTCCCAATTAGTACCGTTCTGACTACAAATATTAAGATTCTAGACTCGCAGATTCCCGTTTGGCGACGACACGTTCACTTAACCACAGTAATTAATTACATGAAATAGATTTTTTTTTTTGTATAATTAAACTATAAAATGCACAGTACATAATATAGTGTAATTTATAATGACCAAATGTGTTCAAATAAGGTTCAAATAAGGACAGAACAAGTATATAGCAATAGACAATTACAAGCTTTTTACGAATTTTAATACCGAGATTGAAATCTTTTTTCATGCAAGCATAAGTTCGTATATATTTCAATTCCCACTACCACTATTATTATGTTTTCTTATTTTAGTAGTAAAAAAATTATCACTGTATATTTCTAATATCGATGTTCCAGGACAATGAATTAACAGATAAATTAAGAAAATATACTTAGTTATTTAGTAATAATTTTGAAATAATAGACATTCTATTTTAACACTAGTTTTATGTGTGTAATTACGGGTTTATTTTTAAGCAAAATTTTTATCCAAATTGACGAAATGCTAAATTTGAAAAAATTTGTGAATGACAAACATCGGTTCAAAAAATACATTCAGAAATTATATATATAGTTTGATGATATTCTGCTAATTACGACCAGAATATGATTTTTGCTTCTTTATGTTATTTTGATGACTTGAAATATTTTTAATTAAAATTTTTAGCAAATTTATCTTTATGTTGTTTTTTTCCAATAATATAACTTTTTTTTTGTTTTGAAAGACTAATATAAATTTAGTTCTAAAAGTTAGATTCATAAAATTTATATTATTGTCTATGCTATCGAACTAAATAGACATAATAAAATATATACCAATATATACAATAATATAATTAAAAGAAATTATTCTTAAGCTGAAAAAGATTTTTTGAGATGGTATCTCTTTTATTTTTATAGGTTTTAAGTAGAATATATATCGAAAAATTAAATTACGAAAATAGCTGACTCAAAATATTATTATAATATTAAATATGAAAAATTATATTTCAGAGGCGACGTTATTCTTCAATATAATAATCATGAAATTAGGTATATATTTATAATGTAACTATACTATATATGTATTATCAAATTCATAATGTATAAACATACTACAACAACACACATGTCTATTAAAATGAATTTAATAATTTTTGAAATATATGCTTTTAATATTTTTTCTGAAAACATCATAATGATTATATATAAAAAGAATTATTATTATTATTATATATATTATCTTAAAATTAGAAATTTATATCAAAAATTGCAAGACGTTAATTATCTTTGAAATAAATTTATTAACAGCGGACTCAAAAACCATTTAAAAATAAGTAACAATTATCTAAATGAATGTTATTTAGGTATAAAATGAATAAAAAAAAATACATGTTTTAAAGTAAGTTATGTTTAAAGGTGATGAAAATATATTTTTTTTTTTTGATTGAAAAGTTAAATGAAATTATTGAAAAATACTAGACGTTTTTATGTCTGGTTTTTTTATTTTTTATTATACGTAATTATGTTAAATGTTTTTTTTTGTTTAAAGGTTTTACACATAATTTCAGGTAAATCAAATATTATTTGGGTAAAAATTAAAAAAAAAAAAATAAAATTTGATCAATTTGAAATGTTTATTTCAAATTTTTTAAATATATAAAATTCTTTGGTTTGTTTTGTTTTATATTTTTATATGATAAAAACAAAAGTCGAAAGGCTAAGGGACTCCAACAGACCGTTAAAATGTCAGTCAAAAAAATGTTAAAATTGAATAGTTTTTAATAAAAATGTTAGTGAAAATGTCTTTTTAAAATAATTAATAACATTTTGTTTATGGCTCATAAATTTAACAGATTCATCTATACATTTTGGCCGCCGTAAGCCAGCAGAACCAAATGAATTTTTCGTATATTACTTAATTTGAAGCTTGCGACTCATGTATGCATTTTATAGTTCTACTACTATCTTTATTATTATGTTAAAATATTTAATGTTTTTGCCGGTTATTTTAATAATGTGTCATAATTTTTACGTTCATTCAATTTTATGTTGCAGGCTTGAAAAATAGATTGAATATTTGTACAAGAGAGCACTTTAAGACGAACATTTTTTGAAGGTATTTATAAGATTCAAATATCTGTGAATTTATAGTATGATATGGGTATTCATCATCATCGGCGCTACAACCCAGGTTGAGTCTTAGCCTTCTATGGGTTTTCATTAAATGATAATATGTGTTTATTACATTATTACGATGTATATAGTATATATAGTACTAACTATTGGTTAGAATACAACTTCTAATGTAGTGTAACACTTTTATTATATGAAAACATTTTTTTATGTCCGATTTGGTTTTGGCCATCAGAATAGAAATTATTGGTCTTGATTGAAAGCGCGGTTACTATAGAAAAAGTTTCTTCGTTTTTTTTTTTGAAAGATTGCAATTAGAGATTTTTAAAACTCTTTATTTTTAGCGGTGAGATGCTTTGACCACAAGCATAATAATAATAATTTATTTAAAATTTTTTAAGTCCATTGAAAATATTTATTTTTCCGTTTTTTTTTGTTTTTGTTAAAGAAAATTTTCTCTTACCTAATTTGTTCTAAATGTACACTTTTCTTGCTATAATTAACTTTCCGAAACGAAATCATCACCATATACTTTTTGTTTTTATTTTACTTTTTTTGTTGTTTAATTTTAATTTTTTTTTTTATTGAATTCTTATGCTTCCCACAAACCATCATTTATATATTTATAAAAATTTTAAATGAAATTAAAAATCTACTAACAAGGTAATTACTTTTCACTATTCTGTCGTTGGATGATGTTGCCGCTATATAATGTATGTTTGGAATCATAGTTCAGAATGTCGAAAATTGAAGTTTCGATTAAATGGTTGAAGGGTATGCATAAAATCGGGAAAGACATTTTATTTTAAAGAACTCCGGACGGAAGTTCTGACCGAAATTGGGACAGAAAAGGAAATACATGTCTGTCGTTGGATTATTCATATTAATCAATTTATAACATCATCTCCTATTATACCTATACTGCTTCAATTCTATACTATATGTATACAAAACTTAAATAACATACAGACAGAAAATAATAATAAAAACACTTGAGGCAATAAAATATTTTAATTTTTCTTTTTATTATTTTATTGACGTTTAATTTTTTGTTATTTTTATGCTTACATTTTAGCGGCGTTATGTAATTTGACCATTTATCATACACCAGATAAATTCCTCTATCTGTAAAATAAAATAAAAACGAAAATATCATAAAATTTTTGTACTGCAATTTAAACACAAAGTAAAATTTATAAAACTCACCCTTTCGGAAAGTACTTATTAAGTATTTTTTTTTTTTTTAAATTATATTTCTTTTTTTTTTTCTTATTAATTTTATTAAGGATGAAAATTATGTTGAAAAGAACTATCTGATGGACATGCCAAAATTTATGTCCATAAAAAACTCTGAATTATTCACTAGTTTTGGACATGATATAATTTATAAAAGAAATTAAGTGTTTTCAAATCATTTGAGATTCTTTATCACTTCATAGATTTTCATGTTTGGAAACTTTAAGTAAGTTAAATTCAACATACTTATGTGTAAACAAAATACTAAGTCCAAAGCTATTGAGTGCATGCAACATATTTTTGTATTTCGGTTTAATGTTTAAATATTATGCTCTTTGTAGCCGGTTGGTAAAACTTTTATCATTATACAACATCTATATTTATATATTTAATTTTTTACATTTTATTTATGGGTCTCTTACACAGATTTCCCAATTTTTTATTTTATTAGCTATAAAAAAAAAAAATAGAATACTCAATATATTTAAGTGGCTGTTTCCAATTTCCTAAATATAAAAATTAAAAAAAAAAATAAAAATGAATATTTTCAGTGCAATTATCATGTCCATATGGGAATATATTTTATTTTATTCCTTTTTATTTAAAATTTTTTATTTTAACCCAAAAAAAATAAATTTTATATAAAAATTCCATAAAGATAATAACCGGAATTAGATCATTCATAGCATAATGTTTATTTCATATAAAAATGTGTGATACCTTTTTTTTGTTTTTTTTTTTTTAAATGTTTACATGCATTATTTCAAGGTTTGTGGAAGAAAAAAAAAACGAAAAAAAAGGCCCAGAGCCAGTTAAGATATAGGGATTCAGATAAATACCTTAATGTATATTAATTAAGCGTTATAAATATAAAGAAAAAAATAAATTATGTTTTAATATAAATTATATTTGTATACATAGAATACTGATATCCATGAATTTTTAAATCCTTGGTGTTTAAAATCCACCGAGAGTCTGGAAAAAGGATATCGAAAATATTTTAAGAGATTATAATAATCTGACAAAATTATTTATATCGTATATTAAAAGAGTTATAAACACTTAATTGTCATTATTAATGACTATATGATCGATCAGTGATCCTGATCATATTATGATATATAGATATATATAGTATATTTTTTTTCTGTATTCGAAAGTATTATATCTTCCTAATTATTATAGTTTTGAATCATTGAAAAAAAAAAACTTTTTATGTCTGGAACTAAAATATAAAATTTATTAATATAAAAATGTATACAGTGGCCCTATACTCAGGTAGTAAATCAATAAAATAATGTAAGTATTATATATAACAATTATATGTATATTTAGAAATCTATTTCGTTAATATTTTTCAATCATTTTTTTTATTACAAAAGAATTTGAAAATAAAAATAAATGCCTGCAGGTTTATGCATAAAAATGTCTTTTAGTGTATTTCACATTCAAAACTTTCTAGACTTGATCTTGAATAAAAAAAAAATAAAAATAAAAATGTAATCAAAAGTTTGGGAATTTCAGACAAGAAAAAAAATACAATATAATTTATTGAATTTTAATGTCAGATTTTCGTAATATCTCATCGTCGAAATTTTATCAAATTACCCAAATAAATTTGTTTATTATATTTTCAATGGTTAATCTAATCCTTTTGTCCCAATTTTTTTGTTGAAAAAGTAAAAATAAAACATAATTTATTCGTCGAACCACTTATTTCATATTTTAGTGTTTTATTTACATACACTATACAATATGACATCTTTAGAATTTAATCAAATTTAATCAGTAACGGAAGTTATATTTTTAACAAGTATATAAAAGAAATATTAAGGAATCTTTTTTTTTTTCAAGTAAACACTGTCAAAAATATCTTGGGTGGTGATTCAGCAAAGTTCGTTATCTGCGAGGTGTGTATAGAACAGTTTCGAGACATTACCATTAAATTGGAAATTTTTTAATGAAATTTTCTTTTTTGGCAGATAAAAATCATAAAAACTAGAAATAATAATAAAAATTCGAAACCATAAAAAAATACATAAAATTTATGGCAGAATTAACATAATTTAAGCCATATACATCGCCCCTTTTGTATATTTTTCAAGTAATATATAGATTTTATCTTAAGACATAGTATTATATATATACTATTTCTGTAAACTTGAATTATTTTGAAACTCAAAATTTTGAAACTGTATAAAACATTTTTATATATACGTTTAATTTCTATGTTTTGTTAAAATTAAAAACCCTTAAAGGTTTATGAGTTTATAACTAAAAAATGAGTAGTATTATATTCAATAATAAAAATATTTATTATAAACTTCTGTTATTATTAATAAAAAGCAAAAAAAAATGCAATAATAAAAGTCTATAAACATAACATTTTATATTTAAAATAAAAACAACAAACATTGTTGCGTGCAAACAGAAAATTTTCCATTATTAAAAAAAATTTAAGATATATACATTATATATACATAAAAATATCTTTTTTTTTTAATAAAAACTTCCTATAAAAAAAAAAAACAGATAATAGAATAAAGACATCGGTTTTCTGCGCCATTTGAAGAACATATAGTATATAAGATAATATTTTGCGTAATTGACTCTATCAAGAAAAAATCATATACACGTAATGAAAGTTCTTTAGTTAATAAATAATTTGTATTATACACTGACGACTTTGTTGTATATTTTATACGAGAATGTGAAAAAGAAAATACAATTTTACTACCGTAAAAATATAAAATAGAAATATTTATGATAACATAAAAATATAAATAGAACTAACTTCTGTCAATATCATTGTAGAAACTCCTCGTAATGTTTTTCAATATACAATTATTTGTAAAATATATGATATATGATCTTTCTGAACTTTTTTAATATTTTATAATGTAAGTATATTTTTCAAGTTAAACATCATATTTCCAAAATTAAGCATTTATGAAGATGTCACAGTAAAACATATATTTCTCACTCCATATAAAATAAAATTAAATTAAAAATTTTTAGTCATTTCAATCATCCCAATCACCTCAATGACATGAATATAATAAATTTCAATATTTATATAATAACAGCTTTATAATTTTAATAATATAGCATAGCATTCTATAAAAAAGATTCTTTTAAAATAAATTTTATATAAATTTTACCTCATAGGCATATACATATTATCAATATATATGATACTTATTTTTTTTCTCTGTATTTCTCATAAATTCAAAAATAATCTGACCAAAATTTTACCAAAAAAATCTAAATTATAATAAAATCATAAAAGTACATATATGTACTATGTACAACAATGTATTTTAAAAATGTTTAGGTAACCTCAAAGTATTTATTTTAAATTTTTTATGTTTTTCGAAATTTTAATAATCGTTCTTTTGATTTGTATTTTTCTTTTATAAATATCACATACTATACAGTGTCTTAAATTCTATATTTACTAGTGATGTGGTGATTTCTGGCCACCAAAAAAATTTACCAACCAAAATAATAAAACTTAGTAAATTATCTGTCACCAGTGCAGGTAATTATTTTTGAGTATTATTTAAAACAATATTGATTCTACTAGATAAAGCCATAAGATTCGAGAAATGAGATAGAATTCAAATATATATAATTTATTTTGACAAAATATCGAATTTCTTGTTTAAGTGATTCTATAAAATATTTGTTTGATAATATTGTAGTTAGTTTCTCATGTGAAATAATTACATTTTAATTTATTTTTTCATTATAGTTAAGATTTATTTATTTTCTATATTTAATTTAAAATCTTCATCGCGTGTGTACAATTTTTTTAAAAATGTTTCTATAATTTTTTTGTTTTAAAATAAGCTTCCATTTTAAAACCTTCAAAACAAAGATTTCGTAAATATGGTGAATTACACATTTCATTTAAAATTATGAAAATAAGACCAATAAGTACATTGAATGCATTTTTTTTTAAATTATTGGTACTAAACTGTATCTTAGTTAGGCGAAAAATGTTTTTTGTTCAAAAAACGTCTAGAAAAGATGATTAAAAATTATATGAGTCTTTTTTTCCATAATCATAATTTTTTGAAAATTTTCGCAAATATTCATAAATAGGCCGCGGATATTAAGGATAAATCTAAAATAAGTTACATTGTTTTTGGTGTTTATATCTATGTTTTTGGTGTTTATATCTATGAATGATATAATAGAAATTAAAACAATCATAACTCAGTAAGAAGATTAAAAAATTTATGAAATATTAACAAATTATGAAAAACAAGAAGAAACTATACAAAATGAAAATTATTTTATTAATTCGCTTATGACAAGCCCTAGCAAAAATATTTATTGTCAATATATGTTCAATTAATGCTCTCATTTCTTTAAAACAGACAAAAATAGAAATGCTAGTTATATTCTCTTCCGTTTAAAAAAAACTAAGATTTTATGTAAGTATATAATAATTGTAACTAAATCGCCGCTTCTAAAAGATAAAAAAAATGAATTTCATTTATTATTAGTGTACGCAAAAATGTTTTAACCACATACAATTTGTGTTTTTTTATTTTTTCAATAAAATATGATTCTTTCTTATTAATTTTTACTACTCAAAAGCATAAATACTTGGTGAGCAAAAAAAAAAAAAAAAGATAAAAATATCTAAAAAAAAATTTTTCTTTTTTTTGGGTGAGCCAAAAACTCAATTATACACTATACTAATAGAATCATGTTTGTAAACATTGATAGTACTGTGATGCTTAAAGGAAAAAGTAGTACCTCTCCTCTCATATAAATACCATTTCTAAACATAAAAAAAAAAAAAATCTTTACTCGAAAAAAAAATACCAGTTTTGGTGTATTTATGAAAAAAAAATAAAAAATAATTCAAAAAGATAATAAAAAATTAGATTGAGAGTTGAAATGTGCAACTGTTATTAGTGTCAGGGTCATAAAAACATTGAATGAGTGTAAGAGTTAGTTTATTAATTTATTTTTTTATTTTTTTTTTAAACTCAAATAACATATTTTACTCAAGAGTATACGTTTCAATTTTTTTTTTCATAACATAATAATGGAGAGAAATAATAGCTCATCTTCATAATAATGATTTGATTATCCATAAAAGTCTACAAAAATAACAATCTCCAAATTGGGGAAATTTCGACTCATTTTCTAAAGATGAAAATAAAATGAATATTTAATGTGAAACATATTATAATTGTATCTATATGTATTATCGAGAATGTATATATATATTATTCATGCATATCCTCCACTTATCTTGTTGCACTATTCAAAATAAAAATATATATTTTAATAAATTTTCTTTGAATATTTTTATGTTTTTAAATTATGTTTTTATAGATACTTTAATATGAATTTCAAAAATTTGAAAATATTTGTTTTTTATAACAAATAATTAGGAGATATAAACACTGCTAGCACGGCTCAATGAAAAACAAGAATTTCTAGTTTCAATATTTGGTCAATCTTTGAATTTTTAACCGTAAAATACAGCTTCCGCCTTGATTTTGATCAGTGACATAACTTCCACGATATTTACAATGAATTGTTTCTCATTAAAATTGTTATTGATGATAATTATCAAAACATATTGTTATTATGTTTTATTTCATTTTTTTAACTATTTAATTTTATAATTGGCAATAGTAATAAATTGCATATAAAAAAAAATTTAACAAAAACTTACTATAGTTCGTAATATGTACGAAAAAAATAGTATAGAAACAATTTTTATTATTTATAAAAAAAGGATTTAATAAAATAATAATATTATTATTAATACCATTAGAGAAAAAAAAAATTAAATAAAAATTTAAAGCGCAAGTTTGTTTAAGCGCCGTTTATACAACCCGTGGTCATTTCTAAAGTAAATTAAATATGTTTTTTTTATCTCAAATTTAAAGAAAATAATTCCTCTCCCAACATTTTATTTTAAAATGGATGATTTTACTCAAAAATATTATTTTAATACTAATTCTACTCTTCTCAAAAAAAAAAAAAAATACATTATTTTTCTTTTGATTCATTATCAAAATTTGTATATTTTCAGATATTTTACTATAATTTTTCTTTGAGAACTCAAATATTATTTTTTACAATTTTTTTTCTGCCTATATTCTCTTTTTCTCCAATTTTTTTTTTTGTTTTTGTTATATTTTATTTAACTTTACTCTCTAAGCATAAATATTTATGTATTTTATATGAATTCAATGTAAAAATGGTCTTGAAAATGAATTCATGTTCATGTTTTTACTAAAAAAAAACATAAAAATGAAATTTCCTTTAGCTGAAAATTTTTACAATTCAGTATGAGATTATCGGTCTTGCGGATAGGAAGTCCTTTAATGAATGTTATTTATTTTAAAATTAAAAATAAAAAAAAAAAAATTTAAAAATCGGGAAAAAAAGAGTTATACATAAATATTATATTTTTTTTTTTTTGGTTTTTCTTTTCAAGGAAGGAAAAAAGTTAAATCCAAGAAATTATAACAGAAAAAAAAAAGAAAATAAGTATGAAATTTAGATTATAAACGAGTCTTTAAACAGGAAGAAAACTATAATGTTAACTAAAATTACAAGTAGTCTCGATCGTTAAACTTTAATAATAACAAAATTACATAAAAAAATTTATTCTAAAAAAAAAATTAAATAAAAAATTAAAAAATCGGTGAAATGAAGAGAAGAAGCAAAAATATTTGTTGCATATAGAAATATATATATATAGTGAAAAAAGAGAAAAATTCTTATATTAAATCAAAAATGAAAGAAAAAAAATTATGTTGAAGAAAGTACAAAAAAAAAAAATAAATTAAAAAATATGAAAAAAAAAATTTTTTAATTAAAATTCAGATAATGAGAATAAAATAAAGAAATTAATTATAATTTTTAATTTTTAATTTTTTCAAAATTAAAAAAAAGTTCAGAAAGAGAAAATTTAATTTGAAGTAAAAAAAAAAAGTAAAAAAAAAATTTTTAAAGAAAATGATAGAATTTATTTTATGATGATAAAAAAAAGAATTTTAAATTGCATTTTGTAACAAAATTAAAATCAAAAGCGCAAATTAAAAATTAAAAAAAAAAATATCTAAATAATTATTACCCACAAAATATATATCCTTTTTTGTTCTAAACTAAACACGAAAAAAAGAAAACAAAATCATTAAAGGTAAATGTTTAAAAAAAAAAAAAAAATATGTTCGGCCTAAATCAGAACAGCAGCAGCAGCAACAAAACCTTTATAATACAAAAAATCAATGAATTTTTTTCAATTATATTGGTTTTAATTGTGTGTAATAATTCTAATTATTGTACTGCACAATTAGGTGATATCGGTGGTCCATCGTCATTATCAGCACCACCTACCGGTCATCTGTATTCAAATCAATGTTCGTGGCAATTTAATGGTTCCAGTGAGGCCACTTGTAATTTACGAACAATTGAAAAAGCTGGAATCGATTTGCAGGGTGCAGATGGTACAATCAAACTTAATATTAAATGTAGTGATTTATATTTATTTGAAAGTCAATTACCAACAACATTATCGGCGACACAAACAATATTTTCAAAATTACAAACTTTAGAAGAATTAAAAATTGAATCATGTAAATTATTGAATTTACCGAAATCAATATTTGAAGGTTTAAATACGGTAAAAAAATTAATTATTAATACAAAGAATATTGAATGGGGACCAGGAAAGAGTCTTGATATTCATCCAGATTCATTTGCTGGCTTAAAACAATTAACTGAATTAGATTTGAGTGAAAATAATTTAAGAGCACTGCCAAGTGGATTCTTGTGTCCAATTAGTAATCTTCAAATTTTAAATTTAACTCATAATCGAATACGAACAGCTGAAAACTTGGGTTTGACTGATATGAAATGTAATGGTGGCAGCGAATTACAGGTTTTAGATGCTAGTTTCAATGAATTAAAAACTATTCCAGAAAATTGGGGTGTTTCGCGGTTACGTCGTTTGCAACACTTGAATTTGCAATTTAATAATTTAACACAATTGAATGGCGAAGCAATGGCTGGTTTGAGCTCATTGAGAATAGTGAATTTAAGTCATAACCATTTAGAAACACTGCCAGACGGTTTATTTGCTGGTTCTAAAGAATTGAGAGAGATACATTTGCAACGTAATGATTTGTATGAACTTCCAAAGGGTATATTTCATCGCCTGGAACAATTGTTAGTTTTAGATTTATCAGGAAATCAGCTCACAAGCCACCATATTGACAATACAACGTTTGCCGGTTTAATTCGACTGATAGTATTGAATTTGGCACACAATTCATTAACAAGAATAGATTATAGAACTTTCAAGGAATTGTATTTTCTGCAAATTTTAAATTTGCGTAATAATTCTATCGGTCACATTGAAGAAAATGCATTTTTACCATTGTATAATTTACATACATTAAATTTAGCTGAAAATCGATTACACACTTTGAATGATAAATTATTCAATGGTTTGTTTGTTTTATCAAAATTAACATTAAATAATAATTTAATAAGTGTAGTTGAGGAAAGTGTATTCAAAAATTGTTCTGATTTGAAAGAACTTGATCTCAGTTCCAATCAGCTGGCACTTGTTCCTGAAGCTTTGCAAGATTTACCAATGTTGCGTACATTAGATTTAGGGGAAAATCAGTTAACAACATTTTTCAACGGTTCCTTTAAGAATTTACATCAGCTTACCGGACTGAGATTGATTGACAACCAGATAGGTAATATTACAAGAGGAATGTTTTGGGATCTACCAAGATTAAGTGTGCTCAACTTAGCTAAAAATCGAATTCAACACATAGAGCGTGGTTCATTTGAGCGAAATACGGAATTAGAAGCTATTCGGTTAGATCGAAACTTTTTAACCGATATTAATGGGGTTTTTGCTACATTGGCTTCATTGCTGTGGCTCAACCTTTCAGAAAATCATTTAATTTGGTTTGATTATGCATTTATTCCCAGTAATTTAAAATGGCTCGATATTCATAGCAATTATATTGAATCACTTGGTAATTATTATAAATTGCAAGAAGAAATTCGAGTAAAAACTTTAGATGCAAGTCATAATAGAATTACTGAAATCAGTCCAATAAATATTCCAAACACCGTGGAGCTATTCTTTATCAATAATAATCTGATTAGCAATGTTCATCCCAACAGTTTCGTTGATAAAATAAATCTGGCCCGAGTTGATTTGTATGCAAATGCTTTAAATAAAATGCAATTACAGATTCTAAGAGTAGCTCCTGTTGAAATAAATAAACCTTTACCTGAGTTTTATCTAGGAGGTAATCCTTTTGAGTGTGATTGTTCTATGGAGTGGTTACAACGCGTCAATAATTTGACATCACGTCAACATCCAAAAGTCATGGATTTGGCAAATGTTGAATGCATAATGCCTCATTCCAGAGGTTCACCTGTTAGACCATTATATAAATTAAAATCAACAGATTTTTTATGTAAATATGACACACATTGCTTTGCATTATGTCATTGTTGTGATTTTGATGCCTGCGATTGTGAAATGACCTGCCCCAACAACTGCACATGTTATCACGACCAAACTTGGGGAACCAATGTTGTAGATTGTGGTGGTCAAAAAACAACAGAGTTGCCAAAAAGAGTGCCAATGGACTCAACGGTAGTTTATTTAGATGGAAATAATTTTCCTATTTTAAAAAATCATGCCTTTATTGGTAGAAAAAATTTAAGAGCTTTGTATGTCAATGCAAGCAATGTAGCTAGTATACAAAACAGAACATTTGCAGGCCTTATTTCACTCCAGATTTTACATTTAGAAGACAATCGTTTGCAAACTTTACACGGTTTTGAATTTGAACACTTAACAAATTTGAAAGAGCTGTACTTGAATAATAATCTCTTATCCGTAATTGATAATTCAACTTTGGCTCCATTAATATCATTGGAAATTTTACGCATTGACGGCAATCGTCTAATGTCATTACCCATATGGCAATGGCATCATAATCCCCAATTTAAAATGCTCAAATCAATAACGATGGGCCGCAATCATTGGAGCTGTCGTTGCAAAAATTTGCAAGAACTCACTAGTTATGTTGCAGATAATGCTCTCATTGTTCAGGATTCACAAGATATTTATTGCGTGGATGGTTCAATAAAAAAAGAATTAGATTTCAATGCAACAGCTGCGTGTAGTGACTACTATGCTGGCAGTGGATCCGTTTTACAAAATGGTATTCCAAGAACTTATATACCATTACTAGCAGCAGCACTAGCACTTATTTTTCTACTGGTTATATTAATCATAATTTTTGTTTTTCGTGAATCAGTTCGAGTATGGTTATTTGCACATTATGGCGTCCGAGTTTTTGGCCCTCGATGTGAAGACACTGAAAAATTATACGACGCTATACTATTGCATTCTGCTAAAGATTCTGAATTCATATGTCAAAATATTGTTTCGGAATTAGAAACTGGCAGACCACCATTAAGAATATGTCTTCAACACAGAGATTTACCTCATGACACAACTCATATGCAAATTGTTGAAGCGGCCCGAGTTTCTAGACGAATGGTTATTCTTCTATCAAGAAACTTTTTACAAACTGAATGGAGTCGCTGTGAACTAAGACGTGCAGTTCACGATTCCTTAAGAGGTCGACCTCATAAACTAGTGGTAATTGAAGAGCCAGATGTTGCACCAGAAGCTGAATCTGATGTAGAATTATTACCATACTTAAAAACATCGGCAGTCAATCGAATTAGACGTAATGATCGCAATTTTTGGGATCGACTTAGATACGCATTGCCAGTAGAATTTCCATATCGTGGCAATAATTATACAATAGATCACAATCACGAGCGAATAAAACAACAACCATCAAGTCCAGGTATATTATATAGACAAGCACCACCACCAGCTTATTTCCCAGATGGTGAAGATCCGAATTATTCGTCTGCCACAACTGCCACACCAAGTCCGCGACCAAATAGACGTGAAGGTCCTGGAGAATTGCTCCACGCTTCACCGATTCATCATCAGGCAGCTCACCATCAGCATCACCATCAAGCTCAACAGCATAATGTTCAGCAACATCAGAATCAGAGCTGTACAAATCGACCTCCATCTGAACATATTTATTCAAGTATTGATTCAGAATATAGTACATTAGATAATGAAAATATGCTGATGATGCCTCAGCCGCAGCAACAGCATCCACAACAACATAATAATAATAATTCCAATTTATCATCCACAATACATCATCGTTCTTTGCAACAACAACAATCGGGAACGTGGAGGCAACAGCAACAACCACAACAACAGTTACTTCATCATTCACAACCATCCCATTCTAGTAATATATCTACAGAGCAACAATTCGGTCATAATGCTCAAGCCTATTTGGTTTAAAATTGTGGTATTGTAAATTTTTTATATATATATATTTCTGTATAAATTTCATTATATTTAAAAAAAAAACAAATATATAAAATAAAAACTGAAACTTATTAAAAAAAAAACTGAAACTCAAAAATATAAATCGAAAAAATTATGCCATAAGTAGGATTGTTTTTAAATTTTTCTTATATAAAATAAACTCATGAAAAAATAAATTTTTTTAAGTTAGTTTCCCACATATACGATATTATAACATCTAATTTCTACTCAAAATGAAATTTTAATAATAATTTTTTTTTTTGTTAATTTCTTTTATTTTTCGGAAACTATTTAATTTTTACTTGAAATTGATGTTGTACAGAAAAAGAAAATTTATAATGATGCTTGATAAAAAAGGATATTATGTTATTAAGAAAAAAAAAAAGAAGAAAATTAATTGTCAAAATTATTTTATTATATCTGTAATAAAGCTACTGTAAGGCAATATAGAGATGATGGTGTATATTAAAAAAAAAAAAAAACTAATTTTATTTTCATACAGAGTCGTGACATTTAATTTTTTTCACCCCCCCTTTTTTGTTACAATTTTAAAAAATCTGAAATTTAGTTAAATTAATGTAAAAGTCTTAAAATTTTCTGTGGCGACTTATATAGTTTTTTTTCTTAAAATATGTCACCAATTTTCTAGCTCTACCTTATTTCATTTTAGAAGGATTAACTTATAGTTTTTGCTGAAAAAAAATATTTCTGATTTATTATTTGATTAACGCTGGCGCAACAATTCATATTGTATGTTAAGTCTAATGTAGTATATTGCATAATTGCGGGAAAAATTTTTTTTTTTCAAACAAAATAATTCTCATATATTTTAAAAATATGTGTACAACATATACATAGAGTTATGTTTATTTATAGCTTTTCAACATAATAATGTTGTAATCACTAACATAAAATTGTGTTTTCACTTGTTTTTTTTATCTTTTTTCTTTTTCAAACTGTCAAATGAAATGTGAAAACCCTTTGTCTCTATGAAATAATGATCTTTCGTAATCAAAAAGCGTTTCCCTTTTCATTTGAATAATAAAAAAAAAACTTAAAAATAAAATAAAATGAACATTTATTATATATGCTTTTGTAACAATGAATTTATTACAAGAATAGTTATTATTATATTCTAGTTAAATATGAATAATTTTTTTTGCTTATTAATAAAAGAAAAAAATTAACTTGACTTTTTTCCACAAAGCACTTATACGTTTGACAAATTATCTAATTATTTTACGGATAAGAATAATAAAAAATTATGTCAAAAATTTAAGAGTTTTGAATAATATTTTCTTTGCCTTTTTTTTGTACATGTAATATTAAACCTTATTCATATATCCAAATTAAATGAAACCAGTTCTAACTAGACCCAATTAAATTTTTAAAAAACTGTCATTATGACTGACCTCTTCAATGGGGTTTTTTTTTTATTACTATTTTATAACAAAATTTTACATTCAATTGAAGATATTTATTTTTTGAACGAATTTTCCAACTTTATAAAACATTAAAAGAATTTATTTTTCAATTTTGTGGTCGGACATGGGCTAATTAACCAAAATATTATTTTTTTCAAACATCAGAAACATTTATCTGAAATTTGTAATACTTAAAAAAAAAAAAATCAAAGCAAAAAAAATTAATTCTAAAAATATAACAAAAATTATCACCAACTGTTTTGAACCAAATTTTATTGTGGCTTTTTTAACTGACCACAAAATTCTTGACATTCAATTTATATTATCGATTTTTTTTTTGTTGCCCAGTTTTTAAGTAGGTATATCTGCTGTTAACGAAACTTTATGAATTGAAGCGTTAAAGTATTTTTCTCTCAGAAAACTATAACTATTTTCTTGTTTTTTAAATATCAAAATAATAAATGAAATTAAGAAAAAAAATATATATATAGATATTATAAAATGCATTTAATTTTTTTCGAAAATAGCACAAAAATTAATTTTTATTCACATTTATATTAAATATCAAAGAAAATTAAAAAAAAACATAAAAAAAAAAAATAACAAAAATTTAGAAAACTTTAAAAATTTTACAAAATTTTATCATACAAAAAATACAATTTTTTTTTTAATTTTTCTTTATATTCAAAATATTCAAATAAACATAATTTTTTTTTTATAGAAAATTAAGTGCTTTTTCATAAAAAAAAAAAATTGAAAATAAAAAAATTTAATAAGTAAAAAAAAAAACTAATAACTAGATTGCAAATAAAAACAACTAATGCATTGAAAAAAAAAAGAACAAATTGTTAAAAAGAAAATAAAAAAAAATTATAGACTGAGAGTGAGAGATGAAAAAAAAAAAAAATTAAAAAAATTTTGTATATATTAAAGAAAAATATTGAAAATCTGTAGCTCCATCATAACTATATAAGCTTAGCAAGAAATTAAACAAAAAAAATAAGAAAATACAAGAATAATAATAACATAAAAATTTTAGAATATATATATAGATATCTATATTTTTTTTCGTCGGTCGATTTTGAAAGTACCTACAACATAAATAATAATAATATTTTTAGATAGTGGAAAAAAAAAAATAAAACAAAGGTGTACTGAAAAACTAAAGCTTTATGTAATTAAAACTTATATAAAACAAATTTTTTTCTCTTTAATTGCTGCTCATAAATCAATTAACTTTCATTATCGTATATTTAGTTATTGACATTACTTATTAGCAAAAAGTTATTTATTATTCACATTTTTCTTTTAATGTTTATTTATTTTTGTATTTTTATTTTCTTTTTGTTTTCAGTACACAAAAATTTATGCGAATCAATTTTTTTTTTTTATGATGCAAAATAATCAAAAATTTCATTAAATCAGTTAATTATTGCTGCACTGAAGTATAGTTTCTAGACTTACCATTAACAAAGTTTAGGTTTTATAATATATATTTATGTATTTGTCCAAAAATTAATCAAAAATCATTAGCAATCGATTGTCTTGAAATAATGTCTCAATATTTATTTATTATATTGCTTTGATATAATGTCATTTACGAAAAACTATAAATTACACTTATATACACAGCATTCAGGAAAAATAAAAATTATATTGAGTTTTAATACTAGACTCGTCTCACTATTATTTTATGTACGAATACTCCTAAAGTGTAAATTTAAACCATATTCAATTTCAATTCAATTCTTTATTTATTTTAATATTAGATGTATATACAATAATTTAAAATATAATTTTATCCAGAGTTTAAGACTTATGCCTCTTCTTCTGAGATATTTTTATTTACATTATTATTTGCGACAGAACTTAATATTATTACATTTTAAGGAAAATTTTTAAACCATATTATAATTTTATTATACGCACTTGTCTAACGAAATACCATTTATATAATTTTATTATATGATTTTATTTGGAAACACAAACATTAAATTTTTACCAGAGCTAATTTTTATAATCTTTCAAACACAAAAAAAAAATATTCGCACATATGTAGTTATTATATAATGTCTGCAATTCTGCATATAAAATGACTGTAAAAGAAATCCACATTTAAGTTTAATTGAAATAAAATCCAAAAAAAAATTGATTCGCTTAGTGTTCATTCAATAAAACTTTTGTAAAAAAAATTAATAACAAAAAACAAAATAAACTTATTAATTTATAACTTTAATATTGTTTTAAATATTATTGTGATCATATTATATACTTACTTTACAAACAGAATAATTATAATAACACTTTAAAAATTAGTATTATTATAAAATGTTCATACTATTTTAATAGCAAAACGAAAATTTAATTTTATGTCGAAATTTTATCAATTTAACAAAAAAAAATTGCTACATTTTTCTTCAATTAATTCTATTTCATATTTTTATTTAATTTTTTTTTTTTGTTTTAATTGTAATATTTAACATTTTTATTGAATAATCAATTAAGGTAAATAAAATTTTATATTACAAAAAGGTATCAAATGTGTTTTGACATTAAAATACGTAAACCTTGAAAACAAAATTAAAAATTTTTTTTGTTTTTTTGTTATTTGTAAAATAAATTAAAAAATTGAATCAATTTAAAAGTTTTAGCAATAAAACAGCAAGAAAATAAATTATATTGAAATCTTTTATTACAAAAATATTATTTCAATTGATAAAAATTTTTGCATATTTAATTAAAATTTTATTTATGCTTTTTTTTTTTGTTTTTTAACTCAGCAACAACAGAATGTTACAATTAGTTAGAAAAAGAGTTAGTAATCCATAATATAGGAACTTACTAACACACTATTAGTGCACAGAAAAAAATTTCGATAAAAATGTTTGTTTCGAATTAATTGAAATATTCATCTCAGGATGTACAAAAATTATGGTTTTTTAAATTACTTTAAATGTTAAAATAGAGCAAAAGGCTTTTTTGAGTTTTTAACACTTATGTTTTGTTTTTGAATTTTGAAAATTTTGTTTGATTTTGTTTATTTATTTTTCGCATATTTTCAAGAATGGTTTGTTATGTATTTTTCATTTACAAATGCTATTCATTAAACAGTCTACTATAATAATACAGTAACACAGCTTTATTTTATGAAGTATTTTTTTTTTTTTTTATTATAATGATTTTATATTTTTGCTTTTACACATAAATATATATACTTAAATAAATAAATATATGAAAAATTAAAAAGAAAAAAAAAATTCAGTATGAAATATTAAAAAAAAAAAATTATGCAAGCTGTGCGCACTTACATAATTTATAAGTTTTTTCTAAATAAAAATTATAATATTTGATTAAAAAAGGAAGGAAATTCATATATACATATAAGTGTTTTTTTTTTTTCTTTTCTTTCAAAGCATAAAAAAAAAATGCATAAATATTTAAAATCCTAATAATGTTGTTGCTTTAGAGTTCAAATTTTCTTTACAGTCATTTCATAATTGAATATTTTAAAGCGTTTATTATACGCTTGTTTTTTTCAATTGATGAAACTCGGAAAAAAAAAAAAAAAAATTATAAAAATTTTCTTTTGATAAATTCACATATTTTGGAAAATTTTTACGCCTAAGATTATTGTGCTAAATACCTAAAAAAAGCTACACGACAAGAATTATTGAAATAAATTTTAATTAAGAACAAAATTATTATTAATATTTGTTGTCTTATACTTTTTTGACATTTCATTCAAAAAAATAATCTGAAAACAATTTTAACTATATATATAAAAGACAATAAGGAAAACAAGAAGAATTCTTTCCCCTCCCATACTAATTAAGGAATTTAAGGGAAAAAATGTTTTCCTTGTCAGAATTTTTTAATTCGTATGTATATAGTTAGTTACCCCAACAAAATTAACAAAATTTAATTTTCAACAATTATTTAGAAATATATTTCTAAGGAAATTTTATCATGGATTAACACAAGATAGTATATCGTTAATTTTTAAAGATTAAAGTTTTAAAGTTAATAGGCGGACTTTGTTCTTAGAGTAATTTTCTGTAAATGTGACGGTGAAGCACAATTTATAAGAAAAAAGATATTAGGCTTATATTATACATACATATATGCATATTCCCAATTTTCTGTAACCAAGCCTAGTTCCGAATTGATTTGTTGATTGTTTCAATTCAAAATTGAAATTTAACACCGATAGTAGGTTAAAGAAATCAACTTCGGTGTATAATATTTCTCCTTGTTCAAAAGAAAATTTTGACAGTAGCAACATTTAAATTAACGTTTATAACCAAAACTAATCTTCAGGCTCAGTTTTATAAAATTTATTAACGTTGTCTCAAAGTGGTTTCAATTTTTATGTTATATCATGACTTATTTTTTCATATTTCAATTTAATTAAAAGATCTAATAGTTGTACAGTAGGTATATAAAAATCATTGCATTAATAAAGTATATTTCGTTAGAGAACTTTTTGCCGTCGGTCAAAGATAATTCTTGAAATTAAGAAAAGAAATAAAAATTATTTTCATAGTTTTCGTTGGCACGGAATTAAAACATTTATAAAAAATGTGATAGAAATTTATCGAGATCATTGGGTGAAAAGAATTTATGAGATACATAAATTTTACGAAAATAACATCTTGACAACCGGCACAAAGTTTATCAAACTGAACTTTTTCTCTTACTAATTCCTTTAAAAAAATCACTTATTAATTATAACGAAATTTAATTAATTACATATTTATATAATATATAATAGAAATGATAAATTCCTATATATTTTATGTAAAAATTTATAAAATAAAATAAATAAAAAAAATTAATTTTTTTATAAAAAAATGTAAGAAAACAAAACTAGGTTTACACATTATGTATAGAAAATCTAGAAAAACATTAATGAATTGTAAAATATTTTTTAGTTGCTAAAAATATGCAGGAAAACATAGTTTGTAAGCTTATTAAAATGATAACTATGCAAATTTTTTGTTAAATATTAAATCAAAAACGGTCCTAAACACCAAAAACACCAAAACGCACAGTTCAGCAAAGTCGCTTTAATTTTTTTTTTTTTTTAATTATTTTTCTATATTAATTTTCTTCACAAAAACTACTCATAATATTCACTTCTCATTGGCTAACAATATTATGAAATCTATAAAAAAAAAAGCCCAATTGTTCACGCCAATTTTGAGTCACCAATAAATTTTTTTTAAAGATTTAAAGATGCTTAGTCAGATGTTTATAAATATAAAATCAACGTATTGGATAAGATACCATTTGCAAAACACACAAAATATATTTTCGTATATATTTATTGATTTTAGAAAAAGGCTCAGAATATTATAACAGTGACCGTCGAAGCGAGAACGTCTAAAAATTCTGTTACAAATTAAACAAATCAATAAAACTTTGCGATGGTTTCATTATTTTGTTAAATATCAAATAATGTGTACGAAAATTAATAAAATTATCCTAAAATTTTTCTTAAATTTCCTTTTTATATTCTCGATAAATTGATTACTTCTTGTCAATAAAGAATAGAAAATTTTCCGTTTTTAAATACTTCATGTATGTTTATTCACATATATTCAGTTCAATATATCCTTCTTTAGTATAAAATTCTACATTCAAAAAGGGTATATTTAATGTTATGTTATTAGTATTAATTAATAGTATTAAATATTATTGAAAATACAACATATTTCCATTTAAAAATTCTATTCCCTTTATAATCCCCCAACTTTTACATTAATATACATAATACATAATACATAATATATGTTTTGTGATTTAAACTTTTTTCTATTCATAATTCAATATTGAATCTTTATGTAGTATTTATATAAAATCAATAAAATTACCTACATATTTTTAGACATAAATATTTGAACTGTTTTCTTCTATTTACATAAAAAAAAATACAGGTTTTAACAAAAAAAAAAAATAAATAAAAATATCCTCTTTAAGATGAAAATTTTAATAATAAAATACATTCAGACAAACAAAAAAATATCACTTTGCATACTTTTAGGCGAAAATAAAAAGGAAGAAAATAAAGATTTACTACTACTTACAGAAAGAAGTTCAAGAAATGTTTAAATGACTGTGAAAAAATATTAAGGATAAAATAAAAAACTTTTTTTTAAGGATTCGTGACTATGTTACGAACTTTTTTTTGATTTATAAATTTTTTAGTAATTTTTTTTTCTTTTCTGAATATGTTTATTAGAAAATAAGCTTATAAATTATGGGAAATTAAATAAAAAAAAAAAATAAAAAAAAGGAAAAAATATAAAACAGAGATATATTTGTGATATGTATTATAGTTTAGATACTAATTAATTATAAATTTAAAATTAAAACTATAAATAATTAAAATTTATTAAATTAAAAAATAAAAAAAAAAAACAACAACCAACTAAAAACTTTACTTAAAAAAAAAAAACAAAAAATCAAAAAAAACATAAAAAAAAAAATAAATAAAAATAAAATTATTTCGAAATAATTAAAAACAAATGTTTCTTTTCTTTTAATTTTAATTTTTTATTTTTTTTTCTTTCAGACATTAAGTTTTGTTCACAAAAATTTTTGTAGTATTCTTTCGTGGGATCTTCAATATTGTTTGCAAAGAAAAAAAGAAAAGTTTATTTTCGAGTTGTTTTCCAACAGTTTCTTTTTTTTTGGATAATTGGATTAGTTTGGAAAAGTTTTTCGTTTTTTTTCTTTTTTGTTGGATATAAGAACCTAAAAAAAGAAATAATTTTTTTTGTTATTTAGAACTCTTGTGTATATTTTACGAGAAATAAAATTAGAAAGTATGTCATCGATATCAATGCCAAAAGATTTCTTAATTAAGTTGTTGGATATTTTTTTTTTTTTTATTATTAAAATTACCATAAATTTCACTTACAATGCCTTCAAGTTAGACCCATGACAATTACATTTATATGTATATTGGTTTCTGTATTTATATATAATAAAGTAAGAAAGGACTATATTTATGTTAAAAAATAAACAGAATAAAATTGTTATTGTTATTTAAATTTATTCATGTTAACTCTTATTATATTCAATTGAAAACTTCTTAAAGTGTGAAAAGGAAATAATTGGGAAAACTGTTTTTTTTTTTCTTCCCCAAATTATATTACTATTTGTTTTATTTATTTTTTTTATCATCTTTCGAATATTTGGTAATCTAAACCTATATCAGTTTCATTTCTCTTGTAAATATTTAATTTAGTTTTTGCATTAATTCAATTATATTAGTGATCAGTGATAGTGATTGATTCAATGAATTATATTGAATGGCTTTTGAACACAAAATACTACGTTATTACTGCAAATCAAGATATTAGGTTTCCCTGTAGCCAAATGTTTTAATAATTTGACTTATTAAATAAAACATCAAATAATTAAAAAGGATAATAATTGTGAAAGAGAAATATGGTCGAACAGTTAATAAAAAGAGTATCGTCATATAATTGAATAAGATAGGGACTAAACAAATAAATTATGGAGCACACGTAAAAGAAATAAAGGAACAATTTCGGATTTTAAATGCTATATATAAATACATTTACACGCAGTTATCTAAAAAAGGATTATGCATAACTTTTTCTACATAATATTTTGTTAAAAATCTCCTTTTTTTTAAATAATTTAACCGAATGGAAACCGAATCATATTGTAGAATGAGTAATTGGTATATAATTATTAGGCTTGTGAATTTTAGTTCCTTAAAAACCTTGTTTAGACATCTAATAAGTTCCTAAAAAAACAAAAAAAAGTCGCTAAAAAAGACACTAAAAAAGTCGCTAAAAAAATAGTTAAAAAAAATAGTTAAAAAAATTTCCGAAAAATTTACAGAAATTTAGATTTTGATACAAAAATTTCAAATCTACGAATGATAAAAAAGATAATAATTTTGGATTTTCATATTATTTATTGTGCGAATATATTAATATAGCAATTTCATTTAAAAGTTAAAAAAAAATATAAATTTCATTGCACAAAAAACTTAAAAAATGAACATGGATTTTGAAATAAAAATGTAAAAACGAGTTTATTAATTATTGATTGATTTATTGCAATAAATTACAAAATGCTTTCGTAAATTTTCGAATTCAAATTTTTGTCGGTTAGATCTGAAATGATTTTTATGTATAGAAAATGATCTTTCAACTTCTGTCGAAGTAATAGGGCCATACTTAAAGGGAATTATTTCCTGAACGTTATATTGCTCGCAAATATCATTATTCTGCCAGATATTATGTTTGAAATTTTTTTAAAATTGAAAAATCCATGTTTTTCATTATGGCGGCCTTTAATGTAAGAACAAAATTGGTAAAATAGTTCCTAAAAAAGCCAAAAATGTTTAAAAAAGTCAGTAAAAGTCAAAAAAGTCGAAATAGTCGCTAAAACATTAAATAGGTAGAAAAAGTCGCTAACATATTGGGCTCAAATTACAGCAAATTTTTCGAAACGTGGAGATATTTTAATAAAAATCCGTTATTACGCACGACTAAACAAAGGTAATTACCTAAAAATCACAACCCTAATAATTATTATCAGTTACGAAGCTGTAAGTATTTTTTCAGATTTTTCAGGAACAAATTATACGGTAATAAAGAGCTTCAATTTTTTAATGGAAATTCTTTAAAAAGAATAATTTTTTCACTTTTAGTACTTTGGGAATAAAAGATTCTTTTTTTTTTCAATTAAGGCGAAAGTATGTTACGATTGACAACATCAGTATACATACAATATATCCTAGTAATTATTACGTACAAACATATTCGTATTATACGATAGCTAAACGCTAAATATCAACATTTTTATATTTTTTTTAACTATTTATTCTTCTTCTTATTCTTATTATACTACTTCTTTTTATTGTTTACTACTTATAAGTGCTAATCATATATTTATAATAAAATCTATAACATAATGATGTTTTGATGGATAAATTCCGTATATACCTACATCAAGAGAAATCTATTATTAAGAAAAATATTTTGATAGAAAGATTTATTTTAAAACAAAAACATTTTTAAAAAAATATGTATTTATATATGTATTGATGATTTCAAATCCAAAATTATCATTATTCTTCAATACTTTCCGGCTTTTCAACTTAAAAAACAATAAGTAGCTAATATTTATAAAAGCTTAAGAATATTTTTTTAGTTCAAGAAGTTCTTAAAAAGTTCTTCAAAGTCATAAAAATATCAATTTATATATATACACATATATATAATAAAAAAAAATTCTGACAAGGAAAAAAGAAAATAATAATAAAATATTTGCGAAATTTCAATTTTGAAATATATTTTTTTTTTCTGAACTTAACTTTTCTGGACAACTGTTAGTGAAGACAACTTTTTTTCAATGAAAAAAACTTGTGGAAAAAAAAATCAATAAATTTTATTTTATTATTATTATTATTTTTATTCATTTCACATGAAATGAAGAGAATTTGTGTGTCGGTCGGAATGAAAAATTTTATGTACCATTATATAGATTATTACATTTGTATATATGTACATCATAAAATGTTTTTGCAAAATTTTTTGATAAAGTTTCTAACAGCAGCACTTAATGTTTGAGAAATTGTTATAATCAAGATTTTAGAAGAACGAATTTGTTGAAGGACCGTAGGCTCGTGCTAATAATTAACGAAAACTTTCTTTTTCCACAAAAATTTTAAATATATTTTTTTAAATTATTACATAAGTTTGTCGGAGACTATTTTCATTCACAATTAAAAAAGTCAAAAATTCTTATTGGAATTAATGTAAATGTAATGTTAAATATTTTTCTTCCATTTGCTTTTATATTTTCAAGCCAGGTGGTATTTTAAATACATCTTAAAAAATTAGGGCGTTAAGAGTTCAAGACAATAATATATTCCATTATTGAATAATATTAGGCGTGGTTTTATTTTCATTTTTGTATAATAAAAGCTCATTTTCTTTCAAGTTCGTCCTTTTTAAATAGTGTCACTTTAATTTTTGAATTTTTTCCACAAAAGACATCAAATTTTTATAGGTAGCAAACTTTATCAGTGAAAAAATTTATTATTATCTTTTCTACCATAGTAAAATTTTGCTTGATGATTGTAACGTTTTGCTGCTTAAAAAAAAAATATCTATTCTGAATAAAATAATGAAAGAAAAAGCATAATTTAACACTTTTTTTTGTGAGTGCAATAAAGGACATTTTTTGATTTTTTTTTTTTTTTAATTTCAACACCATGTTTAAAGTTTCCGGTTACGATAGTGATTTTATTCATTTATTCGATATTTTTTATTCTGTTGAATTTCTTTCAATTTAATTGAAAATACATTTCAATAATACCAAAATTATGCGGTAAAGTGTAAATTCCTTTAACTATAAATTCTTTTCTCATATTGTTAGTTGCAACTTTAAGAACTTTAATGAGATAGTTCAAAGTTCGATGTCTTTGACATTGAGATTGTATTTTACATAATATATAAGCTTTCTGAAAAATATAATTTCAACCACTACCACTACATTCTCAAAAATTAAGTACATAATTCAAATCAAAACTATAAAAAACCAATTATGCACTATTCTCAAAGTATAATCCCTTCAAAAACTTATCTTATCGATTATAACTTAGAAAGTATATATGAAAGCTAAAAACAAAAAAAGATATCGCTTACAAAAGTTATTATGTGATGGCACATTGCTCACAAGGATAAATTTTAATGTTATTTTTTAAGGATTATCATATCACTCCTTTATGTTTTTATGAACAAAAAAAATTAAAATTAAAATATATACATTTTTTTACACTTCCTGGTACACTGTGTTCATTCATTACAATTTTTTTTTTGTTTTTTTATTTAAACATTAAACTTTTTCTAAATATAAGTCACTCTTTCTAATGTGCACATTATTTAAAATTCAAATAAATTTTTTAGATATAACGAAAAAAATAAAATAAAAAACATATTATAAATAAAAATAAAAAAAAAAAACAAAAGAAAAATATATTTTGGCGTTGCCATAAAAATAAATAATAAATGACCTTTGAGTATGAGAAAAATAAAAAAATATGTGTGTGTTCAGGTTATGCCCCAAAAGGATTGAAATTTTCAGATCCATGTTCTTTTTACTCATAATTTAACTTTTTTTTCCAGTTTTTAACAACAACGCATTACATAGAAAATGAAAATGTATGTACAAAAGTTAAGGAAAAATCAATATTATTTTTTTTTTCCTTTTTCTATGTTACCCTTCTCCTGTGAAAATGTAATGCCTACATATATAAGGAATTAAATTTAGGACATTTTTTTTCCTAACATGTTTTATTCAATTCAAAATATAAAAAAACGAAAAAAAGGTCGATGTTTTTTAAGCCTTTAACAAATATTCATATTTTTATTTCATAAATAAATAATTTCAAGAAAGAGAAGTATGTTCTTGTGTTGTTGTATATAAGAGCATTGATATTCATGAAAGACATAATTTCTTTTTCTGAGAATGAAAAAAAAAAAAAAAAATGAATTTATATAAATAGGAATATTTATAAATATAAATCAAGTTAAAAATAAGGTATTATTATTAAAAAAAATAAAAAAAAAAAAAGCTAAAAATTTTAAGTAGAATTTTGGATAATAGGGATTTTATGCTCCATAATTTAAGGTTATTGAAAAAAAAAAATCTGAGTGCGAAAAATTTATGAAAAAAAAATATATACATATATAAAATTTATATTATAAATTATTATTATAGAAGAATATTTTAAATATTTGGTGATTGCAGAATTTTCTACAGTTTTCATAATATTTAGGTGTATACCCCATATAATTTATCTAAATTTGTATGATTAATGGCTTAACAGAGCAAACACTGTCTTAATGCTGCAATTTGTAAAATTGCTAAAAGCGTTTAATGGGCTTCACGTAATAATTAGATATACATTTACAAAATAAAATTTAAAAAACAAACTTAATTTTAAACTTTTAAACACATTTCTCTTTTTTTATTTTTAGATTATTTCAATTTTGTTAAAATAAAAAAATTTTATCACGCTATTTTTATTTAATTTATTTTGCAATTAATAGAAAAATTCCATTCCATGAATTTTTTAGAAACTAATGTTGCCAAAATAACAATTAATATTTTTTCATAATTTTAATCTTTTGAAGTTATTTTATGTGTAGCTGTAAATATAACTTTCATAATGTTATAAATACATCATTTAATATAAATTTTACTGTAAAAATCAAAATTCTTTCGATATTAAAAAAAAAAAAAATGTGTAATTATATAATTTACATTAAAAATGTTCCAAGTCAATGAAAAAGAATTTTAGTTTATAAGACATAAGAATATATTTTTTTTTTTCGGTCCAAGAATTTGAATCTAATTTTATCTTCTTCAATCAAAAATATTCAACTTTTTTTTGGTTGAATGAAGCATGTCAAGTTAAATAAGAGAACTTGAATTAAACCAATGATTGGCGCCAAGAATAAAAAAAATTCCCTGTTCTATATATATAAAAATTTTCAATAATTATGAAAAGTGAAATTTAAATGATAAGGCCTTTAAATATAAAATAAAAAATTTATTTATATATAAATTTTATAGTGATAAACTTTTGTTACACAGTTCAAAATAATTTATTTTTATTTTCGTTTTTTAGTGAACATTAAAATAATCACGAAACTATATTAAAATCAATGTTGGCTGGCTGTGTTTATGTGTTTTCAGAATTATTTATTCGAGAAAAAATTCTAGATTAATTGTTATTTATGAAATTTTTAACTGCGCTTAGTCGTATAAATCTTGTACGTCTATAAAATATATATATAAAAAAAATTAAAATGATTAACTTTTCAAAATAATTAGTTCAAGTTGTCAAAAAAATTAAATTACTTCAAAGTAGATATTCATTTCAAAGTAGGCGTTTATTTTCCAGCCAAATTATTTTTACTGCTCCCTTTCGGTGGACCATAGTCATCAGAAAATATAAGGGAAACATTTCAACGTGCTATAAGCTAGTACCTACATACTATGAAAGAATAATTCGCAAATTATTTCAAAATATATGAAATCATTTATGATGGTTAGTGGTTCATATTATTTTCAAATCTTTAAATTTTATCTACCCTTTTTTTTATAAATCGAACTTATTAATATGTTTATAGTTAAACTTCTCAAATATCTTCATTACACCTCCAAAAAAATATAAATATATATATTATATATATATTTCAAATTTGTAATAAGATAGCTTAAGTTTTTTTAAGTATAGAATAACAATGTTTTGATTATAGTGTATCTTTATGGAAAAAGAAAGCGATATTTATATACTCAAAGTGTAAGAAAAACAATTTAATAATAAACAAAAAAATTTTAGAACTTTTTTTTTTTGTTGTTTTTTTCATGAACACATAATATTAGTTTAAGAGTTTAATAGAGAAATAAAAACAAAACTGTACCATGACCCAGATAGTTATGAAAAAATATAATAAGTATTATAATAATATAAACTCAGTCAGTTGTATTTGTACAATCATATTTTTTTTTCTCTTATTTCTTAAATTAAATCTAATTCAATTCATTTAAAAAAAAAAAGAAAAAAAAAGTTTATATGTAGAATTTTTTTATTAGAGCAATTTAAAACTAAATATATATATGTATATTTTTTTTAACTATTAGGTGATAAGTTTTCCATATATTTAGCACTATGCGAGATACTTATTTATTATTATTATATTTTGTTTATTAAATGCTCGTATAGTGTGACTTAACCACTAGTTTTGGATCCACAGGAATTTTGCTTATTTTCTTTAAATGACATCAATATAATATTATACAATGCAATAAGGAATCACACTATTCTTTGTACAACTATAACAACTGTAGTCCAATAGTCGTCTCTAAATTGTCAGCTCTTTTTTGATATCAAAGATTACGTTGTTAAATAGTCATTTGAGAGAAGAAAATAGTGAATTCATAAAAAAAAATTAATAAAAAAAAACGCATAGATTTATGAACTCAAAATAACAAAAAAAAACAATGTTAATGCAGACTCCAGTTTCTCATAAATTATTGAAAATTATATTAAAAAAAAATATATATTTTAATTTTTTTATTTTTGTAGCTTTTGTTCTACTTTTACTACATCAGAGTTAATTTAATTTTTTATTATTATTTTTTTTCTTTAATTCTAATATTCATTTAAAATAAAATAACTCCTTTTGAATTATTATTGTTATTAAGTTCATGTTATTATTCTTTAATTAAATTCATAAGTTTCATTTTGCAAATAAAAATGAAAAAAAAAAAAAAAAATAAAGCGAATTAAATAAAAAAAAAACATTTTTTTAATACATTTCTTTTTTATTTTTTTTTTTTTTACATATTTCTTTAATTTTCTTTGTTATGAATTTCACTTTTTACTATGGTTTTCATAAAATTACATATATATTAAAAGTCTATTATTAGATGAAATCTTTTGTATACCATTAATACGTCAAAAGTTCAATGAAATTCTTTAGAGAATCAGGTTAAAAGAAAAAAAAGTTAAATATAACAGAACATTATACATATAAGTTATACATATAGTATTTATGCATTCATTGATATTCAATGAAGAATGATAAAAATACATATTTCAATTTGTAGTTCTTTATCATTGAGAAACTTAAACCATATAATTAAAAAATTGTATTATTCTTTCACTGTTTGCAATGAATGAGAACAAAATAAAACAAATAATTTTGTTTATAAATTGCTATTGAAATTTTATAATAGAACTATCTTCTCTAACCAATGGTGATATTCGAAATATGTAACAACCTGTACTCTAAAAAAAAATATAAACATTGGAACGCTATATAAATTTAAAGTACAAGTTCAAACTACATCATATGGTCATAAAGATCTAAATATGATGCTATCAGGTATAAGCTTTCCGCAAATAGAATAACCTCATATTCATTCTGCTGAATCTTTTGCAGCTTCGGTGAACGGAATTAACAACAAATAAACTCAAAACCCTTTTAGGTCTCAAAATACTATTTTTGGTGTATTTGTAACTTCAGATAAAAATATCAAAACAAACATTCGGGTGGCTTAAACACTTGAAAACAAGGTAGGTATCAGAGAACTGCGTAATACTATTCATAAACAAAAACAAATCACTCGCAATATTTCAATACAGAATAATACCAATTACAGAAAAAAAAAAAGAGCTATTCATATTCTACTTGCACATAAGAAACACTTATATTACATTGACTTGCAAAACAACAATATCTACTCAATACCACTTGATGTTGATTTGTTTTTGTTATGAATGCTATGAATGCAGCAAGTGCCTAATATAAAAACAATACGTATGAATGAAAAAAATATCATCTAATTAAGTATAGGTACATTTTTAACAGTTTTTTTAGGAAATTTTTAGGAAATTTTTACGAAATATTTAATTTTTTTTTAGGAAATTAAATTTCCTTAGAAGATTACCCAATGCATTCAATATACGCAATACATATTTCACAATTCACTATACTTGCGAATAGAAATTTGACTTGATACAAAAAACTCAATACAATTCTAATGTATTGAAAAAATATTATGAATCATATATTCACACTTGTTTCTATTTTGAGTTGAACTATTCATATTTGAATAAATCAAGTGTATTCACGAGTGATTTGTAATACAAGTGTACTCATGCATTTCTCTGGTAGGTATATGAACATATAAACGAGTCTAAGTGGACTAAGTGATTCTACTAAATATCAAGATAATATAATTTTAATTAATACATTATTAAAACTACTAATTTTGAAGCAGGTTCACAGATAAACATATAAAGTATGCAAATGTTATTGCATTAATATTTTTCATAATTAAGTGTAAAATTGAAATGAGTACGCTTAGTAAGTACACTTTTATAATTGTTTAAGCATTAACTCAACTAAAGCACTAATAGACTCAATCGTCAATTGACTTTAATATACTGCATTACATGTATGCATATAGCACTTGTACATGAATTTGTTTAATAAATTGTCAAAATTGTTCACTTCAATATGAAAAATAAAAATTTTCTTTGTAATATAATATTTAATTCTTTAGACAGGAAAATGTAGTTAAATTGCATTCCGCTACTTTATTCATTATTTAAAAAAAAAAAAAAAACCTCTTAATAATTAAATAATCTTTCCACAATTCCACATCATAATAATAATAATTAACACACAATATTACGTTAAGTATGAAAAATCTTCAAAGATATGAAAAAAAAATTTATATTTTCCACATCATGGCTGATACTTAGGCTACCGTATATTGAAAATAAAAATAAACAACGAGTTTATAAAAAATTTTTTGTTTATTTTTTTTTTTGTTTTTAATTAAAAATTATTACATTTAGGAACTTTAGGAACTAATGTATGTTATATCTTCACATATAAGTACGAGTTGTACACATGTGTACCTGTCTGATTTACATTACAAATAAATATAAATTCAGTCGATGTAGAAATTTGGTAATGACAAAAAAAATATTACAATAATTTTATAAGAAATTGTTTTTTTTAAAGATATACCTATATAGATAAATAATATTGGAGTGAGAAAATTTAATAAATTTGATATTCAATAATAAATTCAAGATTTTATTTTCTTTTGAATTTTAACATTCAAATAAAATCGTTGGAATAACTCTATTCAGTTTAATAAATTTTTTGTAATTTAATTTTTATAATAATAATAATATACATAAAAATTAGAATAGAATACTATTCTCAAGGTATATAATCTCATCCAAAGAACAATAATTATTTCCATTTTTATTAGTGTAATTAGATATATTACTATATCCAGGTATTATTATATTGTAAGAACTTAGATTTATAAATTACATACATTATATTTATTTATTTATTTTACAAAAAATTGATATAATAAATTATAATCAAATTTTACAGAAATTTACGAGCGCTAACTTCTAGGTTTTTGGCTCACTTATATTATAACTACATTTTTTTTTTTTTTTCGGTATTACTATAATCATTTTAATTCATATTTTTATAAACTTATGCTAATATTTTACATTGTTTTATTTATCTTTCATATTTTATCAAATGCCATATATTTTATATCTTAAAGATAAATTATTATTATTAATTTTTTTTTTTTTCTTATTTCATTCTTTTTTCTTTTGTCTTAATTGTAGTAATTCTTGTGATTAAATTTTTTTTTTTTTTTTTTTTTTTTTTTTTTTTTTTTTTTTTTTTTTTTTTTTACAATTTAAATTACCTACATATACCTAATTTTATAAGTTAAATATATTTAGTTGGAAAAGTTTATTAATTATTAATATTATATACAAAATATTTAAATATTTAATTTAATTTTTGTCAAAAATCGATTAATCAGTATAATGTTTTCTTTTGTCGCTTTTTCTAAACAATTGGATGGTGTTACGTTGCCAAATAACTCTTTTCTATAATTCGTGAAAAATTTACATTCGTCCAGAAAATGAATGACACTGACTTTTGATTTACATAACGTGCAAAGTGGCGCTGTATCATGTTTAAGTATGTGTGAGTGTGTAATGGTAGTATGGCCTAATTTTAGTCTAATATAGTTTTGAATAAATTTTTTATTAATATCCTTTGGGTATGTTGTTTCTACTCCTTTAGGATTGAATCGGGTGTAATGGTGCAAATAGTTTTGCCATTTTGTGAGCTTTTCATTTTCAACATAATAATATATAATTTTTTTGATTTCATTTTTTAATAGTTCAACACTGTCTGAAATTACAGGAGCTCTGGCTGCGTTTTTTGCTTCCTGGTCTGCAAATTCGTTTCCTTTTATGCCTGCATGTCCTGGGATCCACAACATTTTCACTTTTTTTTCATATCTTATTAAAAGATCTCTCATATTGATAATAATTGGAGTGCGATTTTTTATATTTGCTATTGAATTGAGCACAGAAAGACTGTCAGTGCAGATACAGAATTTACCTTTGTTTGCTGTTGCGAATTGTATTGCATTAAGAATGGCTTGTGCCTCAGCATGAAAAACAGATGCATTATCGTTAATTATTCCAATTTTTATAACGTGATTTTCTTCATTTATTACTGCAAACGATGTGGTGTAGTTGTTTTTGGATCCATCAGTATATAAAAAACTCCACCCTGATTTTTTGAGGAGTGATGTAATTTCCAAAAAGACTGAAGCGTATTGTGATGGTGATGTGGTGTCTTTAGGATATTTTGCCAATTCTAGATTTATGGAATTTTTGTGTAAATTCCATGCAGGATATATTGATTTGCTGTGTTTTATAAACGTTAGTGGTATATTTAGTGTTTTCGCCAGATTTGTTGCTGTATTGAGTGCTGAGCTTTTTTTCGGGGGTACTTTACGTTTAAGTAGATCTTGGACATCTTTTTGAATAGGCGAATCATATGAATATTTTATTTTGTTTATTAGTCTTGCAGTCAAAAGTTGTTTTCTTTCTTCTAATGTGGGCAATCCAGTTTCTTTTAAAATGTTGATGACTGGTGTTGTTCGGAACGCTTTTGTAGCTATTCTAGCAGCTGAGTTGATGGTGACATTTAGTTTTTTCAAATATGTTTTTACTCGACAATTTCCATATACTGGTAAACCATAATCGATTTTTGACAAAATTAACGTTTTTATAAGATATGTAATAGTGTTAATGTGGGCTTGGCTTTTATTACCTGAAAAAAATTTTATTAAGTTAAGTCTATTATTCAATGAATTTTTTAGATAATCAATATGATTTTTCCAACTATATTTTTTATCGAAAATTAAGCCTAAAATTTTAAGTTGGTCTACTTTTTCTATTTGTACATTATTAATCGAGAAAAAAACATTATTACAAAATTTTTTATTACAAATGTGTAGGTGTTTGCATTTGTTATATGATATTAGTGAACCTGATACTTTTGACCATTCAGATATTTCTTCAAATATTTTTGAAAGAATATCTGTGATTTTTGCGAGGTCATGAATTTTAAAAATTAAATTTAAATCATCTGCGTATATGTTATGTTTGATAGTAGCATTGTATTTGTTGATAATTAAACTTAGTTGATTAAAAGCTATAAGGAAAAGGATAACTGAGATGGGAGATCCTTAAGGAATTCCATTCATTAAACTGAAGGTGTTTGAGTAGTAGTTGTTAACTCTAACTCGAAATTTTCTGTTTGATAAAAAATTTTTTACATAATTTACAATTCTAGGGCCTGCACCCCACAAAATTAGTTGGTCACAAATTATGTGCATGCCTATTCTGTCGAAAGCTCGCTCGAAGTCAATTGCCATGATTGAAATGTGGTTTTTTGTTGCTAAACTGTTGGTAATGAAGTGATCTGTATGTAAAAGTGCATCTAATGTGCCTTTAGAGGGTTTAAAAGCAACTTGATTTTTACTAATTAAATTTTTTCTTTCTATAAACCATAACAGTCTATTTGAAATTATTTTTTCTAAAGTTTTACTTAGACATGGTAACAAGGATATCATACGATATCCTTCTATAGAATTTTTTGGTTTGTTAGGTTTTAGTAATGGTATAATTGTGGCTGTTTTCCATTCTTGAGGAATGGTACCTTCCGAAAAAATTTTGTTGTATAAATCACAAAGTCTATATTTCATTTCATTTGGCATGTTATTAAGTATTTGATATGGGATTTTATCGAAACCAGGTGTGGTTCCTTTGAAACTAGCTAAACAGGAATTTAATTCTAAAATTGATATGTTGGTTTCAATTCTGCTAGCTATTGTATTTGTTTGAAAATTATGGTTCTCTGTGTTAAGGAAATTAAGTTTTTCTACTCGATACTGGTAGGAAAATTTGTCATCGTTTGAGTTGTTAGACCAAAACTGACCAAAAATATTAGCTATATCTATGGAATTGTTAATTTTATTGTTGTTGAAATCGATTTCTTTAATTTTTGTGTGACCGTGATTACCAGAGAAAGTCTTAATATTATTCCAAATTTTTTGGATAGGAGTATTTGGGTTAATGTTTTTAGTAAATGTTTCGATATTTTCAGCTTTTGATTTCTTAATGTGATATCGAAATTGTGCTCTACTTTTCTTAAATACTATCAAGTTTTCTTTTGTTGGATGTGACTTATATTTATTCCACATTTTATTTTTATTCTTTCTTAGTAGATCAAGATCTTTATTCCACCATGAATACATTTTTTTGTTTTTATTCTGTGCCGTTTGAGGAATTGAATTCTTAGCACTAAAACGTATACATTTTTTGATTAGTGCTGCTTCTCTATTAATATTGTTCGATTTCGGTCTGTCACTATTACAGTTTTTTAAATTATTTCTAAATTTTTCCCAGTCTGCATGATCAAGTTTATATTTAGGTATAAATTTGTATGGCTGATCTTGGGAGTTGCTGAAGTTTATAGTAGTAATTATGGGGAAATGGTCGCTACCATGCAGGCTGTTTAGGATTTCCCAATCGCAAGATGGAGCTAAGTCCGGAGAGCAAATAGTGAGGTCAACGTGTGTAAAAGTATTATGTGTGGAAAAATGAGTTGCACTTCCATTGTTTAGTATTATTTGGTCTGTATTTTCGATAAAATTTTCAATAATTTTTCCTCTAGAGTTTGTAATTTGTGAGCCCCACAAAGGGCTCCATCCATTAAAATCTCCAGTAATAATGTTATTACCTGTATCGGGAAGTAGTTCTTCTAATTGTATACTTGTTAAAAATTCTGATGGAGGTAAGTAAATACATGAGATAAACATTTTTTTACCATAAGAAATTTCGGCAGTTATTAAATTTGAGATACTTTTTTTTTTGTTGTACTGAATATCGTTTTTGATTAAGAGCGCAACACCTTGTTTGCCAATTTTGTTATTTATGTGGTTAGAGAAAAAACCTGAATAGTTATGTGGGAATACATGGTTCTTATCACATGTAACATGAGTTTCTTGTAAAGATATTATATCTGGATTAATTTGTTTGATTAGTAATTGCAACTCATGAAAATTATTAAAATATCCGTTTATGTTCCACTGTAAGATTTTAAGTTTAGTTGTCATTATAAAAGGAAAAAAATTAGGATATGTACGTGTAGGTATAGTAGGTATGGTATTAAAACTTTAGCATTCCATGTTGGTGTCATTACCTTCAGAGTTTGTTTTATAGGTTGGTAGGGGCGTATTTATTACTTGTAAAATTGAGTGTTCTGTATTATTTATGTCTTGAGGAGAAGTAGTATTAGATAGTGTATCATTTTTTTTGTATTATATAAAGAGGTATTTGATAAGTTATAATTCGAAAGGTTTGGTGCAGAATTGGAATTGAATTGATATTTTTCAGAATTATTGTAGTTTGTTGCTGTATTTAGTATTGAATTTGTGGAATTATTTTTAATGGTTGTGTTTTGTTGTTGTAGTGTTTGTGTTTGTTGTATTTGTTTTTGATTTAATTGTTGAGTGTATTTAACGTTTGTGTTTTGTTGAATTATTTGGGGACTTATATTTTCTTGAGATTTTGTATTAGGTTGGTATTTTGTATTTTGTTGGAATTGTTGATTTTTTTCTCGAAGTTTTTGTAGCTTGTTTTTAATTTTTTCTTTCATTTCTAATAAATTATCTATAGGGCATTCATCTACAGTATTAAGTTGGGGGTTGTTTTTAACGTGATCTGCAGCTTGACTAAAAGACCATTTATTTGTGGTTTGATATTTAATTATTGTTTTTCTGTTTTCGTAAGCTGGGCATTTTTTATTTGTTGATATATGTTCGCCTTTGCAATTTAGACATTTTACCACCATACAATTTTCAGGCTCGTGAAAGTTTTCCGAACATATTTCACATATTGAGTCGTTTTTGCACCTATTTTTTGTGTGTCCATATTTAAAGCAATTTTTGCATTGCATAGGTTGTGGGAAATAATGCTCGACTTTAAATAACATGAAACCAATAACAATTTCTTTGGGAATTTCGAAGCTATTGAAAGTAAAAATGTGTAAGGGCGAGTTTTTCACTTCACCATTTACTAATTTTGTAATTTTTTTACATTCGATTACGCCTTGATCTCTTAATCCCTCAGTAATTTCGTTCTCATTTAAGCTGGTTATTATTGGAGCAAAAACAACCCCTTTGCATGAGTTCAGAGTAGGATGTAACAAAGCTTCAACCTCACATATACCGGCAAGTGTTTTTGTTTTCACAAATTTAGCAGCTTGCTGTTCATTTTTTGCTAATATAAGTAAGTCCCCGTTCCTGGTGTACGATATATCTAAAAAATTTTCCGTAATTCCTTTTATGGCTTTGGTAATTAGAAAAATATTAAGATTTTTGATGGGAGTATTAGGGTCTTTGTTTTTTATTATTACATATTTTGGGCAGTCTTTTTTGCTATTAGATAGTGCAAATGGTTTTTTGTTGTTTTTTTTATATTGCAGAGATGGAAAAGATTGAAAAGAAGAGGTGTTGGGTGTGTTTTCAGCACGTGCTCTTTTAGGTGGTGAAGATAAATTTACATTATCGTTTAATATGCTATAAAAATTAGTATTGGCTCCCCCTCCGGGGTCCGCCATCGTACCTAATATACTTACTAACTTAGTCCAAAGCGGTTTTTTGATATTTTGTAATAACTAATTAATTTATGTTACGCAAAGTATTTTTATTTTTTAATTTTTTCTATTGAAATTTTTTCTATTCAGAAAAATTATTAATACTATTGTACTTTGTACTTAACTAAAAACCCAAAAACATGTGTTTTTGAGAGAGAAAAAATAATTAAATATAAAAAAGCGGAATTGAAACCAACAATATCTTTATTCGTTGAGGTACGAGATAAGACTGTACATACATTATAATTTTTTTAAATGATTTCATTAAAAATTAATAATTGAATCTGAATCCTTTACTTCTTGTGATACTTATATGTAAATTTAAATTGTAGAATTTATACCAATAATATGTACATTTAATATTGTACGACGTATTGCGTATCGATTCCGTATTTCGAAACTCTATCTATCTTTTATGACAACAAAAACAGATTTTGAATGCTGAATTTTGACTTTAACCATGAAAAACTCATTAATAAGACTATATAAATATCATAAAACAATTATAATATAATTATTGAAACGAAAAATAAATAAAATTTCAAAATTAAATTTGCAGATTGAAAATATGTCTATTTATATAATTATATATTGTATAGCATGTTAACATTATAAGTAAATTTTAACGATGTTACCAGAATCAACATTATGATCATATTTTCAAATCAGATAATTAAATGATGACATTTTTTTTAATATAAAAAATTTTAATGTTTTTTAGGATGACGCATATGCAAAATATTTATTCAAGAAAATACTTAAATTTTAAATTTTTATTAAATCACAAAAAATATGCTATAATAAATAGATGAATGTATCTTATATACATTTTTTTTCTTACAGAGTAATAATTCTTTATGAAATCTGTGTGTACATAAAATTATTGCAAACAAAATTCCAAATTAGTAGAAGTCATAAAATTTTGATTCTGTGTTATCAAATTCTTAATATTTATATGTATAAATCAACGAAAAAATTAAATCAACTAAGAAAAGCAGAAAAAAATAAATACAATCGTCCTTTACTTTTTCTTTATTCTTGTGCAATAGATACTTATTCATGAAGTAAAAATATATTATGTACATAAATACTATCTGAGATAAAGAAAAAATAATGAAGTAAAATCCGTCAAACTTAAAATGTTTTTTATTGTATATATAAAATCCTTAAATAAAATATAAAAAAAAAAAATTATTTTTATTCCAAAAGGGTGGGCCATTATACAGATAGAGAGTAATTTTTAAGCAAGAGAAAAGAAATTTACAATCATTACATACTACTGTACTGACTATGAACGTATAAGATTATTATGTATAGGTACATAACATAAATGATTATCCTTGAAAAAAAATTTTTTTTTTTAGAAGGGTGATTGTATAATATCTGAAGACTTTAACATTCTAAATAAATAAAAAAATGTATATGTATACTAGCACATAATTTATATAAGAATGAACTTCATTTTATATAAAAACATAGAAAATCCTTATTATAAAAAACTAAATAAAACACCTTTACCTTTAGATTTTATTCTTTTAAGAATAATGTTTTAATTATGTTACAGAAGTAAAAAAAAATAATAATAATAATAAAATAAAATAATACAGAATCTGTTATAATTTTTCACCTATTAATCTTCATCCATCACCTAATAATAATTTTGAATTTTTGATAAGCATAAATTAATATAACAAAAGATTAAATTGAGTAATTCTTATTTCTTTTAAGACTATTTAAATAAATTTATATATATATATAATATGCATATAATTATATGTTTACTATGTAATATATGTGTATAGTATATAGTATAAATTCTTATGTTATAATATATACAAAAATAATTTATTAAATAAATTTCTTTCTTTTTTTTTTTACTATATTAATGATAATAAGGTTGAAAATTGTTTTAATATAAAAACCTTTTTCTTAACTTAAGTATTTTTAATGGCACCTAGGTGATCATTTAAAATTTAATTATACACCAATCTCTCTTTATATGTAGATCTTTAAGGAAAAAAAAAGAAGTTTTATATTTTGTTTTTGTTTTTTTTTTTGTTTAAATAAAAAATTACCTGGTTAATATTATTATTATGTATATATGGTATATCTTTTCCATGTCTATCTCTCTCTCTATATAATTAAATTCTATCAAAAAATTTAAATTTTAAAGTATTTAAAAATTAATTAAGACTTTCTTTTATATTATTTTTAAAGTTAATGCTGCCACATTAAAAATATATTATACAATTTCTATACTATTACTTTTGTTGGTAGGGTTAGTAAATTATATAGTATGGATGATGATTCGCCCCCACAATAATAGAGTTATAATGACAGATTTTATTAAAATTATCTTCTACAAAAAAAAGTGAAAGACAAAAATTAATAAAAAAAAAAATTGCTGCATAGTATTGATAAAAAATCCAACTTCAAATTTAGTCTAATTGGACACTATATTAGAAGTATGTATAGTGTACTATGGGACACTATATTACACCCATAATATATAGAAGAATATAACACTATGCTAAAATGGTAAATTTAGCAAAATTTTGGAATTGAAGATTTACTTTATATAATACACATAATCATAGTAAGCAATTATTTCGAAGTTTTTTAATAACGTTAATTAAACGGATTAAAAAAGATCCATTGCAATATTTCATCTAAAAAATAATTTGCAAAGATATTTTACAATTCCAGTGTTCTCTTTTTGAACTAGTTTCAATAGAATATATATAACCTAATTTTTAATTATAATTATAAAGCCCCATGATTCGGAATAAATTTTTTCAGTTTTCTTTGTTTGAGTTAATTTTCTTTTTTTTTACTAATAAAATTTTAGTTAGAGTTATATCTGCCTCATTAGAATCAAATTTTACTCGCGCAACAAAAATAAAAGTCTTTCTTTTTTCTTCTTCGAATTTTTTTTTTTCAGTTTTCGCTTGAATTTTTTTTTTTCTTTCCTAAAAATTCTGCCTATCTTTTTTCTTTATCAAAAGTTTTTTTTTTTATTTTTTTTTATATTTTTGAATTATAATAAATTTTAATGAATATTTTCAACCAAAAGGAACTGAAATAACAAAACAATTTTCATATCTTTTCAATTAAAAAAAAAAAATAAAGAAAAGAGTTTTTTTTTTTTTTCTCTTAATTAAATCATTTCAATTTAAAGAAAAAATTTTAACATACAAATAAATAAATAACAAAATAAAAAAAAAAATATTTATCTTTTCAACATTTTTCTTCTTTTTTGTTTTTGAACTTTTAAAGATAAGAAAAATTTAATTTGACATAGGTCTTTTGTTTTCGATTTTTTTTTATTTTTTTGAATGATATGAGTCCAGTGACGACATACAAATATTATCTAAAAATAGAATTTTTATTGACATTAATTTATTAAAAGAATCTTTAAAACTTTGATAGCAATATTATTGCTATCATCAAACAAATAATTTATAAATTGATTTTCCATGGCACTTGTTCGAGAAAATTTTCACTTGAAATGAGACTCAGCAAGTATCCATTATATTTCTTTGAAAGATAGAACAAAGTACTAAGTTAAAACCTCAGTTGTTAAATGATATAAAAATACTTAAAACCCCTACACATAAAATCTGTGAACAACAAAAAAAAATATTCAATTTATATGGACTTTGTGTGGGTTAAAAAAGTTTCTGAGAAATAAGGCTCTCTTCTCGATCAATTTTTCATAAAGTCACATAATTATTTTGACTATTTATATAATGTAGACAAATTAAGATTGAAAAATAAAGTTGGAGTATTTGAAGCTATAGATGGATTAAATATATGAACTATTCCAATTTTTTTTTTCAAAATATGTTGTTAAACATGATTAAACAAATCTTAATATCATTTAAATAGTCAATTGATGATAAAATGTAAATAAGAAATTATAAAAAGTTTCTAAAAGGCTTTTGCTGCGAAATTGTCGACCAGTTCTCGAAAAATATTTATAAAAAGTATTTGAAAATTAAATGAACCTTTTTTATTGAAAAAAATATTAATATTTTAAATCAATACTTGTGGTGGTATCTGTGTATAAAATGTTTAGTTCATCATGGCTTTGTGGCATCATGGTTTAAAAGTTACAACATAAAAAGGTAATTTATATACATGGATGTATATAGAATAGATTGATTTAGTTATTATTGAAATTTTTTTTGCACAAAAATTAAAATATGCAATTTTGAATATACAGAAATGGAACAAAAATATGTATAGACCAAACTTTAGTTAAACAAAAGTTATACTCATTATTATTCATTATAAATTTAAATTGAAAATTCCACACGCAAACATAATCTATTCGGCACTGTATAATATGAATTTTTTTTGAAGTTAAAAAAAAAAAAAAACAAATTTTGATAACTTTAATTTCAAGACATAAATTTTCAACTTTAAAAAAAAAAATTATAATTGTTCATATTAAATTATGAATAAAAAAAAAAAATATTAGTTTTTATTTTATTATTAATTTAATTAATGTGCCTTTTAAAATTTTTGTATTTTTATTATTTTTTTATTTATTTTTTGTTTTTAACATATTTATATATGTTATTTGTTTGTTTTTTTTTTTCATAGGTATAATAAGTTCACAAGAAAAAACATATACATAAATTAATTCTGTCAACAAGAAAATTTCAAAAATACAAAAGAAAAATACCTTTTTTTTTTGTAAAACAATATATGTATATATATTGCACATGTATCTTTAAATTTAATGTACATATTATGTATGAATTAACAAACAAAAAAAAATTCAATATTTTGCTTCTGCTGTTTTAATATGAAAACACACGAATAATAAGGGACACACATTTTTATATATATATTTTTATATTATATATTGAATTCGATAAAGGGGAAAATATGCCATAAAGAAAGCAAAACACAAAAACACAAAATTACATATATTATTTCGTTTAGAATTCCTTCAGTTTGTGATACATACGACCGTAAGACTGACCTTCAGTTTTTTGATTGATTACAACTGAAATTTTGTAAAAAAAAAAAAAAAAAACGAATTTTATACCTAAAATGAAAATATAAAAACTTGTAAATATAATTTTTTTTTTCGATATGGCTATCCGTGAATGAAAAAAAGAAAGGCGGAATATTATTATCTTAAAAACAAAATAAAAACTATAAATAAATATAAAATCAATAAAGACATATTTGTATGTAATTATAAGTTAAAATGTTTTTTATGTTAAAAAAAAAAAAATAATAATGCTGATTCCATAGTTAAATGTAATAAAGAAACCAGCTTCTTATTATTTTTATATCAAAACAAAAAAAATATATAAAAAAAAATAAAAGGGAGTACACCTTTTTTTCATGCAGCGGTGTTAGAATTTGTTTTCGATCCGTTCATGATATCCAAAAATATGTAAAAGGATATTATTACAGATTCTATAAAATTTTATTATCAATTTACAAAAAAAAAAATTAAGGTGCAATTTTTTTTATACTTTTCGTCAATATTCTAAATTAACTAAAGACAGTCAACTTACTCGGATAAGATATAGCAGAATCATGAATCTTTTTTGTAAATTTTAGCATAAACTAAAGATTCTAGTATGATTTTCGCAAATTTAAGATAAAGTAATAATTTAGATGTAATGAGAAAATGCGGGGTTTTTCTCTTCTTTCGAGGTTTTGCTCGCACGTATAGATAGTACTCCCCCATTATGGTTATGTGTTATGTCTCTGCGCTCTAATAATTATCGTATATGCGTCTGTTCGCATTCACATTATCAGCAAACAGCACAACATTATCGAAATATCTAAAGACCATTTTCCCAGGGGTTAGCTACTACATTCTATATTATGAAAGTTTATAGTCTATGACTTATAATATGAAATTTAAGATCTATTCAAACAAATTAGAATTTACTAATAAATGTAAATATTTCATGAAAATTTACCGATTTAACGGAAGCAATTATAAAATTTGAATTTAAAATTTATATTGAGTTTAAATCAAATAATTTCTGTATAAAAATGAACAAATTTTATGTAAAACATAAAAGACAAATAATGAAGTTATTTTGTAAAAATCAGATTTTATACTATATTATATATAATGTGTAAATGTTGACAGAAGAAAATCTTGAAGTTTTTTTTTTAATAATAATCTACCTTCCTTCAAAAAGTTTCACAAAAAAAAAAATCTTCTTACATCAGCAAAAAGTTCATCTTATCATTGTTATCTATTTGTTTTCTTCTTTTCTTTTTTTTTTTGTCTATCTCAACATTTTGAAAGTTCCTTTTATATAATATTCATAATTTTCTATTATTAAAAAAAAAAAAAATTATAACAAATTTCATGCAAAGATTTTTCGAAAGATTTCCACATTATAAAAATACTAAAATTCAAAATATTCTGATATTTTGGTTATTTGTTTTTTTTTTTTTGTTTTTGTTTTTCTTTTCATTCAATCCTTTTTTAAGTTTTAACTTTTTTTTTTCTTATGCTATACATCTTTTTTTTTTTTTTTAAATATTATGATTGACGCAAATTTTTATTATTTCGACTATATGTTTGAGAAAAAAAAACAATATTCGTTATTATGAATGATGGAAGCAATAAATGAAAGCAATGAGAAAATTTTCCAATCTGTATATTATGAATCTGTTTATTGGTTTGATGCATCAGATTGAAAATTCTTGCATTACAGAGTAAATCGAGCGTGACGAAACAAATATTTTTTTTTTATTTCATAACATAAAAATTATAGATTATCCCTATTGTATATGTTTTTATTTATTATTTTATATTTAGTTGTTATTTTATGGAAAAAAAAAACCAAAAAAAAAAAACAAAAAAGAAAATTGTAATTTATTATTTTTTTAAAAGTTAAGTCGAATAAATGAGGAAATTATTTTTCTTATTATTATTATTATTATTATTATTAATAATTCTGTTTCCAATGTGCGTAAATCTGTAAAAATAATGTACATAATGTTAAAGTAATTAATATTTCGACTAAATAAAAATAAATTATTAAATGAAAATTCTACATTATTTATTTATCGAATTCCATTTGACCTGTTTTCGACCATAATATATATAACTTAAAATAAATATTAATATCCGATAAAGTTAAACGAAAAAAAAAAAGATTTATATATAATGTATACTACACTATACTTCTATATTATATACATGTTAAATTATTATAAATATCGTTTTCTTAATTTAATATATTACATATGTGTAGTAGTATAACTATTTTGGTTTTAAAAATAATTCATGTTATATTATTTGAATTTGGATTTTTCCCATAAGTTGTTTAAAGCAAAAAAAAAAAATTGGAGAGAAATAGCTAATTTATTTTTCTTCAATAATTTATATTTATTTTTTTATTATTTATCCTGCGTACGAAATTGGTCGACCAGCAGTTAGGATTTAGGATATAGTTAAAACATTGAAAGTATACGGAGAGTTTTAAAATTATACTTTAATTATAATACCACCTGAATTTAAAAATAAAAAGTACATAATACGTATGTATCATTTGGTTTGCCATTTTACCGAACTTATATGAATTTTTTACTGATTAAGAAAATTATTTGCCTCGAAATTATAAAAGAATATAAAATAGCGTGGGTTTAAAATAAATTTATAAAGGATTTTATTATTACATTTTATTTTGATAAAATTTAAACAACTAATAATTAAAGCAATGATAATCAAGATATAAATAGCATTGGAAAATATATTTTTCTGATAATAATAAATTATATAATAAGAAAAGTTATATTTGTGAAATAAAAATATACGGAGGTGTTGAAAAAGAAATCTGATTCAACTGAGAATATATCAATTTCGCTACTAGACTGATAAAATCGCATTCTATTTCTAATTAAATTTTTTAATATGATTAGATCCAATCAAATTATTTGACTTTTTAATGAAAAGAAATTAAATCAATTTTTTTGAATTACACGATAAACGCGAGATAACATTAAGTTAAAGATTCAATAGTACTACAAAGTGATGATATAGATACACTATGTATAAGTAAATTGATTTCCGGCATATTTCCCTCAAAATTAAAAAAAAAAAGTAGTTATGCCTGCTTTTGTTGTTATGAGGAAACTTTTATGACAGGTCGTGCGTTTTATGTTTAAAATTTATAGATTTTGTAATCAAAAAAAAAATTTTTTTTTATATCTTATATTGTGATGTTCTTCACCAAGAACTTATAATTTTATTTTATTTTTTATTTATTTTTTTTTTAACGAATAAAGCAAAATTTCAAATGTAAGGATTTTTATGTAACAGATTTTTATTTTCTTAGGTTCCAGCTGAATAATTCAGTGTAATAAAAAAATTATATATTTTTTTTAATATCAATTGTTTTGCTTGCGTTTTATCACTTTTTCAAAGAATTTCCTTCATTCTTAATATTTTTTTTTATATATAATATGTATAAAATACATAAATGTATAGAAAATTAATAAAAAATATCTATGTCAAGATTTTTCTTTTATTGTTGGAAATAACTCCAACGAAAATAACGAATATTGAATGCTTGAAAATCAGTGTGGTTTTAATAATTCATTGATTTTTTTCATTTCTTTTTCCTTATTTTTTTTTTTCTTTTTTTAAAGAATTATATACAATCTATATATTTTAATGTATATGTACTTAGCTTGTATAGATATTATATACCAAAGAGAGATTAAGTTAAAGGAATTTAAAAAAAAAAATACTACTTATTTATATATATGTATATAAAATAAATTTCAGAAAAGCTTGGCAGCTGTATCTAGAAATATAATAAATTAAAAAATTAGAAAACCTATGTATTTTATTTCAAAAAAAAATTTTTTTGAATTTTATCTTTAATGAAAATTTTTATATATATATGTATATATGTACAATAAAGTAAAGCAAACCATCAGGATTTTGTTATACATATATATAATAACATTGGATTGAAAATGTCCTATCGACAGCTTAAATATGGTGTCTTATAATATCCAATTCCAAAAATTTCCTTTATTAAATTGAAATAAAATCTGAAGAATTGAAATTACTTTAATACCATTATTTATTAATTATTTTAAAATTTTTGGAAAATATTTTTCATATATTTATAGGCTTAGAAGAATCGTTACGGATCAACATGAGTGAATAGTATCCAGCCCATTTTATGTATTAAACAATATAATTTTTTACGAATATGATAGAAATTGAGGGAACGATGAAATATGTATAATGTTAAAAATTTTGTGGTTGGAAAGTAGACGCGTAATATTTGAAAGTTTTTTGTTTTCAAATATTTTTTTTTTGTTTACAGACTATTTTAATAAAGAACATCAAGAAATAATTTTCTTTTTCAATAAAGAAAATAATATTTTAAAAATTCTCTGCCACAAAAATGTCAAAGCTTATATATAATAAAAAATTCTATCTATGAAAAAAATGATAAATTATAGCTTTATTTCATTCATAATAATAGACAAATTTTTAATATTGTAAAGTGTATTATTATAATTATCAGAAACATAATTTTTGGTTCATATTTTTAGATATAGTAATCAAACATAAGCTCTACCGACTTTTAGATGACTTTTGCAATTTAGCTTTTCTAACCGTATAACAATCTTAACATAAAACTTTGGATTAATCTTATTTATCTCTATTAAAAATTTAGCTAAATAAATATTATAAATCAACTGAATAATTATGTAAAAATTAGTATCTATATTTTAATTTACATTTAGATCATTAACATTTGTATATTAAATATATACGAACACATCATATTGCTGACTTTTATTTTTTTATAAATGTTACAGAACAATATTGTGTTTCGTGGACAAAATTTATAATACACAAATATTTGTATGTATTCTTTTTCTGGAACTGCGTTAAATTACTTTATTTATGGACTTAAATATTATAGAATGAATACACATAATATTGTAGGTAATATACATTTCCATACATTTATATATATATATATATATAATTAAATGTAAATCATATTGATTTAAGAATTGTAATATTTGTTTAAGAAAATTCTGGTTAAAACAAACGTAATACGTTTTGCAACATGGGTGTTACGTTTATAATTCTAACGTGTAAGTACATAGCTACGTTTATATTTTTGAATAATTGTTATATAAATACAAAAATATTCTGGTGGAAAATATTCTATTTAACTGCCAAAATATAGTTAAATAAATAACACAATTTTTAGATAGAATAATAAAATTTGGCGGGAATTTAAAAAAAAAACTATGATTTAGATACCTTAAGAAATAATGGATCAATAATGAAGTTTAATAAATGAATTAAAATTTCTTCATATCTTAAAATTTGAATGTTTATTATTTGTCCTTTATAGCAGGACTAAAAAAGGAAATAATTGTACTTGTGTATAGTAAAACAAAAGTAAAAAGTAAGAAAGAAGTTTGAAAAAATTTATTTCTGATGATTCGCTTTTAAAGCTAAATGGTGTAATAATATCTCGTTTGGACGTAAGCTTGTGAAAATAGAAAAATTACACGAAAGTACAAAACTTATACGACATAATGTAAGTTCATTCTCCAGAATAACGAAGATTTAAGTCCATTTCAATAAAATAAATCTGCCATGAGCTCTTTTTCATGAAAGTGACTTTAAATAATTTTTATCTAATGCTTTTTTATTTAGATTTTCTATTTTTCTTTTGTGATTCTATTTACCTCAATTATTGTTTTACCTTCACAAAATATGGAAAAAAATAATAAAGAAGTTTATTTCGAAATTATTCAAATAACATTTATTTATGTTTTTATTATTACAGCTTTTTCATTTCACTTAAATTTCCATAAAATATTAAAAATTAAATAATAATAATTTTTTTTTTTCTTTTTAAGTGAGAGTAATATAATTTTCTTGATAAAAAAAAAAATTAAATAAAATTTCGAAAAGAATATAATAAATTTTGTTTTTGGTTTTTTTGTTTTCGGTTTTTTAAGTTTTTTATACATAATAAACATACATATAGGTATACATAATGAGTATGTTTTTTATGTAATTAAATTATACATTATAAACATACATTATAAAATAAAAATACTTTATAAATATATGCAGCATAATTATTTTTTATTTATAAAGAAAAATTAATTCTGGGCAGTCAGTAATAAGCTAATAAGGCGTTTCCATTAACGGATAAAATGGGGATTCAAAAACTTCTTGCGACCGTTTTTTAATTCATTTAACTCTATAAAATGTTAAATTGTATTGCAAGGGAGATTTGCGAGAAAAATTTCAGGGATAAATTTAAAGAAAAAAACGCAGTATCGTTTATTTAATTTCATTGGAACAAATTAAACGAAGCGTGTAGGTACTGTATTGTATATAATATAAGTAACAGTGATGCCCAAAATTTAAGATTGAACGTGCATTTACTACCATCATCATAAATTTTTGGCATGTTTTATTAATACACGGAAAAAATACACAGTTAAAAATTAATTTTTCGTCTTGTAATATAATAAATAACTTGATTGTGCTCTTGCTCGAATTTATTTACATTTAAAGTCAAGTTTTGGTATTTTTAAATGTAATTTAAAATATTTTTAGCATCCTCTTCTAGAATTTTCGTTTAAAATCCAAAAATAAGCTTCTTTTTTTTCTTCTTGAAAATTTATTTTTAAAAATTTTTTTGTGAAAACTTTGAAAATACGGTTAATAATTACAAAGCAAATCAAGCTCTAAGCTAATTGCTTTAAAATTGATTGCAAATATAATTCTCTTCATATTAATTTTTAAATTAACATTAATTTTCTGCAGTCCTTTTATTTTTATTTACATTATTCATACATCAATCACACAATTGCGATCAGAAAATATTATAAATAAGAATTTCGCATTTTACAGTGCATGCACAAAAAAGAAGGAAAAAAAAAATACAGAAAAAATGTTTTTTTTTTTCTTTCTATTCAAAGTGCGAATGATTTTTTTTTTTTAAATGGGAAGTGCGAAGACGAAATACAAATATTTTTTTTCATGCACTTACATAAGCACGAAGTGTATACGAAGTGTATAGGGTTTTTTTTTTCCTATTCTGTTTTATTATTCATATAAACAAAGTGGGATTACAATAACAAATGTGGTACAAGTGCATAGGCGATGATCATCCTTGAAGTAAATCATAGCTAAGTACTAATCAGTCAGTCTTCAATTAATTTTATATATTTTACATTCTTCAATTTTACCAGTGATAAAATTTTTGTAAAATGCGCATTTTCCAAACAGTTTACAATTTAGCTTTAATTTAAATTCTATTTTTTTTACTATAGAGAATTAGAATTTATGTTAAATTAATGGTAAAATGTCAAAGTTATAAAAAATTAAATTTTCCAATAAACTAAATATGAAATGAAAGTATAACATAAAAGGTAAATTATATTATTAAAATGATAATGATAGTTGACCGACTTTCTATTAATTTTTTGAATTAATATTTACATACAAAAAAAAACAAAAAAAAAAAAAACAAAAATAGTATTATTATTGATTTGACAGAAACCAGAACCTATGATTTTTAAATGGTTTATAATTGCTTTATATCATTTATGAATACTTTAAGTTTATAATTCCTAAACATAATAAAATGATAGGTAATAGGTACACTATACTTTACTTACATTCTAATTTATCTAAAATTATAGGTAATATACTATTAAGTATTATGAAGTCAATGTTAGAATGGGAATATTAAAAATACTAACTATGTACAAATGTATATGTATTGTATATTACATCTAACTTTGTTTATATTTCGAGTAGCATGCTGTCATGATATTGAGAGAGCTTCGTTTTCCGTGAACTAATTAATTATTTCAGCTGAAAATTGTTTCAAATAAAAATATAAATAATTTAAGTTATGATATTCAATTAGTTTTAATTAGAAAAAATAAATTCGGGAAAGATAAAATTTCAAAATACTATATAGTTTTGGCGTCAGAGCTTTGCCAAGTTTGATATTTGATATTTTAGAAAAATTTTAAGCTTACAATTAAAGACAATGTAGAAAATGTTATCATAATTTACATGGATAAAAATATATTTTTTATTTTCAAAAATTTTCTTTCTATTTTATATTGTCGGCTGACAATTATATTTATGTATAGAATAAATTATCTATAGACTTTTCTATATATAATATGTATAATAATGTACAAATAAGTATTTAATATACAAAAAATTTCTCTGCCGACAACAATGTTTGTTATTTTATTTAGACCTCTCCAGATTTGATTGATTGGAGAATATTTCACTAATGGGTCAGTGAGTTTTATTTATTTATTTTTTTTTATTTTTTGCTTATTAATAAAAGCACTGGAAAATTAAAAATTAAATACACGCAATAATAGGTATATATTATGACTTTTTTTTTCTTGTTTGGAAAATTTATTCAATGTAAATAATAATAATGTATATTTTAATAATTAATTCATGTACGAGTAAATAATAAGTATAGGGAAATTTCAAAATCATCATACGTTCATCACGCTTTACTTATTCCCTTTAATAATATTTCGTATAATATTTTTAGTGTCCTCAAATACAGTTGTATCATGAAATGGGGGTTGTACGGTCTCTTTTTATTATGTGAAATATTTAATTATATTTCTTGCTTGTTTATTTTATATATTAATATTATAATAATTTTTAAATACGAGTAGAGTTATCGTAATGTCACAATATATTGACTTTGATGTTAAGTTATAAGAAAAAAAAAAAATAATTTTTTTACTACTAATAATTATAATGTAAAATTTTTAATGATTTCATTTTATTTATTTAAATAATTTTCAATTGGAATGAAATAAAGTTTTGAAAATAAAAATTTTAATTTACATTTCCATGAACTTGAATTCAAGCTCGATCATAGTAATTAGTTCCGGTCTGCTTCTATTAATATTTTTATTTTATTTTTTTTAGTTTTATTCATTTTGCATTGCATGGTGAAAATAATGAAATTTTTATGCGTTATATTTAACTCTTTCAATTTAAAATGAGTTAAAAAAATGTTTTTTTTTTTCCTTTTGACATGATTTTGCACATTTGAAAATTTTCATTTTCAAAATTCTACTGTGTAATGGTAAAACTGACTAAACTGAAAACCATAAATATTTATTATTTGTTCTTTGTTTCTTGAACTATTTTTGTTTATTTTCTGCATTTTCCTGCTGCAGCGACTACCAAAAAGTTAATTTTTATGGATTTAATCTGGTGTTTACATTGGTCATTAAAAATTACTTTAAATAAAAGTAAACAGTATCCGGCCGATCAGTGAGAGGAAGTCTAAACGAAAACTTTATCGGAATAAAAACATTTTTGTGACAATTCATGCTTTCGAGTTAGTTTCAAGTTATAGTTACTAAGTTGTTGAAACGGACGAGAGATATATTAAATTTAAATTTATAAAAAAAAATTGCAAGGAGCAAATAATAATAATGATGTTTAATAAATTTAAAAAAAAAAAATTTTTATATACAAACTTGTCACATGTTTTATTCTTATTAACAAATAATCTCAATCGTGCAAACATCCTGATCTCGAAATAATATGCAAAAAATCTTACACCAAGCAATTTTGGTTTAAAAATTCAAAAAAGAGCAAATAAAAAGATGAACAAGTTAATTTGACAATCTTGTCGTAATATCCAATTGATAAATATTTGTGCAACTTCTGAAGCGATGATTAGAGCAATGAAATAAATCACTCTGTGAATAACATCAGATGGCACATAATTAAAAAGAATTATTTTTAGTTTTCTTTTTATTTTATCAGCCTTTTTGGGACAGACGTGAAGCAGTCTTGTAGTGAATTTTTTGAAAAGAATCACTATTTTGAAACACTTCTTATACTTTGTGTATTTACTCAAGATATTAATAGTGTGTTTATAAATATTACAGTGTCGTTAGCACTTTGACATTAAAGAATGCATATACCTAAGCTAAATTCTGAAAGAATTTCATAATCATTTTAATAATTATATGAACAAAAATGTATGGATATAAAATATAATTATACGAAAAGTAAAACTTTCTCGTAAAAATATCAAACTGTCTAAAAGTTGTAAAAACTTAAAATGGATGTATTTGCAATATAATAAAACCTAACCAAATATTTATATATATAGCTTCACACTTATTAATAACTAATAAGTTTTCCAATAATAGTTATAAGATTATATATATGTACATACAAACAAACATAAATTTATGCTCTGTGATGTTCAGAAGTTAAACAAAAATTGAAAAGGAAAATCAATGAAAAACAAATATTTTTCTAATATAAATTGGATTTAATTAATTTATTCTTTTTATTTTGCACACGAAAAATTAATGTTTGAGGTAATAAAATATGTTCTTGTTTATTTATCTCAATTTTTATTTTTTTTTGTTTATTTTTTTTGGTAAATTCTGTTATATAACACAGTGAATAATAAAATGCTGTGGGCTCCCCAAAATATGTACATAACATATATACAAAGAAGAAGCATTAGAATGATTGATAACATTATATTTTTATTTTTGCCTTTTCCCGTATTGCAATTTGTTTCCGGTTGAGTGAAACTTCGATTAAAAATTAATTAAAAGTTCCCATATAACCAATCAAAAATAAATTCAACAAAATAGTTAACGTTGTTATACGTATACGTATACGTAAACACATATATATTTCCAAAAAGACATAGTCTATATAAATGAAAATGATAAAAGAGAGAAAAAAATTTTTTGTTTTTATTCTTAAATAAAATAATCTATCGCCTTTTTTTTTTTTTTTTGTTTTTAAAAAAGTTTCAGTTTCGCATTCAAAGAATTAAATTATGTGAAAATTTTTATTCTTTTTAGTTTGATTCATTGAATATTGAATTTCAGTATCTTTAAAAAGTATAGAAAAAGTTTTAAAGATACAAATATCTGTTAGTTGGTATTAAAAGTTTTATTATAGCAATTGATTTATTTTCAAAAATTTGTCGATTGTCGGGTTGTTTGGAGTTAATTAAAACAATAAGTTAGTATATTATAGATATGCACACAAACAGATATGCACAGCAGTATTCAGATTGTGAGCAATTGTTGTACCCTTTAAAAGTATAGTTAGTATATTAAAAAGTAATCCAACCTCTCTTATTATATAAATATATATGTTTTTCTACTTTTTACGAGATATCCTATTTTGAAACAAACTGATATTATTTTAAATCCATTGTATTTTTGTGTAAATAATATACGCCCATAGTTAGTTAAAATGGGTTAATAAAATACAAACAAATGATATACCAAAAATTCAGTCTATATATATATAATAAAATTGAATGAACCCTTTGTTAATTACTGACCTAATTACTCTTCGATATTATAATTAGAAAAAAGATATATATATATATTTTTGTATTTTTTTATCATTCCTATTTTCTTATTATTCTTTCGCTTAATTCAAAAAAAAATAAAAATAATGACAATAATTTAAAAAGTGTACAACTATTATATATTCACTTTTAATTCTTAAATGATTAACGATAACGACTTTATTCCTTTAATATATACTTCATAGGCACATGTTGTACATATATATTATTGACATAAATAATCAGCAGTGTGTAATAGAAAACTAATTAAAATTCTCTTTAACTTTTTAACAAAAAAAAAAATAAAAAAAATTACCATCCTGCTGACCTGTTTATATATCTTTTGTTAATAATAAAACTGAGACTTTAATTAGTGTAAATTTAATTGTTGTTATACGTAATGATTGAGAAAATCCTTCCATGTCAACATCATGCGTAAAAATAAGTATTCTTCACATTATAAAAAAGATAATGGTATAGAATTTTATTTCAACACAGTAAAATAAAAAAAAGAAAATATATATTGAAATTTATATTAATTTTAAGCTCATAATAAGTAGCCTTAAATTATATCTATACATAAGCATAAGATAACACGGATATGCTTGCACCGACATGGTACCAATTGAATATAATATTTTTTGAGTTTATTCTTCAAAAATGTTTTTAATAATTCTTTTCCTTACTGTTTATTCAATCACAAAGTATATACACACGCCTTAATTTATATTTAAGTTCTATAACCTTAATTGTCTTAATTAAATAATTAAAATGAAAAGGTTATTAGGGAATGAAATGAATAAAAAAAAAACAAAAAAAAATATTATTTGATTTTCTGAATTGTTTATTTTCAAGTTAAAGTAACAATACTGTTTTGGGGAAACAATATTCAAGAACTCCTCCAATAACCTTTTTGTGTCAAATTTTTTTACATGGACTTTTTGAGTTAATATAAAATAAATATTTTCATCAAATAAAAAGTTTACTTTTACATGATATTTATAAGAGTGATAAAAATGGGTAAATATGATAAAAACGTAAATAACAAATAATAATAATAATAATAAAAACATTTTTTAATCGATTTTGATAAGTGAAATGGTACTATATTTATTATTAATACATAATTAATTTTTGTAATAAAAGCTTTTAACAAGCTTTAATGACCATTTTAGGTACCTATATAAGTATATAGTAATTTAAACAAAATATAGTTCAAAAATGTTTAAAAAACATTTTAAAAAACATTAAAAAATCTATTCAGCAGATTATGAAATATTTAACAATTTTTTTAATTTTTTTTTTATTCAGGTTTATTTTTTTATTTTCATTTTCATTTTTCCACTAAATCGACATTGCGTATTTATCTTTTCATTTCCGCTTATTATTATTTTCTTATTCTAAATTGGCAAAATTTATGCCTATTTTAACAAAAATAATTTTCTAGATATTTTTATGCATCAAATTTTCTGTTTTTTTTTGCTAAGTTGGTTTTTTTTTTTTTTTTTGTCAGGTAAATAATTTTTTTTGAAGTTGAGAAAAAAGAAAAATCCAAACATATTCTGTGTATTCGAGCAATCTATTGTTTGGAATAAAAATAACTTCAAAAGAAATGAACATTGAAATGCTTACTGTCTGTAAGCATTGTAAAATTGTTGAAGTAATGAATTTTCCACATAAAATAAAATCCCAAACTAAACTAACATTTTTGAATAAATAAGTTACTCTAAGAAGACTGCGATTAAATGAATCTGTAGTCCATTATTTTGATGAGCGAATTGGAAGCTGAGTTTAGAGTATGGGGTTAGTCTCTCTAAAGAACTAGTCTAACTAAATGAACTAGGTGACATATATAGGATTTTTTTTACCTATTATTATTATGCACAGTAATATATGAGTAAAATATTCAGGAACACAACAAGAAAGGTGAAAAATTTTTCACTTGAAAATATTATACACAAGTATCTTACTATCTGTTGTACTTTTCATTAGTTCAGGATTTAACATTAAAAAATTCTACTTTTTTACTATTCAACATTAGAGCTTTTAAAATGTACCTATTATATAAAATGATAAATTCTTCATTTTAAGGTTAAAACTTTATGAACAATCTTTTGTTCTACAAATAATGGATATTTTATTGAGACAGAGCTCTATTATTACATGGATCTACCCATTCAAAAAAAAAAAAAATTGCAAAAAAAAATTAAATAAAAAATCAATGAACAGACAGAATGAATGAACACAGTATAAGTGGATATTTTTATTTATTGATGAAAGTTTACAAAAAACAATTTTTTTTTGTGGTTTTTCAGCTTGTTTCGCACATCGAAAAAAAAAATTGTTTTTATTTTGCTTGAATTGGAAAATTGATGGGTTTTAAGTTTGGCGTGGCTATTTTATTATATACAAATTTCAAGAACTGTACGTAAAGAAGAAAATAAATTGAGGATTATTTGTTCATTTTTATTAATAAAATAAAAAAAAAAATTATGAGAAATATTTATTTCCTTTTAGGTTGTTGGCTGCTAAACTGTGCTGTTAAGAAATTCAACGTTAATAATAATAATAATAAATACATGATTAAGAATATAGGATTAATGGTAGGTACCAACAATTATTAAAATTTTTCAACTCTGCAAATTTGTTTTGATTTCTAATGATATTTTCTTTTTTTTGGAACGCAATTTGAATAACTATATATTTTTTTTTTTAATTTTTACTCACAAATCAATGATTATTCAAAAATGTTTAATTTGCAAATATTTAGTGTGAAAGAAAAGAAAACGGATTCTATATTTGATTCATGATGTACTGTTCTTATAGTTTGTTGTTTTTTCTGAACCCTAAGCGAGTTGTGAAAATTGGAATAAAAATTTATCATGTAAGAATTAATTGTTGAATATAATATTATATATATGTATTGTAAAACTTTTATTTTATGTTCAAAACCAAAATAATTTTTAACAGGATATGGGCGAATCCTTTGAAAACAAAATATTGCATTGTAAAATTTATTTTAATGATTATATACACAAATTATAATGATTTGTTTGCAGGTAATTGTTAAATATTTGAAAAAAAAAACTAATTTACTGATTTGAAAATTTTTAAATTAATCTTCAAAACGTAGAAGATTATTCATTAAAAAAGCCCTAACATAACGTCTAATGTCACCCGAAAAGAATTAAATAAGTACTAGTTTCTGTCCCAATAGAAACGAAAGGAAAGTACTTACTTCGATTGTTAAACAAGTTCATAAGTAAAGTTTTGAAAAAGTTTTGAAAGAAGTTTACTCAAAATACTTAAGAATATAAGTACTAAAATTAAAGTAAATTAAATTAGAAGAAAAATACCCTATAATTAAAGTAGTTATCAATTCGAGACTTTTGACAAAAATTTAATACTATTTGGAATACATGTAAAATTTTGATAAGCTTTTGATTTAACTTCAAAGAACTGAATAAGTTTTTTTTTAAAGTTCAATTATTACCACTTTTGAATTGTAAATATACCTTATTTTATTAGTTATGTAATTTATAATGTAATTTAATATACGTATACATACATCCATAATATACATTATGTTTTGAGTTATAAAAATGTATGTAACTATATCAATTTTCTTCTTAAAATTTTTTTTTTTGTTTACTTTCTTTCATTTATTTATTTTCCCATTATGTAAATATTATAGACTTTTTATGGTTCCAAGAAGAGGTAATTTTTACCACGAATTTTCAACCAAAAAGCTCAGCATGAATTCTAATAACAATTATTTTTTTTAATATTGCATATTTAACTACAGCTTTTTTATATACATAAGTAAATATTATAATGTACGTAATATTCAATGTAAAATTTAACCTCTTTAAGGTGCACTGAACATATTTTCTTCAAAAATAAGAGAGTTATTTTGCAGTAAGCTTTGAAAATTAGTAACAGATCTTACAGTTTTCTCGAACTATGTTTGATCAAAGACATTTCTATGAATACTCTATTAATTACTTTTGCTTTAATTATTGTTTTTAAAAAAAATTAGTCACAAATAATTTTATAAAAAAAACATACATATTATTATATAATATTATACATATAAACATATATAAAATGTAAATATTTGTTTTAAATACACATACGATTAAATTAATTTCTGTATATAATTTGTAAATAATATAATGTACGTATGTAAATAGTTAAAAAGTGAGTTTATTATTTTAATTTTAACTCATTATATCGAACTAATTATAAATATTAATTAATTGTTTTTGATTAAAAATTTGAATGGATTATTTGAAGTTTTTTTTATTAAATTTAATGGTAATTCATTTTTTCATTAAAATTTTGCTAAATCCAGGTTCATATATTTAATTTTTCCAAAACCTCTATCTTGATCATATGTTTTAAAATTGGATGCAGTATTTATATCATACTAAATTACTTTTAGTTGGTGCACCCTATTTCGAATTCTATCTACTTACATTATATTATATTCACAGTGTAGGTATATAATAATACGAAAATGTAAGTTAAAACTGACAAACTCTAAATAATAATAAAATTACAGCAACCCTTTTAATTAGAAAGAGTAAAGAGAATGTTATAAATTCTGTTGTTTACACAAAAGATGGGTGGTGGTTTTGTCTAAAAAATATGAAAACAAGGAACTGTGTATATTTATATGAAATATAAAAGCAAAGGTGTGGTGTAATTTTTTTTTTTTTTTTTGGTTTTTAATAATATGAAAATTGAAAAGGAAAACAAGGAAATTGAAACGACTTAAAATTATTAAGAAATGTTTGTTTTTTAAATAACTGTGTTTTGTTTGAATAAAGTGATCAAGTCCTTTTATTCAATCGATTCACATAAATATTATGGGAAAAAAAAATCTTAAATTAAGAAAAAGTTCTTCAAATTATCAAGTTGAATATACTGAATGTTCTAATAGTGTTCAATTTAATACTATTAATACGAAAGCAGAGATCTTCAACCTAAAATAAAAGCACAACAAAAAATTAATGACCGCAATTTAGCTAGTCGCCGCACCTCACCATAATTTTTTTTCTGTCACCTCACATTTTTGAAATAAGCTTATTTTACAAGTCACAAATACGACGTGAAACTTTACTGCGCAAACATCTTAATTCACACACAAATCTCTTGCTCTCACCTTTAGTTTTGAGTAATTTTTATTTTCCTATTTTTTTTAAATAAATAATTTTTTGAATTTTTCAGATATAAATAAATTTTTTTTTTTAAATTTATTGAATAAAATTTTTTTAAAATAATAATCAAGACCATAATTTTATAATTTTTTAGAATTTTTCTTATATTTTGCTCACTTTTCTTATTTTTTATACTAGTCACCTATTAAATTGCAGGTGAGAGAAATATCACTTTTTGTGAAAGAAAATCCGCGCGTGAATATCAAAATATGGTAGCTCTCACTTTTCGTGACAAATTTGGCGCTTTTGCGATTAGCTAAATACCGATTTTACTGTCGCGCTGGTGACGCGACTAGCTAAATTAAGGTCATTATTTGGGTAGAAATCAGAGAAATGCATGAGTACACTTGTATTACAAATCACTCGTGAATACACTTGATTTATTCAATATATGAATAGTTCAACTCAAAATAGAAACAAGTGTGAATATATGATTCATAATATTTTTTCAATACATTAGAATTGTATTGAGTTTTTTGTATCAAGTCAAATTTCTATTCGCAAGTATAGTGAATAGTGAAATATGTATTGCGTATATTGAATGCATTGGGTAATCTTCTAAGGAAATTTAATTTCCTAAAAAAAAATTAAATATTTCGTAAAAATTTCCTAAAAAAATTGTTAAAAATGTACCTATACTTAATTAGATGTTATTTTTTTCATTCATACGTATTGTTTTTATACGAGCCCTGCATCATAAGACCTCGTACGGGTTTTTTTTTTTGAGTTTGTTCTACTTTTTTTCAGTTTTCTCCAGTTTTGTATTTTTTTCGTTTAAACCAACCTTTTTTAGGAGTTTTTGGTCTTTATAAAAAAAAAATTTTTTAAGTTAAATTTTGAGAAAAAAATTATTTTCCAAAAGTCTACTTTTTCAACTTTTTTTAAGGGCATCGCAGAAATTTTCGAAAGATGCATTTTGAAGGGCATTTGGGAGTAGTTAATTTTAGCTTTTTGGGTTTTGTCGATAAAATAAAGGAGAGAGTCAAAAAACGCCTTTGAAAATCCAAAAAACAGGTCAAAAACGCGAAAAATAGCAATTTTGGCCTGTTTTTTGGAATTTCAAAGGCGTTTTTTGGCTCTCTCCTTTATTTTATCGCCAAAACCTAAAAAGCTAAAATTAACTACTCCCAAATGCCCTTCAAAATGCATCTTTCGAAAATTTCTGCGATGCCCACAAAAAAAGTTGAAAAAGTAGACTTTTGGAAAATAATTTTTTTCTCAAAATTTAACTTAAAAAATTTTTTTTTTTATAAAGACCAAAAACTCCTAAAAAAGGTTGGTTTAAACGAAAAAAATACAAAACTGAAAAAAAGTAGAACAAACTCAAAAAAAAAAACCCGTACGAGGTCTTATGATGCAGGGCTCGTATTAGGCACTTGCTGCATTCATAGCATTCATAACAAAAACAAATCAACATCAAGTGGTATTGAGTAGATATTGTTGTTTTGCAAGTCAATGTAATATAAGTGTTTCTTATGTGCAAGTAGAATATGAATAGCTCATTTTTTTTTCTGTATTTGGTATTATTCTGTATTGAAATATTGCGAGTGATTTGTTTTTGTTTATGAATAGTATTACGCAGTTCTCTGGTAGAAATCAAATTCACACATCAAACATCAGAAGTGATCAAAAGTGACGAAAAGAAATTAATTAAAGCTCTTGGCTTCAAATAAAGTAACTCAAATATTCATTACGTGCAATGGAACAAGCAATTAATAAAATTCATACATTCTACTATCCTGATTCCAATTATTTTCGTGGCCAGTTGATATATAATTTAATATGGTTTGAACGCCCGGTTTAAGGGCAACTTATATTTTTTAAAAAATTATATTTACACTATAAACTGTCTTATCTTTTTTTTTAACATAGTAAAATGATAACAAAGTTAAAAAACACATGCTTTATTGTTCTAGTTCTTTGCCAAACAAAATATAATACAAAATTATTTATTTGGGTTCGAACATTATTCTATCCAAAATCAAGTAAAACTTTAATGTTATACATTATTCTGTTTTTTTTTTTAACATTAAAGTATATTAATATTTCGATATGTCTTACATAAATTCACAACATGAACGAATCTAAACCCTCAACAATATCTAAAACTTTGATTTATTCGTTAGGATTAGAAAATGTATTATTTAAAGCTTATGATCGCATAACTGAAGGTTTGTTGTAACAAAACAAAAAAACGATGCCTCATTTTATATGTCATTCAATATGAAAAAACACATTTTTGGCCTTCATCCTACAATAAATCCTCATAATAGTATTCAATATTGTCTACTATGTCGAATTATAGGTACGTATTAACATCAATGTTGTCAATATTTCAATAAATTCATATTTTATTAAAACAAAAATGACAATATTTTAGTCTCGCTATTGATATTAGCTGGAAATAAAATAATAATATTATTCAAAGAAGGAAAAATAAATAACTCTGAAGAAATTGGATTTCCCTAAACTTATTTGTTTATAGTATATATATATTTTATTTTTTTTATTTTTTTGTTCTTATGGTTTACATAAATTATATGGAAAAATGAAAGAAAATTTGATGGCAGCAAGCAACCTTTGTTAAAATAAAAAAAAAAAAAAGGAAAAACAAAAAAAAAAAACAAGGTGCTAGAAAATGTTACTTTAATTGGTAATCATTTATGCTCCAAAAGTTTTTTAAAGGGGAATATTTTTATCAAAACAAAAAGCTTTCATTTATATACAACCATGTATATATATATTTTTATTTTTTTTGGTGTATCTTTTGTCTTTTCTGGCAGATTCTTTTGCTTTATTATTATTATTACATATAAATACAATGTGGGTAAAATTGTCGTAGCTGTTTTCATTTTTATTTTTTTTTAACCTTTTAAATTGTTTTTCTTTCGTTCTTATCATTAATAAGACAAAGTTGTAAATTATTTTGTACTTTGAAATTAGTAAATATTGTTAGACAATGTTAAAGTGATAAGAAAATTTACATAGTGATATTACGCAAAAAAAAAAAAAGGGTCGAACTAAAAATTTTATGTTTTAGAACCTACACATAATATGTATACAAAGAAAATCTTATTTTCTTTATGTTATTAAAATGCAATACCTGTGTGTACATTACATAATTAAAAACGTGTTAGAAGTTTTTAACATTTTGATATGGTTTTTGCAAAAAAAAAAATGTCTATGCTTACTATCACTTTTTGTGTACCATATTAATATATGTAGTCTATTTTCTGTCAAGTTTCAATTTCATGAAGAAAAGGATTACAGTGTAACTAAAATCAGTCGAAATATAACTTATTATGATAGGTTGCTGTTGAAGTTATGATAATGACAGAAAAACTCACGACCGGCTAGTTCAAATGTGTGAATAGATAATGTGGAGAAGTTATTTAAATTTCAGCTCTATATATATATTTTTTTTTTTTATTAAAGTTACCAAATCACTAGGTGGGATACCTTTTATACTTAAAGAAGTATGGATTTGATAATGGGGATAGGAAGTTTAGACGGGATTAAAAAGTGGGAAAGTCAGTAGATAATCATTGGTTTTATTTATATTCAAAATTCAAATCCAAGAGCGAATATGGATAACATAAGTTCAGGATAACAAAAATATACCACTCACTAAAAGACTATACTATTACAGATACAAAAAAAAAAAATTCCACAAATTTTATTATATTAATAAATTGTATAAATATTTCTATATAGGTACATACTTTAAAAAGTTAAAATTATTTAGAACGATGTTGTGTTGAAGAACATCAGAAGAATTAACAAAAAAAAAAAAGCAATTCTGTAATTAATATGAAAAATGAAAGGACTAGACAGTCCTAAAATGCAACAAGGATTCATTCAAATGCAATGCTGTAAAAACTTTTTATGTTTTAATCAAATAATTTTTTTTTATTTTTTTTTGTTAAAATTTTTATTTTTTATTTTTATTTATTTTTATTATTTAGAGTAGGTACCTACTGAAATTTGGTTTTGTTTATTATTTTTTGTTTTTTTGTTTTTGCAACTTTGAGTAACCGGAAACGGATATTTAATATTTATGACTATGTATATGTGTGTATAATGTAGATTTAATGTATATTTTTATATTGTCGCTCTGTGTACCCTGTGTATGATTGCAATAAAAAAAAAAAGCAGAATAACAAAAAAAAAAATCAATTTTGCTTTCAAGTTGTTTATGAGAAAACTAAAATTTTCTGGCAAATATTTTTGCAAAATGCATTTACGTTTATGCTTCGATGATTATATTTTTAATTAAAATTTTTTTATTAAGTTTTTATCTTTAAATAAAAATGTTCCAAAAATTTGAAATCGGCATTTTATATTATTATGTTTTATATCTTTATGTATACAAAATTTAATTATCTATATGTATACAAAGTTTAATAAAAAAAAAATGTTTTATTGAAAAATAATGTAAATTTAATTAAAATATAAAATAATTAGGTTTAATTTAACTTAACAAAGCAAAGCATTATCTCGAGACGAACCTCCTCAGAAATTCTTGAGCAAAGTTCATATTATTTTTGAATTTTATCTAAGATTTAAAAATATAAAGCATAATACATTTAATATTTATATAAAGTATATACAAGTATTTCAATCGAATAGCTTACATGGCGCTTCATACTAGCTTAGTACTAGTTTATATCTTCAACATATATAATATTGTCCGCATTTAATTTTTTAACTCATTTTATTTTAATTTTAAGAAATCTTTTTTGTTATTAATTAAACTAAAGCTGTAATAATAGTTCTTCAAGTTGTAAAATAGAAACGGGAAAAAAACTTGCATAAATGTGACATTAAAAATAAAAAAAAAGCTATTGGAAGAGCTGGATTTACCAATTTCCAATTGCCTTCCAATATATTGTACGTCCAAATTATGTATACGTCCAAAGTATTACGATAAAATTGTGACGAAAGGATTGGCTGTATAATAGCCATTTGTATATAGCCTCATCAAAATTATAAATTTAGATTATTAAATTTTCGTTTATTCTGGTCTAATAATATTATTACAATTTGATAAGAAATTTAGTTTTTTAATCTTTTTAAATTTTTCAAAATTCTTGTATTCCAGTGGTCTTCAATCTCGTTACTGGGTTTTAAACTAAATTTTCCAGATATTATTAAATTTGGATATTTTTTAACTGTCGTCATTATTTTCGAGGTACGATAAATATTCGCTTCAGTATGCAGTTCACGAGTACATAAGCTATCACACTCTTGATCAATTTGTGGACCATTTACTTGGATTTTGAAATCTTTACTTTTTCGTTTACATTTTGCTTTATTGAAGACTACTTCTAATTTCTTTTTTTTAGGTTTCATTCCAATGAAAAATAATTTTGGTTTTTGGATTTGGATATATAAAATCTAGTTATTTAAAAAAAAAATTTTTTTTATATATTATTCATAATTCTGATGTTATGATTATACTTTTAATATGATTATAAAATATTTGATACTTGATCACTCGACATGTTTCCAGATTTGTTATTTTGGGATAAATATATACTACTTAATGAATACTGTAGTATAAATACAATTTCGATACTCCAAATAAATTAATGGAAATTATTCTTCAGAAATTAAGAACATTCGGAGAAAATGTATTTGTTAAAAACAAAAAATAAAATTTGCCTAAAAACTTGAACGAAACTCTTACATAAGTTATGTTGAACACTTCAAACTTTTTAGTGGTTGTATAAATAATGTGTGTAGTGTACACACAAATATGTAAAATTTATAAAAAAATTGTTAGATTATAAGTTAATTAGGAATGTATGATTTATTTATTTGTAAATATATCATATCCATTCAGATATATTTTTAATTCATTTAAATTAGTGGACAATGTATAGTGAAAAGTATAGTTTCGAGTAATTTGAGTTTAAAGATTTGAAAATTAAAAAAACCTATGGAAAAATATCAAGTAACATAAAATTTTCATCTAAAAAACACATTTTAATCAACATTAAGAATATTGAAAAATAGTTGTACTTATAAAATCGAGTACGAGGAATCGAATGTTGCTATTATCTAATAATGACGTATAAATATCATACGTTGTTTCATTTCTCAGCAGACGATATATAATGAGAAAATATTTGAAGAATTGTTATAAAAGTTTTAACCACAACATAAAATATTTTCAAATGAAAGCTTGAACTCGAAAAATTCAAAAGCTTAATAAGATTAGTTAAAGAATGACTAGAATCTCTGCTATAATGTGTATATAACTCACACTGTACAACAGATTTATTTTTTTTTAAAGAATATTTATAACGTACAAATAAAATAATGTTGATCATTATTATTTATATTAAGTTCATTTTTTAATACTTTTTCATAAAAAATATGCCAACTTAATGTTTACTTTTTATTACATGGGATAGATATATTTATATGGTATAATGTTATCAATTTATTTCCATTAACTCTATATATGTATGTATATGTGAACATAATATATTTATCGAGATTGTGGATACATCATATTAATATATGTATCATATTGGCAAATTATATTTTTTAGTTATGTTATCATCAGAAATATTTTGTTATTTATTTCAAATGATATTATATATATATATATATATATATATATATATATATATATATATATATGGATGGATATCTATAGAAAATCTTAACAGGTGCTTTTGTTCTGATATTTTTATTTTAAAGATTTCCTTATTTTTTATCAGAATGTTAAAAGAATTTTGTTTTTATTTAATTTTTAATAATGCGATTGTCTGGGAATTTACTAATATTAGTTTTAAATAAGAAAATAAAAAAATATATACTTCTACGGTTGAAAGAAAACTGAAGCATAATAATATCATTGATGCAGAAAGAAATAATATTATGTTCGGTTAAGGGTACAAATGTATTAATAAAGCACTATTTTTTATATATTTTGAAAGAAAAGGATAAATGATGGAAAAATGTTAAGGTTTAAAAAGAAAACACAGTTGGTTTTTTATAAGATTACAAATTTTTTATTACAAGATTTTTTTATTTTTTATTAAACTAAAAAGCTCATGCAGACTTGGGATCATAATAAATTTTCATTTATTATTAACTATAATAATTATAAATAAAACACTTCAATAATATTTATTTAAAATTTAAAATAGTTTACAATAGTTCATTATTATTTTATCTCTGAGGTGTGAGGTGTTATTATTTATTTAAACATAATCCCAACATAACACAAATTTGAGAAAAAAATAGGTAAGTGTTCTTTAATCGAAAATAAACAAATATAATACTATGACAAATTAGAAACATATAATATATGTACTATTCTTTGGTAGAACTCAGTGAATTGTTATCGTGATAGTTAATTCTTATTATTGCGAATATAGTTCATTCTTACATAGTTAAGTATTTGTTGCACCCAGCTCAATAATGATGGCTGATCAGATTGACTAAAATTTTGGCTGCCCTCATTTTATTATTTTTTTTTTTTGTAATAAATTGGCAAAATTTTATTAATTAAATAAATCGCAGTTTGATATAATACACATTTCTATAATAGGTATATATTTCCTTATAACTAACTAAATTATAGAACACATAATTTACAATTACAATAATAAAAATTATAATGATCGATTCGATTTTACTATTATTCTGCCTAATTTCAAATTATTTAATAAGTACTCAATAAAGAACTATTTTTTTTTTTATTTTATTTTAATAAAAAACAAAGAAATAGTTTTTAACTCATCTACCCCGTTTAGTTCCATATTTTATTCCATCCAATTAAACACATTACAGACAAAAAATTCCAATTTAACATAAAAAAAATAAAAATAAAAAAAAGCTAGCCAGCATTTTTCAATATATAAAATATAAATTTTATTACGAAGTCATCATTTTCTACTTTGAGCAAAAGTAGATTCCAAACATTGGTGCACCACCAGCATTTTTCTATATATTTTTTATTATTATTATTATTATTATTTTCTTATATCCCTGAAAACGTAATTATCACAAATAGTTCGTTCACAAGAAAAGAATCAATAAAACTATATATAATATTTACTATTAAGTTTATTTCCGTTTTTGTACCAAACTAAACTTTGATATTTTTTGATCGAACTCAATATTTAGATTTACTTATAGAACTTTGGGAAATTTTTTAATTGCTACGAAATACAAAAAATTTTTTGTGGAAATTATGATTTTCCCGAAAATTTTTTTCTTTGAAATAATATTAAATTTATAAATAAAAGAGGCCATATTTGTATGTACATTTTTACTTATAGACGTATAGGCAGGGCCGGCTTAGGAGCGATGCAGATGTGGCAAATACATAGGGCGTCTTAATTCAGGGGCGGCAAATTGACCGACATTTTTTTACGTTTTTTTCAATTTTATTTAAATAATTTAAAAAAATATTAAAAATTATAAAATGTTGTAATAAATATTAATAATTTGGCTAATTTTAATACAAAATATACATAAGGCTAGTATCTATATTAATAATAAATATTTTACATATCTTTAGTTGTTTACAAGTTTTTTCATCCATATGGTTTGAGTTTGAGCTAAATTCATATGGTTTGAGTTTGAGGCATATAATGTAGAAATAATATTGGGGCGAAAAAAATTTTTATGTGCACAGGGCGCCACAACTGTTGAGCCGGCCCTGCGTATAGGTATACAATGTCGATCATAAGAGTTCAAACAACATTATAAATTTTAGGTTAAATCTGATTTAAATTTTTCTGCTTTTTTTGCTAAGAGTCGATGAATTATATTGCAAATGTTGTAATCTTTATATCAAAATTTTCGCACAAAAATTTTAACAGATTATTATATGAATTGTAGAAAAGAAAATCGCTTTAACTATATATAACGGGCAGTAGCCTAGTGATGTAAGTTTTTTTTTTATTCTAACTTTGATGATAGAAATGATGACCTTTTTGTCAAATCAGGTTAAGTGGAGGGCATAACATTTTTTTCATACCACCATTTACAATATTACAAAATATATATATAATATAATATTCTTTTTTTTTTTGCTTTTTCTTTATTGTTATTTTTCTTAATTTTTGCAGAAAATGTATAAGAAAACTTAACTAGCAAAAATAATAACAGCAAAATAATAATAATAAATGCTGGAAAAAAAAAAGTAAAAATATTGCTAAACGATATCTTAATGGACCATTAGCTAAATGTCCAAAAGCATTTTTTCGCTATGATAAAATAAAAATAAAGTAAAAATTCGTCTTTGAAAAAAAAAAAATATATATATTTATGATCATTGAAAACTCATTTTTATCTGGAAAGCAAAACTATTTTAGTTTTTTTTTTTTTTTTTAAACTAAAGTGTACATTACCAAAAGTGAATTCTTTTACTGTGCTCATTTTCAGTACACTTACATACATTTTATAAGAAAAAAAAAATTATTATATATATATTTTATTTTCATTATTTAAAAAAAAAAAAAAAAAAATTAAAAAGAAATACACATCCTGGTTATGACTTGCAGAATATAGTTATACATAGTAATTTTCTTTTTATTTTAACTTGACTTCCGAGTATAGTTGAAATATTGTTTTAGTGCGGAATTTTACTGATTCTCATTTAAAAGTCTATTAAATTATATTTTTAGCACTTGATTTGCAATGAAAGTATAAAAGAATTAGTTGGAAATGCAAAAAACTGCAATTTTACAAAAATTTGTCTATGTTTCTGTGATAGAGCCACCACTGACTTTTGATCCTCGCACCAAGCTTTCCAAATTTATTTTTAAATGTTTAAGTAGTCCACCAACATGCATCTATCGCGTTGCGTCGTTGAATTTTTAAAAAAAAATAATTTTGTTTAAATCTTATCTTATACTTTGAGCATCCAAATCTGTATTGAATATAAATTTATATATTTGTGTCTAGGAAATTATTAAAGATTGCTTTAAAAATTAATTTAGCCTATTTGTTTCCTTTTCGCTCTTCTTAACCAGCTACGATAACGTTTAAAGTAAGAACGCAATAAAAATGTGGTTATTTGTAGATATGAAGGAATATGTAACATATAGATATTATCGGTGTTTAATTGTATGTAATGCTAGAATCTTTCATTTTACTTTGCTAGCTACGTTTTCTAAAATAAATATATTGTAGGGATCTAGGATAATTACTTAAAATTAAACAAGTTTTTCAAGAAATTTTTTTTAAATATTTTTACAAAACTAATAGTTTTGCTTTTACTTGTTTTCAACTTGAGTACTGCAAATAAAATAAAAAATTTATATTGGCAACGAAAAATCATTGCAAGAGATAAAAGAAATTGAACTTTTTAATTTTGAGAAAGAAAAAAAAAAAACAAGGAAAAAGTGGAAAAAAAAATAATCAAGTGAAAGAAATATGATTCCAGTTTAAAAGTTGGATGTTTTAAAATATTGAAGTTTTATACAAAAAAATAAAATTTATAATCAGAATTTATAAAAAACAAAAAAAAAATTACTTTTCTTATTTTCCATGAATGAAATTATTTTCCATCATAATAAGACAAAGAAATAATAAATAAATGAATCTTAATTATTATGTCTTTTTGATTAATAAGTAATAAAATAGTTACTCAGTTTCCCCAATATAATAATTCTGTATATTTTATTATGAGCATAAAAGCAAACAATATCAAAATTGACTAATTATGATGGCTAAAAATAAACATTTATCGTACAGCAATGGTATAAAAATAAATATTATACATCATTATATATTATATATATCGAAATATTAATCCTACTCAAACGAAACCTTATTCAAAAGTATAAGTATGTACAATAATTTTGATAAAAATGAAATAATCTTCAAATTAGATGTAATAAAATTATAAAAAGTTTTATCTGGCTTTAAGTCCTTCTTTTTAAAATTATAATTGAAGCAATAAGTAGGTATCTTTTTTTCGAAACTTACAGAATACATAAACTAATCGATTGCTTTCATGTAATTATAATTCCGTTTATATGTATAATAATAAGTATTATTCAATAATTATATTGGCCCAAAGGAAATAAATTTACTATTCATTTTTAATTTATAAGTAAGAAAAAATTGCATAACTTTAGGATGAAATGAATTACATTTGAGAAGAAATTTTTCATATTATTATGTATAATAAGCATTTTACCAAAGAATTCATTGAAGGTATTTATAATTTTTTTACTTTAATTTAATTTTTCAGCTTTTTAAAGTCAGGTTTCCACCAAAAATTTGAAAGCATAGTATATATTTCATCTAAAAAAAGATGGGAATTCGTTCAAGTTGATTGTGTCAACAAAAATTCAAGGCAGCCTGTGAATATTGTTATATGAATATAGGTCGATTGTAAGTGGGAAAATATTTTTAATCTAAAAATGAAAAAAAAAAATTTCCATCCATACTTCCCATAACCCCATGTTTTCACACACCACCTAGACATAATATCAATATTTAAAAAAAAATTTTACCAAAATTTTTATTTCAACTTCTACATACATTACGATAATTTATGACTTTCGTAATGAAAGAAAAATTGTAATGTGCAGAAACTGAGATTTTAAATTTTACATAATGAATTTTTATTTTAAAAATAGAATTATAATCTGCTTAATATAACAATCCTTCAAATAAAGAAACTCGACATACATTTTCCCAACACATAATAAAAGTTATCTTATGTTTTACATTTATACATATATAAAAAAGGAGCTTATGCACTATTCAGAACCATTTACAATTTAAATTCAAATCTGGGATATTGTAACTGAATTGTATATTCAATAAAAAATCAAAAAATTAAATCTGACCGAAGTAAATGTTGTAAAAACTGAATTTTTATGTTTTTTACCGAAATTATGGATCAAAAGATATTTAAAAATAATTGTTCATGTTCAAGTTAAAAATAGCTTTAAAACAGCTTAAAATAATGTCAAAACAAGTAATCTCACTAGAGGACTTTGAAAGGAAAATAAAAAATAGAATACCAAAGGAAAGGACAAGATAAGAAATAAACGAAAAAGAAATTTAATACAAAAAATATTCTCAAAAATAGAAAAAAAAAACTCAGCTTCTTAACATTTGCATCGCATGAACTGAAAATATAAAAAGAGGTGTATTGCCGCAGTTAATGAAAATGTCAAACACCATATTGATCAAACACGAAATTAATTTAAAATCAAATAAAAAAAATAAATAAATAATGTGTTATTATTACTAAATTTAGCACATTAAGACATTTTTTTTATTTAAATTTTTATTTTTTCAAATATGTTCTTAAATTCAGCATATATACATATTTTTAACATAAAGTTGACAGTAATTAGTTGTTTAACATTATTTAAGAAAACTTTTAACATATTGAACTAAATGAACCTTTGCTAATGAGTTTTTGATGTGAAAAAATTTTAAAATCATAAAGAAAAAGAAAATAATACAAAATGCCAGAATAATATTTTTAATTTTTTTGTTTTTTGATGAAATCCTCCACTAATTTTTACGGAATTTATGTTTTCAATACTATATAAACGAAAAAAAAAACTACATGAGATTTTAACACATTTTAATTGAAACAAAACCACAAAGACCGAAGTGTCTAATTAATCAATATTCAATCTTTTTTTTTTCACTTGACATTTGAATAACATTTTAAAAATAATGTCTCGGTATTTTAATTGTAGAATGTTTCATATTTTTGTACTTTATTAAAATTTGTTAGTTTTTTTTTTCTTAGAAGTACTTAGTGGGAAGAAAAAGTCTATATATAATAATATGTACTAATCGAAATTAACCTGACGTAGATTATTATTTTACTATTCATTATATTAATAAAACAAAATTATTTTGGTTCTGCTGAAATGAAAATAATGTTTTATTTAATTTATAAAATAAATAATTAGTTAAAATAATATTTAGATAGTGTGACGGGAGTGTGAAACAAATTTTTTTTATTAATCGAGTTAAAATAAAACTCTAAAAGAAGCCGTAAAATAATCTGAAAAAAAGTTTTTTATGTTTCAGTTCTGACATATAAAAAAAACTTAATACTTGTCGTGCACTAAAATGCTTATAACTATTAAACTGACCTGCCGATTTCAATAAAATTGATGTCAAAATACGCGGAATTTCGTTCACTTTCATTCAAGCTCTATAAGAAATGCGAACTACGAAGATAGTCGAAGTTCACAAGGACAAAAGTCAAATTGGTAAAATATATTCATTAAATTGTCTTCTAAATGGCATTACTGCGGTAAATTTTTGCGACACATCATGGAAAAGATCAATAAGTAGACTGAAGATGAGAAAAAAATAAAATTTTAGGAATCCCTATTAAAATATATTTCTTGCACATCTTCTCTGCAATTTTAAACTGTCGTTATTTCACAGATAAAAGATACACAAATAGATAATATACCAACTGATCTTCTTGGTAATTTTAAATGATTCGACAAATAAAGTTATGTTACTTCGAGCTCTACATAAATTTGCATCAGAAATTGTATCACATTGCTTGCAAAAAAAATGTTGCAAACACCTGGCTCTAATAGAATATGGCAACGAATATTTATAGACGAGTTTTGATAAATCATATATTAAAAAGAAATCATATATTAGTCTGGATTTGATATTATTTTATTATACTTTTTCAAATTTACGTTAAAGAATATTAAATTTTACTGTTTATCTACTTAATAAATTTTAAAATTCACGTCAAGCTAAAAATTTTTTTTAAAGGCTTCAGAAAATATATTCATAAAATAAAAACTTCTAAAAAATACACAAATATGGTCATCTTTAGTGCACTGTCCACTATTAGTGTTCACTTAAAAAAAAAAAATAATAATTTGCAAAAACAAAACATCATTTCGTGTGCATTTCAATTAATTGAAAATCAACAAAATTTCAATAGTTAATGCATTAAAGAAAATGTTTTTTTTTTTTTTGCCTTCTTTGAGGTTTTGTTATTATTATTATTTTTTATATATTTTTTCATAAATAAAACTGACTTTGATTTTGACCGCTTTCTGCATTACTCTTGCGCATTATAAAATAAAATAAAAATTAATAAAATTAAAACAAGTTAATATTATAGACATCAATTCTTGCTGTTAATGGCAGGTAGCAGGTTTTTGCTTTTTATAAAAAAATCTTTTTGTTCCTTTTATATTCTTTTATATATATTTGACTTCTCCACATACGTATATTTATATCGCCGGCTCACAATTATAAAGTTGTAACTAGAAGGTTTTCAATATTTGACTTAAATCTTTATATTTATATATACTTAGTGCAGCAGTTGCATATCTTTAATTTCAAGATATTATTAATTTATTTCGTAAGTTAAAATATTGGAAAAATAAAAAATGATATTGTTGTGGCGTTAAGTAAGTGTAACTATATACTATTATATAGACTGTTGTATATTATTGAAATAAATTAAATATATAAACATAATATTCATAAGTTATTTGATTACTTCAAGATCCAGGTTAAAGACGTTGAAAAAATTGGGTTAAGTATTTATAAGAAGCTTTTGGGCAACAAATGATCAAATTTTTTTTTTTAAAATAATTATAAGAAAAAGCTATAACATAACTTCATTTTCTTAACTTCTCTATTTTGGAATAAATTTTCTTACAATGTTTGTTTCGCGCACTTACGACATTGCAATTTAAAGCCGACGATATATATATGTATGCATATACAATTTTAATATAATAATTATTTTTATAAATATTTTGTGTTATTTAAAGTTCATGGAAATTTTTTGTCTTCGTTAAAAGATTATTAAACTCGCATGCATTCAATTTTGAATGATTTTTATTTTTTTTTAAATTTTCTTCCGTACATTTTTTTTAATGTCTAAATATTATATGAGGCATTCGAAGGAAAGGTGATACAATATTGTAAAATTACAATATAGCTAAGAATAAAATTATCTGAAATTATAATCATTCAAGCTTACTTCGATAACATAAAAATGAAACGAAAAAAGCCCAATTCAATTAACTTTTAAAACAATAATTTTAATGTAAAATATTATGTAAATTATGTTTAATAGTTTGTCTGAGGAATATAATTTTTTTTTTTCGTTTAGAATTTAAAATTTATTCATAGTTGAAGCATTTTTCCTTCTTACGTCTCATGTGAAATATATATTTATGTGTTATGTACTATGTTTAAAATCATAATAAATTTATTAAAATGTTCGACATTATAACGAGCTCGACATTATATTATAGAAGTGTTTTGTTTAGTAATAATTTATTAAAATGTTCGACATTATAACGGGCTCGACATTATATTATAGAAGTGTTTTGTTTAGTAAAAAAAAAGATCATAAGTAAGCTTCCTATCTGCCGTTTCACAAATCGCTATAAATATGATTTGATTATAACTATAAACATAATTCGCATTCCATTTAATACAGACATAACTATCTAATGAAATTATATATGTACATTATTATGTATAGTGCAAATAAACAAAAATTTACAAATCCATTGAATTATTCGACCACACCATTTATTTCTATAACGATAAGATAAGGATCCAACAAGATAATTAAAAGTCAAATTTTATTGTGCCTTCAACTTTCTTAGATAGTGTAAAATTATAATTTTACGAGTTGCTCTCACTTATCTTTCAGAATTTTGTAAATATTTTTACAGAAAACTAAACTCAAGTATATTATGTGCGTTAAATATTAAAAGATTCTTTAAATTAATTCATATCAGAATTGATTAACATCAAACTAGATCCCAACTAATTTAAAATACATAACATTATAACATCAAAATATTTACTTTATACATAATAATTTTAAAATTTCAGTTTTTTTTATTTATTTTGTAGATTTTACAAATTACTACGAATTGCTTTGATGATGTCAAAAAGAAAAAATATTTTTTTTTTTTTTATTTTATTAATTATAGCTAATTAAGATATCAAACATTTCTTAGATGATTTTTTTTTCAAGATACATAAATATAAATACATACTTATATATTACACTTATAAATTGTGTATAATGTTCTTGTATATATTTTATCTTTTCTTTATATTCATAAGGCTTTTAAGAAAACATTAATTCAAAAGTTTAATGGCTTAATTTTATTTTAAAAAAAATATATATATGAATAAAAAACCATATGAATAGAAAACATTTTTCAAATATCTAACTGTGACTTAACACTACGGGATCAATTATGCATAAATGTTGTGTAGGTATATGCTATTCAATAAATTGGGATTGTAAAATTTAAATTAAAAAAATAAAAATAAGACGTTAACTTAATTACTTAATTTATATAAATTTATCTATTAATTCACATCATATTATTTTTTTTGCAGTTACTTAAATATCTACTATCTACTAAAAGGTATATTGATTATAAGTTTACCTTTTTTGCATATAAAATGAGCCAACACCACATTTGAAGTTCGGTTTCAATGCAAAATTCGACATACCTTTCTTCTGCAAAAAAATTAATTCTGTTTACATCATGGTAATTTTCAAAAAGAAGAGTCGAAGTAAAAAAAAAACGATTGGCTCTGTTTGATAAGTAAATTAAAGATAAGTAGACAATATTGTTGATCTAATGTGTTTTAAAATTAAATTTTTTTTTGGTAAAAAAATATAGAACTCTACCTCATAAATGAAGTACGTTTTCAACATTTTAATTAGTTTCTAAATACTTTCCAGCAATTTTTTGGACACAACAGGGAAAGATATTTTTCTACATTCATAATCTCTAATTGATATCCATCTACCCACATACTAATTTCGTCAAATCCAGTAAACCTTTAAGAAATTTAAAATTATAATATTAACATAAAATATAGACATATAATTTGATTTACATTCGTATTTTAGTGGGACGTACACACGTACTGTACTGACAGACGGACGGATAGGTAATGAAAACATAAAATCAATTTTATCCTTTTCACAGTAAAATAAAAAAAATGTATTTTGCATATTACGGTAATTTTTCTAAATTAATATTATACCAAACTATCAACCCTTTCATCAAAATAAAAAAAGGCTTTTGATCTAGTAAATAGTAAGAAAACTTCGACATCAGCCTTCAAACAATATAGTCACTTCTCAACAAACTGAAAAATAAACCACCAATCGATACAAAATGAAAAGAAAACTACATTAAAATTTATTACATCTTTTACCGTTTAGGTGGTAAAAAATCAAGCAAACTAAATTAAAAAAAAAAAAAAATACATCATAAAAGCAACAACAACAAAAAAAAAATATGCTCTAGGTGAGGCTCGAACTCACAACCCCGGCATCGCTCACAATTACTGTCTTATAAGTACCGTGCGCTAACCAATTGCGCCACAAGAGCTATGCAAACCAGTTTGTCAAATAGAAAGTTTCTCTAAATTGCGGTAAAAAAATCATTACTTCAGACAAATAGAAAGCTTAGAATCTTATTATCAATGAAAATTATTTTGATTAGAAACAAAATTATGTAAATAAAAATTAAACGAAAATTTTATTTGTGTGATTTTAGAATGAAGCTAAGCTTTTTTCAATCAAATTTTTTTTTTCTTTGCCCATTGTAGACAAAGCTATAATAAATTCTAAAACATTATTTTATTCTCTGTCTACATTTTCTTTTTCGTATTTACAAAAAAATAAAAAATAAAAATTCTTGACTATTAATCATCATTTTAGTTTTTTTTTAATTCAGCTTTTATTATCAGTAATATTTTTATTACTCTTCAATTATATTATGTCGCACATCGATGACATAAAATATATCACAAACAGCTTAAATCAACAGATATGCGTATATGAGGCGGATATTTCCAAAACTGATTTTAATCTTTTTGATACAGTATTCATAAATTGAAAAATTTCCAAAATTTGTTATTTTAACGAAAATAAAATAAATAAATAAAAAACAGCCTTCGACTTTGTAATGAATTTGCGATTACACATAAAATCCAGTAGCTGAAGGTCTTATTTTTTGCACGATTCTTATAATACAATAGAAGTTCCAACCCAACTCCCTCTGTACAGCTGTTCACCGTCAAAGCTCGCAAAGTTTTTTCTTATGGTGGTACTGGGTGCAGTGTTCAATCCAATCATTCTATCCATAATATTTTACTTTAATTAGATGTGACATTAAATTTTTGATATTATTTTACTAGAACGTTAATATTATTAAGTTGATAAATTTCATTCAAGTTAATTTTAATGCTTTTATTTTATTAGCTGATAAAATATTTTTACTACTATTTCATTTATGATATTCTTATATAAATTAAATAAATTATTATATACATATATATATCTAGTACCATAAATTTGTGATTTATTCATAGATAATGCATTTTTGGAATAAACATTTCACGATGACGGATGAAAGAGTTCAAAGAATTCGAGCTTACCAATTGGAGCTGCGAGGAAAAAAAAAATTAACAAAATCCATTTGGTATGGCCAAAAAACATAGAATTCTTCTGAACAACTTTTCTAATTTTTTTTTTTATAATAAACATCATCATATAATGAACTTATGAAAATCAAAATATTATGATATCATAAGTAAAATTATCCTTGGTCATATTATATTCAGATATGAATATTATATGTAATGCATTTAGAGTAAAATAAATAACTTTTTTAAGTTTGAAAATAAATAACTTGTCTTTATTTTTTAAGTTCCATGAAAAGCAATACCATATTTGTATGGATGGACTTATCAAGCAACTCAAGATAAGATTAATTTGAACCTCACAAGTTTTTATTATTACATTTTTTTTCTATTTTATTAAAATAATTTTATTTATGGTATATTTCCGTGGCGAAGCAATGGAAAAATGTTGTGACATTGGAGCATTATTTTTGTTTTTTTTTTTTTAAAAGACTAGCATCATAACTTTAATATTTTATTAAATGAAAATTGTTATGAAAATGAAGATAGTATGTAAAAGAAAATTTATTAATTACTTTTTTTCAATTTCACCTACAGACAAAATAAATTATGTCCTTTTACTTAAATACTACTACTAAAATAAAATTTTGCATAGCCATAAATGTCATTTAAAAAGTACAATGACATTTATTAACAAGAAGTTCATATGAACTATATCAAGAAAAATAAATTCTACAATGAATATTCCCAGTTTGCTCGAACATGATTTTTTTATTATTTTCTGGTGGCTTAAATGGCTCATATAAATTTTCTTCAAGTTTTTATGCGTTAGTCGTATGTAGGGATTTATGAGGGTTTCGTAAATTTTTTTTTTATTTCTTATACGAAAGTTAATAATAAAATTTTATTATGATTATTAGACTTTTTCTGTTTTTATTTTAATAGTTCAAAAGGTAAAACATCAAAACTAACCTACCTGTGAATTAATTTTATGGAAAGTGTTATTTTTCTTGAACTTATTTTGTTTTTTGTTTTAATATTAAATAAAACCTGTAAAACTAGATTTTTTATTATATCAAAAAAACTTAATGAAAATAATTTTTTATTAACTTTGGTGGAAAAACACAAAAAAAAAAAATGTAGGCGATAAGTAGATGGCATGTACAATATACAGATAATGTCTAAGATAATCATTATTAATTACACACAGCATTTCAAACTACGAATTATATTATATTTGCGCGCTTTAGCGACAAAATCTTAAAGGTACAGAATATCGAACGTTCAAATTCATTAAATTGGAATATGTACTATAATAAAATATTAAATTTTTCTCTTATTAAAATTATGTTTGTATAATATATAAAAGTTTAAGAACCTCTGTATTAACATAAATGCCAAATACAAGAATTAATAAATCAAAAATGAATTAATTTTTAAATTAAATTGCAATTTTAAAAATAATATGTACATTTACGTTTTGCCAAAAAAAAAATAATTAACACTTAATTATAAAATATAAAATTCATGGTGACAACATTGTCAAAAGACAAAACTTTTTATTTGGAAATGTTCACACCATGATTCATTTCCGTTTCTCAAAATTATTTCTTCTCAACATAATTTATTCATAAAAATATAATAAAATTTATATATATATATATATTTATTTTCCATTTAAGATCATCCATAAGCCAATAAATTTAAAAATGCTCTTCGGATTGTAATTTGTACAAACAAAAATATTTTTATTTATTAGTTTTTAAAGAAGGTAAACGACTATAAGCGTATACAAGAATACGGCTATGTAAAATGTTGACTTCATCTAAAACAAAACACTTAATTTTAGTAGAATTTATCTAACGATTGTCAGAAAAGTAATATAATAATAATAATATGAAAGTAGAATAGGGTATTTATTAATTTCGAAAAATACGAGAGACTCATATGTACATTATATCTTAAAGATAAAAAGGATTGAATATTAATTCAACGAACATGTGATGTTTAAACTAGATACACCTTCAGTTTTTCCAGTTTTCCATAATGATCACCTAAAAGTTCATTAATCTAAAGAAATAAATAGCTTCTTTGTATATTGTAGTCATTTTTTAAATGTTTGATTTGTACTTCAAAACACTATGTACATCCCCAATTCAGAATATTTTTTAATGTCGAAAAAATCTAGAAGCTATTTTAATCTCAATTCTCAATAATTCTTTTCACATCTTCAATTTAATAAAAAAAATATTATTTTTAAGAATATCTAAAATCTTCAAATTTCACCAACATACATAAATGTGTCGTCTGCATTGAGGAAAAATAAACAAATAAATCTTTATCTTCTTAAGCTTCTATTATATCTTTTATTTATGTAGAAGATTATTCCAAATAATTGGAAATAATGAAGTAATGAAAACTTAAGCGTGAACGTAAACCAAATACAAATTATTTTAAAAAATTTTAAACAGGTTACACCTTCCCAAAAAAACAAAAAAATTCAAGGTATATTTTTTTTTTCTAAATATTTATGCAAGTTTTAAAATTATGGTTTGTCATAATAAGAGTCTTAAAAAATAATAATTAGTTGTTTTTTTGTTCAAAAACTTATGTGTAAAACTGTAAAACATAAATCAAATAATATTTTTTTTATATAATAAAATATGTCAACTATGAGCATAAATTAATTCGTTTTGAAATAAAAAAAGGGGTTTATGATCATAAAATATACACCAATTTTGGGAAAAATAAAAATATAAAAATAAAAATATTATTCGAAATGAGAAGTTATAAATGTTTTAGTAATTAAGTATATAAATTAATAAATAGAAGAGAAACATTGATCTTGTTGCTTGCTTTGTACATAAAATGTTCCAAATATATTTTTTATTTTTGGTGTAGGGCAAGTAAACCGAATAAAACTTATTGAAAGTTGAAAGTTGCATAGTTTTGGATATGCTAGAAAAGTGAATACAATACTTTTGAAAATATGTCCTAAATGTCTTAATTATTTAGAAACAACACAACAATATCAGAAAACCAAATAAAATTATTTTAAAATCAAAATAAATTAACTCTCTGTCTTCTTATAACATGGGTCAAACAAAAATATTTTTTATTATTCTTCAGGCCGTCAGTTTCAGCTTGTGTATTGATAAATTAGGTTTGATAAAATGGCATATTCTTGTAATCAATATTGACTTTTCAAGACTTTGTATCACTCAATCGACTCTCGAAGCCGACGACGCAATTATTTGCGTACAAAAAGAATCGTTGAAAAATTAAACAAACCAAAAAATTTTAAAGTGAAAGTTAATGTTTTTTTTTTAATAAAAAACAAAAAGTTTTAATCAATTTGAAGAAAATTTTTAATTTATACAATAAAAAAAATTATCTCAATATTTGTGGCTTAATTTTGTTTTTATAATTTAATTCAGTTCTAATTTTTAATTGAGTCAAAATAAATTTTTACAAGATGCTTTATTAATTATTTATAACACTAAAATCTCCTACACATATTTTATAATTAATAGTGGTTTAGTTAAAAGATTGTTTTTTTTACTATAGATCAAAGATCCCACATAATATACATATAATTACTTAAAAATTTCACTAAAATAACTATAAGGCATAAAATTTTATTTGATTATGTATATAGAAATATTAAATTGTATAGTGGTCTTTTGTCTTTTAATTTCGCCATAAATTACTTATATTTTAGGTATAATAAGAGCTTAAGAAGGCAAAGCTTAAATGTATCTGAGGGCTTTTTAATTAATTTTTAACACAAGTATCTCGTATGTGTCCCTGCATCTTGTATATAGTAGGGTAAAGAACAAAAAAATTCAAATTACAAATTATTATAATTTCAGTTTAACCCTTCCATTGCTAAGCTTAATAATATTATTTTTACTGCAGTCTTTTATAAATAATTTGTACGACAGAAATACAAAAATTAAAAATTCTTAAAATTAATAAAATGGACTAATAAATTAAAATGCGTATGTATATTTCTACATAAATACAACAAAATAATCATATAAACAATATGTAAAATATGTACAAAATTTAATAATTTTATATAGTTTTTTTATTACTTTTGTTCTCTATATAGTAATTTTTTTTTTAATGAAAATTTATTGAATGATATATGACTTGTTTAAGATTCCATCAAACAAGAATTAATTTTTATTTTTTTGTGAAAAAATAAAAAAAGGGGAACAATTTTCATTTAATTTTAAATCAATAAAATTATTTTATATGTAGAAACAAAATTTTATTATGACAGAAGAAAAGATTAAGATGACACAAAAAAAAAGGTAATTTTTTTAATGTTGTTATTTTTAATCGAGTGAGTCTTATACTTATGACTTCTGAAGTTCAATACACGGATAATTTTATGTCAATTTGTATACCCGTGTTAATAATATGTTCACATACAATGTGTGAGGGAAAAAAAATTATTTTTAACTTTAAATTTCCTTTTTATAAAAATAATTTTTGGTAAAAAATAAGGCACTAAGTATTATAATATTGAGCAGAAAATCTTTATTAACTAACCTTGGCATTTTCAAATATACATATTTCATGCATACACCCTTAGTTAAAAAAAGTGCTCGTAGAGCTAAGAAAAAAGATGTACTTGGTAAGATTATAGGCAGAGACTCGGATATATTTCCGAATTCCTAAAAGCGACTTGAATATCGATTTTAATATTTTAAGATATTTAACTATTATATTAACGAATATTTGAACCTTATTAGATTTAAATAACGTTAAATTTTGCTAAGCTGCCAGCTACCTTTTTGTGGATTTGAAGAATCTGTTTTTTATGCAATTTTTTATTAAAGTAAACCTTTTATTCGTTCAACGCTTTATACATTACATACATGTTATATTTTATACATCTTTAGATATTGATTTCAGATACATTACATATATGTACGTCATAAGGTCTTATAAAAAGGAATAAGATAATAGGTTTTCTTTCTAACCTATAAAAAAAAATTGTTTAATTTTATTTCAATTTCAATGAATAAAGTTAAAAAAAAAAAACGATAGCATTACGATTTTTTAATCCACACCATGCCATTTTAAAAATTCTTATTTTTGTAAAAAAAAAAAATATCTAATGTTGTATATCCTTTTTTTTTTTTTTTTTTTCTTAATAATATTCATGAAAAAATGTATACTTGTAACTTTATGATCCATAAAATGATCAAATAAAATGTTTTATCCTGAAGGAAAAAAAGGATAGAATGAATATAAAAAAGACCCAAAGTAAATTGCCATGCGACGAATTATATTAAGAATCTAAAGCTATAGTGTAAGAAAAATAGAATGAAGAATAATTAAAAAAAAAAAAAAAACTAACTTAATTTTTTTTTCTTCAAACTGATGCTTTGAGAAGTAATTTACATAATATTATAAAGTAAATTAAGGTATTAAAATTATATCACAGCATAGTTATTTTATAGCCAAGTATTTTCATGAGTGTATAGATAAAAAATATTTCACATACCCGTGAAAATTGTTTTTAAGAGTTATCAAGCCGATTCTAAAAAGTTCTATATCAGTACGATTAGAAAATATATAATAGTCTGGAGAATTTGAATGAAAAATAGTTTGAAAATTTAACTTTGAAACTTTTAATATAAAATTATAATATAAATAATATTTATCACTATTAAGACTGACATTTTATGATAAGTCAACATTCAATTGTGTCTTGATTTATTATTTTTATATCAAAATAAATATAATTTTTAAGTTTTTCATATACCTTCGAGCACAAATTAATATTGATGTACCTATCTATATATTTTTATAATTAATAAATATATAAGCTAATTTAAACAAAATAAACCGAAACATCAACAATTGTAAATTCTTTGATTCAATGCAATTATTTATTTTAATTACATACTCCTTTATATTATCAATACGATTTAATAAAATAAATAAAAAAATATTGTGATCAATCAAATTCAGATGAATCACTTTGATTTTAGAAAAGACAGCTCAACTTAATTTGCAAGAATATAGCATTTGTGTGTTTATTTAAATTTAAATTAAATATAATATTCCAATCAGTAACTAATTTTTTTAACTTACACATCATATAATTAGTACTTTGTATTCTATGTACTGGGAGTTTGGTTACAAAAACCAACAGCATTTTAACTAAAATGAGACTAATAACCTAATTAAACTATGGCATGACCGTTAAAGCAAAGCTATGATATAAGTATACATTTAAAGACGGGTATTGCACATTTACAATCTATAATTCTGAGGGTATCTAGCCGTGATGCATATGGTATTACATCTATTACATGTTGATTGCGATATAACTATAGCAATAATAAAATTTCCTTTATACTTTATAATTAAAGCCAACAATTGACAATTGATGGATGCTTTATTATACAAGCGCACATACATATATGTATGTAAATCTTCCCTAGTGGTGTGGCAAAAAAAAAAAAAAATTATAATTTTATTTTTATGCTTAATGAACATAATATTATAAAAAAGCACATATTTTTCAACTCGATAAATATGATTGCAAATAATTTTATTATTTTCAAAAAACCATTGATGTAATTAAAAATCAACAAAATTTTATTTGCAATTAAAACGGAATTAAAATGCTCTTTCAATCAAAAATATAAAAAAAAAAAGAAAATTATATTTATTTTATTATTCTACATTTATGATAAATTTATTCAAATACTACTTATGAATATTAAAAGGGGTCACTACAATATCGTCGCGGAAGAATTGCGAAAAAAATCAGAATACGCAGATCATAACTTCGAAAACCCGGAAAACTCTGAATTTTTTTTTATACAGCAGCAGAGTCTGAAAATGAAATATAATAAATATTTTTAATAGAATATTAGATATACATATAGTATATTGTTAAATTTTCAGTAACAATATTACATTTTTGTAATTGTTGAACCATAACTTTTCGTATTTAGTTATTTTCAAAAATAAAAAAAACTACAATAAAAAATTGAAAATTTTTACGGTAAAAAATGATTTAATATTATGCAACATAATTTTTGTTTTTTGTTTTCCTGAATTATCTACATATTTCCAGAAGCATCCTTTCAGAAAGAATTACACTCTTTGCCAGATTAATGCTAGTGTGACTTAGATTTTCTAAAACAATTGCCGCTATTCTTCGAATTCCAGAATTTTGTCTTTCTATATTGTTCGGGATTATTGTTTTGGCAATATGTACAGCCGTACCTATAACCAAAAGCATGATGACAAGAGCAACGCAAAAAACATTAACAGTTTACATATATAAAGTAATTATGTGATATATGTGAACAAGATTTAAACTTCAGTAAATAAGGGGCTTTCAATATAAGTAATATTTAATATTATTGTTTGTTAGCTTTCGCAAAAGAGCTCATAACTTTTATTCCATCATAAATTTGTTAAGTTAAAAACTGAAATGAAAAAGGAGTTCGAACTAAATTTACCAATATTCATAGCTTTTCTTTCAAAAATATAAAATACTGAAAAATTTTGATTAGGTAATTTTATGTCTCACATAAATATAACTCAAGTACTAAATAATACATGAATAGTTCAGGTAGTTTTTTTGTAATACGGACTGTATATGATATATTCGAATTCTGAATTTGGAATATTGACGCCGTAAAATTAAATACTTCACAAAAATTTCAGCTTACAACAGAAGGGATTAGATCAGTGTCGAATATTAGCCAAGCAGAGATCTAAGAAGACTTTCTAGAATATTATTTGATTACTAACAGTAACAAGCGAAATCTTTTTCTTTCGTCGGCAGTTCAAGGATATCAAAAACGTTCAAAGAAAATTCCATGAGGTTTTTTATTTTCCAACATAAATGTGCAAAAAGTTTTAGTCTTATGTTCCTACTTTATTAAATTATTAAAATAAATTATTCTTTAAATTAAAATTTCAATTTTAAAAACTTTTTTTTTTAAATGTATGATAAATTTCCAAATTATGAGAATTTTATCACATATTTTAAACTCTTCTGCAATTACTTACATTTTTTATTTGTAAACGCTTTTAAACTAAGATGATTTAAAAATAATGCATTATATATTAAATGCTTTCCTGAAATTCAAATTTTATTAATGTAGTAGAAAATTTTAAAACCAAATAAGTTATTTTAGGTGAATTATCGTAATAAAATTAATGTAGTAACATTTGTTTAATTTATTTTATCAGAAATCTAGCTTGTCTTATTATTTGAGTCATCCTATTAAATTTTATTATATTATATTCTGTCTGGCAAAAAAAAAAACTAAATTTTTGTAAAAGATTGTTCTTTCCTGAAACCAATGTTGTTATAGAATTCATAAAGGATTATTAAATTGTTAAGTAAAAAAAAATTATCAAACATAATTTTATGTAAAAATATATATTAATAAAAAACTTAAGATAACGTACATGAGCATTTTAGTACAAAAAAAAACAATTAATTTTAAATATTTTCGACAAGTCTTATTTGAAAAAGAAAATTTGTCCAACGATTCGTAGTAAAGACTGAGTATTGCCTTGTACCTCAAAATTTTGCCGGGCATTACATTGAAAATTTATTTGCCATGGGATATTAAAACAAGGAAAATATTACAAATAAAACAACATTAGACACATTTATAAATTTTTTTTTTTATTTCTGATAATTATATTCACAGCAACATGATCTAATTAATTGATATTCGTAACAAGTTTTAGCATATAGCAACTGACAGTTACTGTATTGGCATGCTGGGTTGGTTGATGCTCCAACTAAGTAAAAAAAGTAATGTTTTTATGACAAAGAATAAAAAATTCATAAGATTTCACACTATACCTCCGCAACAGCAAGCATCGTGATACATTTTTTGATCACAGTAAGAATAAACTGATGAATCACAAAGTGGACAACCACCTGATTGTTGTGGAGGAGCAAACTGCTGACCATATCCACCATATTGTTGGCCACCGGCACCATATTGTTGGCCACCGGCACCATATTGTTGACCACCGGGAACATATTGTTGATTACCCCCAAAAGGAAAGTTAGCAGATCCAAATTGCCGACCGTTTAATTTCTTTTCTTCACCTAATAAAAATTTATAATTTAACATCAGAATATTGAAAATATTTTGTATGTATTTTCATTTCGATAGGTTTTTCAAAGAATGTTTTTCTTTTGCTTCATTATGCCGAAAATTTTGTTCTACGTTACCGACGAAAATATCATATATTTATTAGTTATATTTCTAAATTATAGATATTTATAATTATATTTCTAAATTAAAGCTCTTATTTTATTTTAATTAAAAATATTAAATGTTAGATTTTGACAATTCTATGTTTTTTATAAAATGTATATAATTTTAAACAATAATTCTTATGTATATTAAAAATTTATAATAACCTCTTTCATTCACAGATAATTTAATAAGACAAATAAAAATAAATATTTTTAACATGATTTTGTAAAAGAAATCTCTCCAAAATAATGATCTTAACTGTTTTGAAACTTTCTTTAAACTAAAAAAAATTCTTCAACGGATAAAAGGTGAAAGAATTTCTTAAAATTTCTTCTTTTTTATTTGTTTTTTTTTTTCCAAAAACAGAATTTTTTTTTTTATTACTCACATTCGGTGATAGTTATACTCGCCTACATAAACTTTTTTATTAATTGAAATATTAACTGTGAATATCTTAAAGTTGTTTCTTTTTTTATTTATTTCTAATTTTTAAACTTCTCTCTTTGTAAGAAAAAAGTTTATATTAATATAAAACACAAAATATTTGTTATTATTCCAACCAATAAACCGCAGGTGCATTATAATTAAGAATGAACTTGAATCTCATTCAATTTTTTTTTTTAACTTTATATTTTAGATTCAAATTTATTCTTATTTCTAATTACTTAATTTTATTTTTTAATTTACTTATCCGTTTTAGTTAAAAAATGTGTTTGACTTTAATTTATGAATCAAAATAAAAACCAATAGAAAAATTTATCAAATTGTCGTATGCTATAATAGTATTTAAGTTTCTAGTGTGAATTTAAAATCACCTGAACCCAAATTATTTTAAACTAGTTTACATAACACAAGCTCCTACACTTGTACCTTGATGTGCGAATCTGTATCTTTTTTCTTGCGCCTTTGCCGAAATGAAAAACATTGAGATGAAAATCAACATATTGACATTTTCGCAAAAAAAGGCTTACGTTTTCATTAGTTTCAATATGATTATAATAATTATAACCTATATATTAAAATATAATTTTATGTACAATATTGTACATTATATACAAATAAAACATTATTGTAATTTTATTTTTATTATTAATATTTTAATATAGCTTCAGTATACATCTATAAACGTTTTTCAAAATAATATTCTATTATAGATTGTAAAAACTTTAAGACAATTATTATACATATAAAAATATTTTTATTTGCATTCATCCTTCAAAAACAAAATTAATTGTACAATATTATATTATGTTCAAACTTAAAAATACATATACATAAAATACATATACATATATATAATGGAAAAATGTTTCTAAAATTTTATCTTTCACAAGATTATCTTTAGCAGAAAAAGAAAAAGTTTATAATCACTTTAACCCTTTTTTTTCAACAAAACGAAACGTTATAACTAATAATAATAAGAAAAAAAAAAATAATATCTAAATAAAATATTTAATTTTATCTGAAAATTTGAAGCAATTAATATTTATAAAGAAAATTATTGCCAAATATCCTAAAGACATTTAACTTTAAAAAAAAAAAAATTTCTTCTTTTTTGTGCTGAAAATTTTAAGCTTTCTCATTTTCTAAAATTTAAAATCGAAATAAAGAAGCAAAACAACAACAACAGCAAAACCAAAAGAAATATAAAATTTATAAAGTTTCATAATTTTCATTTCATTATATTTATAACCTTTTTTTTTTATCCTTAAAGAACATAAAATTTATGTTTTAATTTTTAATAAAAGATAAATATATCCCGAATACGTGAAGATCTTGTTTTATTATATCGCGGTTAAGAGTATTATATATATCTTTATATATATTTTTTTTTATTTTGTGGAATTTTATTTGAAGCCGATTCCTTTGGAAAATATCGCGCAGCACGTACAACGAGTCTTTGATATAAGATGCATAGTACTATGGTCTATGGACATTGATTGTATTGATTTTTATCTATTGATTGGATTGGAAACATGAATTCAATACCGAAAAAAAGTGGGTATATTTTTGATTTTTTTTTCTATTCTTGACTTTTATTTTAAAGACAAATAGCTCCAAATCATCTTTTTTATTATACTCTGTATCTTGCAATGGAATGGGAATGGGAGAGTTAAACAGTATTTATAAAAAGTACTGTTGTCTGAATAAATGTTTATTGTCTTGGTCCAATCCGCTGATCCTTGAAATGAATTTATGTTATTATGCTTATTAATTGAAAATAATTTACTATAAAACATACAATTTCTAAATACATTTTTTTTTAATTTTTCTGAATCCATCAGTTGACATAAGGATATTCAACGTTATAATCGAATGCATTTTTTGTTATATAGTTGGATGTGGTTATTTTCTGAAAATAAAAAAAGTCGAGATGAATTCGAAGATTCGATTTTTTTAAAATCACATACAATTTAATCGAACATTACGTTTGTAAAATTTTGTTTACATATTTTGCGAAATTATTTACCGTGAATATAAAGTTGTACAAATGGGGTACCGAGATAGATCATCTTCAGAAATTCAACATAGCTGGAAAATATCTTTTCACATTGTGGTGAAGACAACGAGTAAAAGCGAGTAATTTAGATTATGAAAGTAAAAATCATCAAAAACAAGTTTTCAGAGATATGCATATGTGAATGATTTAATAGAAAATCGACAACAACAATTAATTCTACATTTCATGGACGTTATTTACCTTTCCAATTTTATCATTTGTACTGAAGGACATCAATTGTGGAAATTTCCTGTTAAATTCTCTTTTATATCTGAGTTTAGCGCACAGCGGCCTGAGTGATGAAAAGTAAATTATTTCCACTACCGATATAAAACTGCATCCTAAAAATAATCCCAGCAATCCTCCGGTACTTGCTAGAACAAAAGTAAATTATTTACAACTAATAAAGACTCGTTGGAAAATTAAATTTTCTTTCGAAGAAGATTTAGGATTTTCTCTGGCCGAGATGAATTCGAAGATTCGATTTTTTTTAAATCACATACAATTTAGTTTATTTTAAAGTTTGAACATTAATTAATTGTTCTTCTAATTTATCGCCTAACTTTCAAACTTACACAAAAAGTCTGCGACACCTACAAATTCTTCCTTTACTTCGCCACGAAAAGCATTTTCTTCAAAGAAAAAGTCCACTTTGATAATGTTAGCTATAACATATTGTGCATTTATATTTTGAATAATTTCGTCCATAATTGTGAAATTGCTTCGAGTTATTGAAGAAATAAATGCATCAGATCTGAACCTTAGTTCGTAGCAACTTGGCAAACATAATTCACTGCAATTTGTGAAACCCTCGCTTCGAGTAGCCATCAATATACTTGTTCGATCTGTACAGATTTTATCTAAAAGACCACATATCCTTAAATCTGGCTTAATGGTTGGCATATAATAAAAAATGCAGTTGCAATACTCAGCTAAAGTTTGAGCTTCACATTCCATTTCACAATTATTTCGAGTATAAATCTCAAATTCTAATAATTCAGTTTCATCATCAAATAAACATTGACGGTATTTTTTATTAACACTTCGTATAGCACCTGAAGCTGTGTCAAACATCGGTGTAATTCGTACTCTATTTTCAGTTCCAACATCCAAACTTAATCCAGATTGTTTAACCTGTGGTGCTTCAACTGGGCTATGAATTGCAACTTTGAAGCCAGCTCCATTTGTACTGCTACAATAATAGTCATTAATTTCAGCGTCCAAAATAATACTTAAACCCATAACTGTACCTGTGCCTAATTATTGCAAGTAAAAATAAATAAATTTAAATTCGAAATTAACAATCAAACTATCAAAAAATTATTGTTGAGTAAAATTATTATTTTACCTGGTCCTTTTCTGGGATAAAATTTCCTAGGCAAATCCGGTGGGTAGCCTCTTTCTGGAATCCATATAACTGGGTCGTCCATATATTCTTTTAATAGCTTGTTTTTATTTATTGGAAATCTGAATTTATAAACAGAAAATCAAAATTTAGAAATACGTTACTAAATAACGTATTACATAACGAAACGTATTTCAGTAATGGTTTCTTTTTACTATAAGCAATGTATCTACAACGTTTATGTATTTTGTTTTTTATATATACCTGCATAGTAATTATTTAGTTTACAAATTACAAAAATATATTTTTTTTAAATCTTACGGAATGCTTTTATATAGAAAACCATCATGTAAAGCATTAAAGCTGCAGCAAAGTCCTTCATCAGTAAGTACAGGCTTAAAAACTTCATTACAATCTATAACATTGGATGCAAAACTGCAATGAAGTAGCATTCTACTACATGGTTGCGATATATTTCTTATCAAAGTCTCAACTGATTTTTTTTTGTATGAATTCAATTTTAATTGACTTATTTCTAAACTGCTCATGTCGCGACTACAAAGTGTTTGTAAAATTCCATAATCCTCTGACTCCCTGAAAATGTAATTATCATTCAAAATGATTAGCTGGTATTTATTATTAATTTTTAAATATATTATATAGTATTTAACCCAGAACATTTACTGTAATATTTTTCTTGATTCCCGCAGAGTCGCTTGATTCATATTGCAAACAGTGATTGCCGGAAACGGTATGTCATTTATGTATGTAGATGATGGATTGATGCTAATAATAACTGGAGTTTGAGCCCATTTATTGTATACATTAGCTATAAAATATACAGAAACTGCTGATATTAAAACAAATGCAGTTCCAAAAAATATTCTATGAAAGAAAAGAAAATTAAAATTTATGAAATATTATCATACTAGGAAAATTTAATAAATAAACTGAAAAAGGGTTAAAAACTTAATATACGTAATAAACTCAGCCATTGTATAGTTCTAATATTATTTTATATATCGGAAAAAGAAGATTATTAAATATCGCATATAAAATATTTTGATCCAAGGTTAAGGCCAAGATTTTTCCAAAATAAAATTCCATATTTACGCCTGTATATTCAAACAAAAATATTACTTATTCAAATCTAACAGGTGCAGAAATTTTTAAAATTTATATTATTTCCAAACAAAACTCTCATAATTCCTTATAGGGAAGTCAAGGTGCGATAAATTGAAAATTAACAATTTCAATGTAAAAAATATATTGAAACATACAAGGATAGGCAATAGCTGTAATAATAAAACTTAATTTATTATGCATCTTCATCAGTTTAAGACAGATTTGAGAATTTAGCTAGATCCTTACCTTTCTATATAGCTTAATTTATCATCACCCACAAATTTTAAACCATGAAATGAAGTTGCTGAACAGAATTCTTTAAAATTTTCAGTAAAAGTTGGTTTAACATTATTTAAATTAACTTTTGATTTTACTTGAAAATTATTCATTATTCTCGATTACCTGCCCGTGAATAACTAAAAAGTAATTTTATATTCAATGGACGTTGAATTATATAATTAAAAAATTCAATTAATTTAATGTATAATGTCCTAAGCAATTAGGATTTATTTTTATTTTTGAACAATTTTAATGACATATTATTACTTATAAAATACTTAAATTTTTCTTAAATCTTAATGAGGCTTTAATTTTTTTTATTTAAGTGCATATTATAGTCAGTGTGTTGTAATGATAATTACAAATATTTATTTACTATGAATGGTTTGTATAATAATAAAAAAAAGCCTCGTACACCACAGTTGTTACGATTAAGTTATTAATTGATATAAGAACATATTAGAGGTACGTGATTGTCAAAATGTATACAAATTTTATGCTCAGTCCTCAGTCCTCATTAAGTTGTTATATTTTGACAAGCTGACAATATAAAAGTGCACTGTTTTTTTCAGCCTACGTGAGCTAGAACTAGTATCTAACTCTGGTTATTAATCTGGTTATACTTTTATACTTGTTTCATTATGGTAGGCTCAAAATTGCGTGCTCTACTTGAAATAACTTTAATATTATATTATTTAACAAACAAATTCACACAAATTTTAACATATAACATATAAATATTTCTTCTCGATTTATCTATTTCACTTCGTTTATTTTATTTCAGATTATTTGAATCATTTTAAATCTTTGATAAGAGAAACAAAACATAAATTTTCAGAAAAATTTTCAGAAAATTTTCTTTACATAAGGAAAATTTTTACATATATTATACTACCTATGTATATTGTTTTATGATTTAAATTTTAGAAATAAGAAAAATGTAACCTCATTAAAAATAAATATTTCAATCAAAGTTCATCGACTTACAAATATACACACTTGAATTGATTTCTAAATATGTAAGAAAAAGAAAAATCAGACATCCCTTTTATGTTTTTTAAAAGAATAATGAGAAAATTTGAGAAAAAGGAAAAAAAAATAAAAAATAAAAATTGAAAAATTTTCTTTAAAATCTTAATGCACATAATATGTGCTTATGTGCTAAGATTTAAACATGACTTTTTTTTTTTTTCTTTCTTTCAGCATAGTGTTATCCTTTTTGCCAATCTCTTAAAAAATGTAAAACAAAGTTTCAAACATATAGTAGTGAATAAACTACCTCTATATGATTCTTGGTAATAGTGAAACTTAAGTTATCGTATTATTATTAGGCTGGAAACATTGACTTCATAAGTTTGATGCAAAAAAAGAAAATATATAGGAAAAGAAAGCATTTGTGGAAATTTTACTTTTTAGTATATTTCTAAATTATCATAGACTAACTTAACGAATAGTTGTCAAATCAAAATTTGTCAGAGAAATAATAGAATTTCTCATATTTCCATCAAACTTTACAAATTATCATTACAACTGTTACTACTGGCATGGCAGTAAGCTTTAACACTGTTATCTACGTTATTATGTTATATAAAATTTTAGTTTATTCTAAGGACCCCGTAATTGTATTACACATAATTTTTTTTTCTATATTCTAGTTGGAAAATTTCTATATACATACCGATATTATATGTGTATATATTATGTACCGATAAAGTGTGTGAATAAATTTCAATTCTCTATTCAAATATTTGCCAATTTGTTAGTCTATGTGCTCTAATTTTTTTACCAATTTTTCCGATACACTTCTTAAATGGAAAATATCAACTTATTCTAATTTTCTTCTTTTTTTTTTTTTTTAAATAAATAAAAAATTGTTGAGTTTGTTGTTTATTTTCTTCAACGACCTTTCTTAAGGTGGAAAATTTTTTAGCATTATAATTTTCTTACATGTTTTTTTTTTTTTATTCGAAAGGGATTGGCAAGAAAAAAGAAAATAATAAAAAGCAAAAGCATGAATGAACGACGACGAAGAAAATGTATAATGAAAGAAAATTTTCACTTTAAAGTATTTATAACAAAAGGATTTTTTTATGTTATTTTTTTTTATTGAATTTATTATGTACAGAAATTGTAATGGTTTTTTATTTTTCTTATACATAAATATATATAAAAAAAAATATTTATTTTTTTTTTTTAAAGAATTTATTAAAGGTGCAAAATATTGTTACATTTTCTAATAATGATTGGATTTCATTTTTATTATAGAATGAGAGCGGAAAAAAAAAGGAAAAGAAAATAATATTTTTCATTCACTTTCTGTTCGATTTATAAACCTTATTTTGAAAATTTAATAATTTTAGAGCTTTATTGGAAAAAAAATAAAACCAAAAAAAAAAAAATCACAAAATGAAATTACATTTCTGTGGTAATAGGATTTTCTGTATAGTATATTCTGTGTTTGGTTAGATTTCCCGGATATTGTTGTTGATATTGTAAATTCCAAACTAAAATCTTTTGATAAATTGAAAAATCAACTGAATTATTCGTAATCCGGTCAAAATAATATTCTAATCAAACAATGGATTTCTCTATACTTTTATTTTTATTTATTTATTTTTTTTTATTTTCGGACAAGAAAAGTAAATCCTGATCATGTAGTTATATAAATAGATAAATTCGAAATGAGAAATAATCCTATATTGTAAAATATTTTTTTATAGCCGTATTATTTTAAAATAGGTATTCAGTAGCTTGAAATTATATACGAAATATCAAACTAAAAGCAAATTATACATTAAACAAACAAAAGACTTCTATAGCTTATAAGGTTTTAAGGACTATGAAAAAACCTAAATTTATCTCTATCGTGACTTATTACTTTATATGGGGGCTGACTAGAGTTTACATAGACTGTATTATGAACAATTTTGTATATTTCAGGAACCTAAACTACAGATAGCTCGTAAATGTACATCTGTAGATTACATATTTTTTGCTTTTAGCTAATAATACTTATTAAATAACTAATACCTATTCAAAATATTGGTTTAATGCTAATGCAAATGAATTATTTTCTATTATTTTTGAATTTATTAATGTACATTAATTATGTTATTTTATAAATATCATGCATTATACATGTATGTGCAGTACACCTACGTTTTAAACTATACATATACATAATTTAATTAAAACTTCTAATAATTACATTAACTATTAATTAGGTAAATATAATGTACATTGTCTAAAAGTAAATAAAATTAATGTTATTAGTATTTATAATTAAATTCAGCTTTCACAATTGCAATTGATAAGTTATAAGGACTTTCAAATAATAAATTGGAAAAATGGTGGAGCATTGTACTATTCATATTTGAATATCTAAATTCAATGCAAAGTTGGAAAAAAACATCTTACTTTTAGTGTTAAAGTCTAATACTTAAATCTATTAAAAAAAACATGAAAAAAATTAAAATTATTCAACAGTTTTTTACTCGTTTTTTCAGATTTCAAACTAAACAAAATTGTAAACAATTAAAATTTGCCTAGAATAATGTCATCGTTAAATTATTCAAGAAAATATTTTTTAGTTATTAGAGGGCATATTGTAATTAAAAAAATTTCTTATTTATCAAAACATTTCCTTCTGTTCTGCATAATATTCACTCCTACTATCTTCTTTCTATTATTTTTATCAATAAAAACACAACCCCATGTTGATCATTATCATTATATTTTCTATTTGATAAAATTACATAAATTCGATTAAAAAATTTCTATAAAATTACTAAAATATAAAACAATATTTTTTTTCTTTAAAGACATTTAATTGGACTCTTAATTATTTAATATTTTCTATCTAATCATAAAAAAAAAAGTATAATGGATAATGAAGAAATTACATAAAATAGGTTGCGAATAACTTGAAACATACTAATTTTATAATAATGAAAACATTTCTATACAGTTTTTTTTTTCCAAGACATTTAGAAAATAACGCAAAATCTTGTGTAAAAACATTTCAAGCAAAAAATTGTCCTTTTTCCTTTAACAAAAAGTATATAGAAATAAAATGCTCCTGGGAGAAATTAAAATAAATCTTTCTATATTTTTATTTTATATATATATTTTTTTTTATTTTTTCTTTACAAATAATGGAAAATTAAAACAAATTTTTTTTGAAATGTTTTTATATGGAACATTGTGTGAAATTGATTAATCAGAAATTTACTAGGGGTCGTGTAAATCTTGTATTATACATTAGTATATATTTTAAAATTTTCTATTTATATACATGTTTCAAGCGTTTATTTTTTTTTTTTTGTGTGTAAACAATATTAAAGTTTTTGAAGACATTATGGTAAAAAAAAAAATTATTTAGTTTTTTTGTCCTCTTTCAAGAGTAGTTCCTTTAAATCCCATATTGATTTTACAACAATTTGATACACAAAAAAAAAAAAAGGCCAGAAAGTTTTAGATTTTGTTGTTTTGAAAATTCTTTGATGCAGTTGTTTTTTTTTTTTGTTAAGGCAGCTAAAAATAGGAGTCTAATTTTGATAAAACAAATATATATTGCTCTTAACTCTATGTATAAACTTTCAAAAAAAGAGAATGTCAAAATAAAAAATAAAATTCAGTCAACTTCAGATTTATTAGTTTTTTCATACCTGAAAATATATATAGATATATCAGGAGTAGTTCAAATATTCTACATATGCAAAAAATATCAAAGATATAAAATATCAAATTGGAAGTACAAATTTCATATCCATCAATCTTTCTCTTCAAAGTAGTTGCTTTGATATGAAATGCTATTTTTGTTCAAAGAGTGTTTAAAAATCTTCATTAATGTATATGTATAAATATATAAATATTTTCAAAATTCAAGAATAGTGCTGGCTCATCGAGTTACACTAGAATGTCAAGCAAACTTTTTTTTTTAGTATGGAAAGGAGTCTGTTTTTAAAGGCCAGATCCATCGACTTTCTTTTGAAAAAGGACTGTGTGATTTTTTTCTCAGCAAATATTGGTTTGATAAATGTTATGTTTATCATCAGGAAGTTTTCAGTGTCATCAAAATTTTTTCTGTGTTTCTTATTAAGGATATTTTTTATGGTTATTTTATTTTATTCTTTAATGACTTCCCAAAAAATTATTTTAACTTATTTGTTCCAGTAAGATTTCCCCCTCTATCCTCATAGAGCTTTCGAATAAATATAAAATAATAAAATTATTATAAAAACACTAACTTATCAATAAGGACCTGTAATGTCAATTTGTCTTTTTTTATTATTACTATTTATTCTCTCTATATCTATAATATTATACAATGTACAAAATCTAATAAATTATTATTACTTCTTATTGTATTTTATTTATAATATATTTTATGCACCTTTCTACCTACTAACTTACTCTTAAATTTATGGTAAATTTGACTTTAATTCTATAATTTTTATAATATTGAATAGAATTTCCATTTTTTTTTTTTTTTTCTTTTTTATTCCTTTTAGATAGAAGTTCAGTTTCTTTTTTATTTAAAATTGAGAAATTAAATTTCCTTTTTCGAAAAAAATAATATAAAAAAAAGCAAAAATCTGGAGAGCATATGTTAAATTTAATTTCATTTCATCTTTAACCACCAATTGAATTCAGGAAATTCTATATTTTTAGTTTTTTTTTTTATTCTTCGTCTTTATTCTTTTTGCTGAATATTGAATAAACTGAGAAAAAGAAGCAGAAGAAAAAAAAAAATACTTCAACCTTATGTAATAAATTTTCATGTTATTCTTGAATAAATTTTTCAATTTATTTTCATTTCTTAAAGGCGAACATAAAAAAATTTCTTTTTTGTAGAGAGCTTTACTTAAAAGTACTTTTTGTTTATTTTTTTTTGTTTTTGTCAAAAGAATTTTAAATTAAACATTTTTGTAGAGTAGACCGATACACATTATATATCATAGCATGTAATCATGTACGTACTATTGAATATTAACTATACACACATATAATATACATGCGATCACTTTGTTTTATATCTAAATGCTACTAACTATAAAAATATTATCTATGTATTATACTTGTAGTTTAGCTATATTTTATATTATGGTTAGAAACAAAAAATCGTTAGATTCATAAAACGTTGCGTTATTGAAAAGAAAAGTTTTCCAATTGGAAAAAAAAATGTGTTTTCAAAGTAATGCAATAATTTTCTTCTATTTTCAATTAAAGCTGCAAATATACTTAATTTAAAAATCGAAAAATACATAACTAAGCCAAAAATTCAAATTCAAGCCTTTTCTAGTGCCAATTTCAAGCATGTACTTATTTCATAGAAACTTGAAAGCACCCACATTGTTCATTCGGGGATGAGCATATACGAATAAGTAAATACTTCAAAATTAAAGTGACTGTTAGAAGAGATTCTTTTAACAAAAATTAGCTGAAATATATATACTTAATAGGCAATGTTTATCAAATTTATTTTTTGCCTTATTTAAAATGATTGACTTGAAAAAAATAATTGAGTAAACACTTATCTAAGTGTCTTGAAAAGAGAAACACATGAGCACATAAAATACATAAATAAACACAGTTTATATATATAGAAGTAAAATGTAAAGCTAATTGATTTTATCAAAGTTGATAAAGGATAAAAAGAATAGGTTATAGTTAAATATGCAAAAAAATATTTGTATGTAGGTGTGATACCTTAAAGATATAGAAAATTATACATAATGTAATTTAGGTAAACAAAAAAGAAAATAAAAAGTTTATGAAATTGGGTTAAGCCATTCACATGTCGATGAGGTTTTTTTTTTTTTTTTTAATTTTTTTATTTTTTGTATTCGACAAAAAGCAGAAAGAAAATTGAAAAAAAAAGGAAATCCTATAAAAAAAAAAAACCTTATGGTTTTTATGTTGCAATATAAAATGCACCATATTGTACATTAGAAAAACTATTTAGGCGCAATTGCACAAGTTTTTACACTTTACAGAGGAAGGCAACGAACGGATTTAGTTTTGCGATTATTAAAAAAAAAATTATTCAATAAAAAATAAAATATACTTAATTAAGAAAAAAAAAAAAAATATACTTCTTTATCATTATCCATATTTGTATTTTATGTTTTGATTCGCAGTCCTTTTATAATTAGATTATTAATTTAGAAAGGAAACCGACATCTCTGAATTATATAATATTTTTATAAAGATTATTTTATTTTTCTAATTATGCGTCTAAAATACATAGCATTTATTAATTATAAATTATTTCGAAATAAAAAGGAATAAAATTTTATTTGAACTCTTAGAAAATTTTTATTTTATGTTTAGAAATTCTTAAATTAATTTCTAGGTATGCATAGCTTTTATTAATTATAGCCCCTTCTCCTAAGTTTAGAAAAATAAGGGCTAAAAGCCATAGCAGTTAGGGCCCTGGTTTTAAGATTTTAGTTATAATTGAATTATAATAAAATCCATTAATAATAATAATAATAATAATAATATTAATTATAAATTATTTCGAAATAAAAAGGAATAAAATTTATTTTGATCTCTTAGAAAATTTTTATTTTAGGTTTAGAATTATTCGAGAAATTCTGAAATTAATTTCTATAGGTTTGCATTATGTTACGAGTTTCTAAAAACGGATTCTATGATAATAATCAAATTGGAATATACGATAAAGACCTTTCAATATTAGACTTAACGTGGGCTCGTTGGCGCTTGGACTTAAATTATCAAGTCAATTCATCTACATTGCATTGTACATACTATCAAATTTTGCTGTTGGATCTCTATTCACCTCATCCCACAAATTTTCCTTCATTTTGAACACTCATGTTTTGCATAATAAAAGTGCAAAAAGTGAATCGCAAAAAAAGTTTAAATGTTTAAAATTATATATTAAATATATAAACAGTCATATTTATTTATACCTTTTATATAAATATATTTAAAATGTATTTTTCATAAGTTACATGATTTACTAAAAATACGGCAAATATTATAGATTATTTTCAATATAATTTGCATTGTAAAAGTATTTTAATTAATCTGTAACAGATCGTGAAAAAATATTTTTTTTTGTCTCTACTACCTATGTTAAATTTCTGTCTTTTTTATTTCGTCTTAAATAACAATAATAATTAGTGGTTTGATCACGTTTTAGGGAAAAGCATTCTTACGTCACATTTGGAAAAGTTTCCAAATTGTTGCAATGAAAATAGATTTTTTTTTTTATTTTTTTTTATTTTAGAAATGTGCATTGAACACAAATTACAAAATGAAGAAAAAAAAAAGAGTAAAAAAAATTGAAGCCAGGAGCATATAACAAGGTGAATTGCATAAACAGATTGAAATTCAAATCCAATTATAATAATTTTTATATTTCTTATTAAAATAAGTTTTTTTTTTTGTTGTTTTTGTTTTTTTTTTTTTTGCTTTATTATTTGTACTGTGCATTTGCATTTCGTACGTGATTTCAAAAGACAATTTAAAATTTACAAAAAAAAAAAACAAAAAATTAAAACAAAATACCTTTTTGATGTGTCTTTACTTGTATTTACTTTTTATTCCGATAATAGAAAACTATTTTCACAACTATTCCAAAAAAACTTCTTCGACCCCTTTGAAAAACTCTTTGAATGTTACTCACATTTTGTTTATACTCGAAAAGGTCTAACTCAAAGGAAAACTCATAATGAATTAAAAAAAAAATTGATTTATAAATTTGTTTATAATAAATATATGTGTACCAAAGAAACATTTTTAAATCGGATTGGAACTTTTTTTTCATATAAAAAAGAAAATTATTTTATGAATAAACTATTCCAATAAAAAAAATTTTTTTTTTAATTTTATTTAACGCATTATTTATTGACATTTAAAACGAAAAAAAAATTTTTTTAAATTAAATTAAAAACAAAAAAAAAATATAATTCGCCAGAAGAAATAAAAAAGTTTAATTTTTCGCACCAAAATATAACTTGAATCGGATGTGAAATTACCATTTTTTTTTTAAATAATTTTGTGTGTACAAATATATATAGTATTCGAATTTCTTTTCTAAAACAAAATTACATCCCGTATGTACTTAATAAATCACAAAGAAAACAGGAATACTCTACATCACGACTTTGTTTCTGAACCAAATTAGACATATTTTTTTTTAAAGGTTATCGATAGTGCTATCAAAAAGTTCAGTACGATGTTCTTTTTATGTAAATGTTTCCGGTATAGCAGTGGTATAGATATAGACCATCCCTGCATTATATCAGATTGTAGCCGCGAACCCACAAAACCAAGAAAAACCGCGAAAATTATAAATTCAAAATAAATCTCATTCCCTTTACAACCGAAAGTTTTTTTTTATGATAAAGTGAAATGATACTTAATAATGCTGCAATAGAGTATTTTTGGAGATTTTTAGCTAGATGATAAAATATCTAAAACGAGCAAAAAAAAATCCTTTATTGTCTGTCTCCATATTATACTATACTATACTATACTATACTATACTATACTATACTATACTATACTATACTATACTATACTATATACTATACACACTTATGCTTTAACCATACTCATTGAATTATTCTGTGGATGCGTAGTTATCCCAAAAATATTGTGAAAAAATAATTATACTAACACAACGCCCAATAGTTTTCCTAATATGTATCTGATATTTTTAAACTTCTTTCGTTATTTTGACAAAATATTTTTTCTTATTATTGCAATATTATTATTATACTGTGAAAAAAAAATCTAATGTAGGTAAACATTATTTATATATAATTTACAAAAAAAACAAATATGCGTATTTTGTAGCTTTTTGTTTGGCAGTTAATTGAGAAAATATGTCAAAAAAGGATACGCACGAAAGAATATCGGTCCCCAAGGAAATGCCCTCTTTTCTGTTTTCTTTAATGTGCTTTCTTCGTTTTTTAATGCCTCAAAAAAAAAAATCTCTTTTCATTTAAAATGAATTGATTCTTTTGGGTATTAAATTTGCAGAGGGCAATACTTTTTGTTTGTGTAGTTTTGTGGTTTATTGGTGATGGATTTACAACAGTCGTAAATTTTTTTACTTATTTTTTTTTTTTTATTTTTCAAAGAAATAAAAACAGAACACCACTAAATCTAGAAAGCAAAATTTTAAAATAAAACTTAACAGACTGGAAAAACACGAAAAAAAATTTCTTTAAAAAAAGGATATTTTATCAAAAATAAAAATATTCTTTTAACAAATATTAAAACGAAAAAAAAAGGACATTATTAGTTTGTGCTTTTTGATTAGTTTTAAAAGGTGAAATCAATGTTGGAGAAAACGAAATTATGAATTTGCTCAATTTAAATGGAACATTTTTAATCAAAAATATGGAAATAATGATCGTTATAAAAATTTTCTGTATAAAAATTTTGAATTGGTTTCCATTTGAAAAGTTAAATAAAACAATAATATTATTTTCTTTCGCATTAAACTTTGAGCAATATTCAATGATTACGGAATTTTTGAGTTTTTAAGAAAGTTTAGATGCTTTTTAGATATTTATAAAGTGAATACATTTTTATGCCTAAAAATTCAAAATTCGAGAAGTTATATAAATTTCGCTTTTTATAGAACGATTTAATTCTCCATAAACAAGAGACCGAATTATTTGTAATTCTTTCGCAAATATAATGAGATCATGATTTAGTATATGTTCTTGCTTCGGCAGAACATATACTAAAATTGGAACAATACAGAGAAGATTAGCATGGCCCCTGCGCAAGGATGACACGCAAAATCGTGAAGCGTTCCACATTTTTTGCCAATTTTAAATTATATAAAATTGTATAAATAATATGTATTATATTATAAGTTATAATAAAGGGCCATATTACATATTCCATATTTGTAGGAGTTTTCCAATTATGGCCTTACTGATTCAGAAGTATTAATTTTTATTTTTATTTTGAACACAAGTTCTTTTAAATTTTTGTGGGTATTTTTAATTGTTTTGGCTAAGCTACTGAATACCATTTTTATAATCCTTTGTTCTGAATGCCAATTAAATTTACGTATTAAATGTAAAAAATAATAAATGTGTATTGATTTATGTATTCAATGTCGTTGTTCTCTTTTCCTTTATCCATTTAGCATTAGCACTATTTATCAATGCAACAATTGTTAAAAAAAAATTATTTTACTTTCATATACAGCAATTGATTGAGTAAGACGAGACGATTGCTTTTTATTCTAATGTCTCTAGAATAATTTAAAATTAATTCCTTTCAATTAAAAATATGTGACATGAATTGTGGTCATGCATCATCAAATGACAATAGTATAGTGCTAAATATTGAGGTTCAGTGCGGTTATGAAACAAAAAACAAAATAGAATCCAACAAATTTTATTTATTACTATTTTTTTTAGTTAAAAGAAAAGTGAAAAAAATGTAAAGAAGGGAAACAAAAATGTGATATCCTTGTAGTTATTAACAAGAAGAAAAAAAATAATATTTTAGTTAAGGGTAACTGAAATTTTTTTATCAACAAAGTACATACCGTGCATACATGAATGTATTTAGGTACATTATATTTATATATGCATGTACACTAGGTTGGTCCTTATTATGGATTTTTCCGAATTTCTTTGCTCCCAGGGGCTTAAATGGTTCCAAATACATAAAAAATAATTGCCTCAAAATTCTAGCTCATAATATTAACTTTAAGATAGTCCGCATTCCAGTCAAATTTTCTCATATAAATAACATGGGAAAAATTTCATTTGTTCTTTAGAATTCCGTAGCTCTGCGACAAATGAATCAAAAGTAATTAATTGCGTCATGTTTATTGTAAATTAAACGCTCTACAAAAAAGGTCTTTTATTATTTTTCGCTAAATCTATTGGCTTAAGAGTTATTCGAACTCAAAGTTTAATTATTATATAATTATTAATATTATCAAATATAATTATATATTTATTTATTTTATAAAATATAAAAAAAATTTCTTATAAAATTATTATTTATGGTCAAAAAAAGCGAATACAATCTTATTCTTGGAATTGTAGTTAATATGTGTGATTTTTCAATTAATAAAACAGACAGTCCTTAGAGTTTGAAAATAATAAAATAGAAGTACAGGTGAAATATGATTTAACTTTGAGCTCGAATAACTCTTAAGCCAATAGATTTAGCGAAAAATAATAAAAGACCTTTTTTGTAGAGCGTTAAATTTACAATAAACATGACGCAATTAATTACTTTTGATCCATTTGTCGCAGAGCTACGGAATTCTAAAGAACAAATGAAATTTTTCCCATGTTATTTATATGAGAAACTTTGACTGGAATGCGGACTATCTTAAAGTTAATATTAAGAGCTAGAATTTTGAGGCAATTATTTTTTATGTATTTGAAACCATTTAAGCCCCTGGGAGCAAAGAAATTCGGATAAATCCATAATAAGGACCACCCTAATTGTACACTTGTAGATAAATATTGCCATTGTACTTGCAAACATTTTTTCAGAAAAAATTTCTAAATTATTAATTAACAAAAAATGTTTAAACCTAATTTATTTTAAGTTTATTCACGTAAATTATGAAAACAAGATTTTTTTTATCAATATTTGTATAATTCAATATTTATCTCTTTGCGTGAAAATGGTTGTAATTGATTGTTTAATTGCAAAGTTTTTAAAAAAAGTTTTCCTTTTATAACTCATTTCTCGAAATTTTTTGTACACTAATTTTGCCAATATTAATTTAATTACAAATTTTTCATAACCAAATAAAGCCATCATTAACGTTAATTTTATAATTAGAGGAAAAAATAAAACCAAACAATACCTCATAAATGAAGTACAGAGGTCGTTTTAAAATTCTTTTGTGACTGCAATCGGGGGCTAAATAATTTTCAAAGGTTCCTTAAATAGACATCTAGTTTCATATAAATTAATTTTCACCCCTAGTTTTAAATTCTTTGACAAAATCAGGAAGCCTAAATTTTTTCAAGCTCCTACAATCGATATTATAATAATTTCATCTAACTACAGTCAATATTATTTTTCAATAATTTTGAACATTTTTAACTACATGTCCATAACTAGGTTAATTATATTAATACCTAAATATTAATCTACAAAAATATTAACAATAAAAAAATTAGTTATTAAGTTCAATGATAATATCGAAAGGTTAAGTTAACTAACAATGATTTTATTGTTATTCTTAACTCTCAACTTGTTCACTTTAGGTGAATTTATAACAAATTTTATAATAAATTCAAATCAAATGGAAGAAGATTCAAATAAAATTATTTTCAAAATAATTGAAAATATTCAAAATATTAATAATAATTTTAATTCAATTGTAATAATAAAATTTAGTAATTTCGACAAGCAATATGATTATTTTGAAATTATGTTGCAAAAAGAGTTTCTAGTAACGATTGTAATATATAATTCAAATCTATGTTTAAATGAAAATTTAAATTGTACAACATCAATTCAAAAGATAAATGAAAAGAAATTCGATATAACTGAAATTATAAATTGGTGGAATACTATTTGTTTAATTTTTATAAAAGACTTGCATGATTTACGTAACGAAGATTTGATATTAGTTAGTAAAATATTATATCAAAATCATTATATCAAAATTTTAACAATTGCATTTGATGACACTGCTACTGTTAGCATAAAAAATGTTGAAAATTATTTCATGAAAATGATGTGGCAAAAAAAATATCAAAATTTAATTATTCTCTTGAAGATTGATAAAAAGTTTGAAATATTTAGAAATAATTTATTTCCTGATAAAATTGAATTAGAAAATAATATAACAAGCTTAAAGGTTAGTATATAGATAAATGGCATTTAAGCAAATTTTTCTAAAACAATGGATCCTATCCGTCCTCCAACTTCTCGTTTGGTTTCCTTTATGTTTTCAAAGCAAAATATGTGAAAGATGTTTATTTTTATGTCTATTTTATATATTATGGAAAATTCACTTCTCAAAAGATAATGATTAGGAATTCAGATAACTTTACTCGTACGCAAATTATAATTACTTGAGAAATTAAATTTGAAGAATATGCATTTATTGATTATTTTATACAAAAAATCAATTTAAGTTTCCAAAATCTTCGACTTAATGATATTTTAAATAAAATTTATTTTTATTGTCTTATTAAAAAGATAAATATAATATATATTGGCTTATATAACAAATTTTTTTTCAAGGTACAAACACTTTTTCCGGATCAAGTAAAAAATGTTCGTGGATATGGCATAGAAACACCATTATATCAAGATTTTCCAAGAGTTATAATACCAGCAAAAACAACAAAATTATTTGGATATACCGGTCATTTGATATCTACTTATTTAGAAAAAATTAATGCTTCTATGATACCAACTACTGAGAATAAAGTGAAACAGAATGTAAAAATGGAACATATTCTTCAAGATGTTGCAAATGAAAAATATGATTTCTCTTTTTATGCCTATACATTGTTCGATAAAAATAACTTTGGTACTAGTTACCCAATTAGAAGTTCGAAAATATGCCTTATTGCTCCTTATCAGTACATTTCGAATAGATTTTTCTTTTTAACTTTGCCATTTGACACAACAACTTGGATCGTGGTTTCGTTATCTATTCCAGCAATTGGTTTATTAACATTTTATTCACTTAAATTGAATACAGATCATCAGCTCCAATTTGGTGAACAATTATTGAAAATATTTTCTTTATATATAAATGGTCAACTTCCAACTAATGGTTTTTCAATAACATTCGAAAACATAACAATAAATTTTTTGGTAAGATTACTTGGTTTTATCTTAACACAACTTTATTTAACATATTTGGCAAGTATTTTGACAAATCCACCAGAAGCAGTGCAAATAGAAACAGCTGAAGATTTTATTACGTAAGTACAAGTTGTTTTTGTTTTTTTTTTAGAAATTTTAGTGCAATCGGATAACTTATCTTGTTGGCTTGGTCATTTCATTATTTTAAAATATTTCTCATTAAAACTTATTTGTTAATTATTGGACAATTAACTTAAACAAAATATCGTTAAGGCAATTAGTTTTTCGAAAATCGGGAATACAATAAAAAAAAAATTTAACTTATGAGTTATGACTTTTTCTCATGTACCCAGGGAATTTTTTTTTATTTTTATTATACACACATTGTTTCCACTATGAATATTATTTAATATTTTTGGTAATATACAATATTTTATTATCCTCCAAGATCACCTGCTGGGTTGATGGCTTGTTGATACAAGATTCACACTGAAATTTTTTTATGTTAAATTCAATATTATATTTTTTCTTTTTCAGATATAATATTTCTATTGGTGTTGAAGATGTTGATGCTGATAAAATGTATGGTGAAGACTTTACACCAGAATTTAAAAAACAACTGAGACCATTGGAAAATTCAAAATATAATGGACTTAAAACTGATCCTAAAAATAAGTACGCATTTACATCAGCCGAAGATAAATTTAGCATAATAATGGCTCAACAAATTTTTCTTAACATTCCAAGAATGAGACCGACTAAAGTGTGTCCACAAAATCGTTTTTTAAATTTTCCGATGAACAAAAACTCTTTTTTTCTACAATCATTGAGCTCATTTATTATAGAATGTCAAGGTGCTGGTCTTACTCAATATTGGATGAGAAGAAGCTTAGAGGAAGGAAAAGCGGAAAAATTAATAAAAATATGGGTAGAGAAAAATAAATTGGAAATTAATATTCCTTTGAATTTCTCTGATTTTAGATTTGGTTGGATTATTTGGTCCATTGGTATAACTGTAAGTTTTGCATGTTTTGCTTCAGAGCTGATTATCTACTTGGCATTCAGGTCTATTGAAAAACAGCAAAAGTTATTTTATTGATAAATCTATATTGAAGGATTAAATTCAGGACTATAATACATAATGTGCATAAAATAGGTTAGATGCGTATATGGTTAAGGTGTAATTCCATTTGATTTATATATTAAATTGTAATAGATCTATCTTTATTCATCAAATCATGATGAGTAAAAATATGTATCAGGAAAAATAAGAATAAGATAAATTAAAATTAAAGAAAAAAATCAATTTAAAATTTGGTTTTCTATGTTTTTTTTGTTTTGACATTATTATTTGAATAAGAACTTACTGCTAATGTAATTACTTTATTAGAATAATGTAATCCGAGAGTTAAAATGTAATGTTATCTAATTGACGTCCTTCAGAATAAAAACAAAAAAATGGGATTCAAAAAGGAGCACGAAAGACAAATGATAATTATCACATTAAAATATTTTCTGACATAAAAAATATATTGCAACCCTTTTAATACCCGGTAATTAAAAAGGCACAGATGCGTTTGAAAAAAAAAAAACAAATATCAACCACAGATTATATTTCACAACATTTTATTAGACTATATACACAATTTCATCTGTTTTCGTTATTAGTGTTGTGTTAAAATGTTAAGTAAAAAAGTAAATTTTACTTAAAAACGGCAAGTTTTTTTTTAATATAATAGGAGCAATCAATAATTTGCCTTTTGGTTCATTAATACCTTTTTTTATTAGATAGTATTATTTTTCGCCATTTTTAACCCAACCATCCGCACCAAACGAGAGAAAGGACTATATGAAAACAAAGAACTAAGCAAAGTAAACAAATAAAAGTTTTGGACTTCCGGAAAATAAGAAAATTTATTAGAAAATTATTTATATAATTATTTATTATTTATAATTTTTTCATTTGCTTTTATTTATAATAAAGAAAATATTTTCATCAGCTTTAAATCAAAATCAAAATAATTTTTTCTACCTTGCATTAAAATATCTCGAAATCTTGATTAACATATCTTCATTATATCCTTAAAAAAAAAAAAGGATAAAAAATTCCTGGAAAAGTAAAAATCATGTTTAAATATTGATAATATTAAAATCATAATTAAAAGAAATTAAAGTTGAAAACAAGGTTCTTGAAGTAAATTGGATTTTATGTGTAGAATTTTGGGATTTTTATTTTTTTTTTGTAATAGCTACTGAACATAATAAAAAAAGAGAAAGTTGCACCTGCACCCTTATTTCTGATTTTTTTTTCCATTTCTATTTTCCCCATTGAAAAGACTAACTGGGTCTTACACGCCTTCAATTAATTAAAAAAAAAAAAAAAAGGATTAGAATAGATCAAATTAGCTTTGTTTTTAATTCTTTTTTAAAATTCACCTGGAATATTATTTAATATCATTACCGCACATAAAGATATGTTTTGAAAATGTTTGTTATTTTTGTATTGTATGTATATATTATAAGTAAATATCTAATTTTTGATTAATTGAAATACAATTTCGTTTATAATCCTTTCATAAGATACTTAATTTTATTTTTTTGCTAGTCATTTTCCATCGAACAAGGGTTGACAACATAAAAACCGCCGATAAAACATTAACCTTTTCAATTTTGTTTAAATTTTTTTTGTGTAATCGTAATGTTATTTACTTTATTTGTAACGATTCAGTTGCGTTTTTATCAGTCTACAGCAATCTTAATTGTTTTGTATTTTATTAGTAAGTATAACCAGATTCGCCTGCAGGTTCTAATTTTTATTTTATTGATCGGTTTCTTTTTCATAGCATCGACTCTGGAATATAGAAATATCCTAAGACCGACTCCCTAAAGCTAAATACAATATATTAATCTATTCAATATTTATCCATTTCAGCATAGTTTTAGTTAGAGCTTACCCCAGATGTCTGACTAAATGCTGTAAAATAAACTTAGCATGTTGCTTGTAACAGGTTGTTCAATTAAATTATGGACTATTCTATAAGTTATAACTATGCTTTTTGTATACACAGTAAAAAATTTGTACATATTTAGAGGAACTCAACATTTTTTTTTACATTTCTTTAAATATTTTTTCATTTTATTAATTTATACAAAAAGGAATATCTATAATGACTGAAATATAATAATTATTTTAATAATTTTGGAATAGAATTTACTTTAGGTATATTCTTAATTGGTTCGCTTAATATTCTCGAGCATACTTCATTTAATATTATCGTATCGATAAGCTTCAAAGCACAATATTTGAAATGAAATTCAAACATATATATTATCAAATACTTATTTATATAGAATGCTTGAAAAATGTATTTGGATTTTAAAAGCTAACTGTAATCTAAACATTATATTTTCTTGTTTAATGTTTTGTGTATTGAGTGTTTGAAAGTTTCTCATTGTCACCGAACTTCTTACCAATCTGAAAAATTCTCAAAAGACTAACACACACAAATAATAATCAATAATACAGTACGTATATAACCAACTTTATTTCTTTAATTTAATAAAATTAATATTTCAAGTGCATAATAATTTTATATCTATACAGAAGAAATGATTTGGTTTTTAGTAAATTTTTGATATATACAATAACATTAAATTATGTATTTATACATAAAGTACATTATGAATATTTTTGTTCTTAATATTTATTGTTCTTCTTGAAATTCAGTTATTTTACTTATTAAAAATAACAATAAATAAATTTATTATTTATTTCGGATTTTCTCAATAACTTATTTCTATAAAATCACCAGGATAGAATTAATATAAGAATATTGTCTTATATTCAAAAATTTATTATTATAAGGTGGATTTTTATGATTTTGCATATTTTTCTTGGTACATTTGAGACAGAAAGTTATTAAAAAGATTTTTAAATGACATTATAACTGCGTGTATTATGCACTTATTTTTTGTATTTATGTATATGTACGAGAGTTTTTCATTATGTTTTCCCATATCCGGTGTATTCGCAAACATGATGAGTAAAATAAATTCATAGACAATTTTACGATAAACATCTTAATGTTTAAGGTATAAAAAAAACGCTAAAAATTTTCAGGTCACATTATTTACATATTATATTGAAAATAAATTTTATTATTTATTAAATTTCTGGAAAATAAAAATTTATAATGGGAAATTATTAAATAATATATGTTAAGTTGAAACTTTTGAAATAAGTATATTTCTCATTGGAATTCCATAAAAACCCCGATTATGAGAGGAACTTTTCTATCTCTTGATTGATTCATTGTTTTATTGGTAAATTTTGTAAAATTTTTCATTTAAATTTTAATTTTTATATTGCATATTTTATGAAAATGTTTTTTTTGGTTTTTTAATGCATATAACCCGGACCCTAAATCTTTATTAATAAAAGAACTTCAAAAGTGTATTAAGGTGAGAATTTTTCTATTTGAAAAAGGTTATTTTTTATAGGTGGAAAATATCTCATCTTTTATCAGCCATTTCCCTTTTTTTCTTTTATTTTATGTTAACAACCTTATTAAATGGGTTAACAACCCATTAATACATATCAAAGTGAGACAAAAGTAAAAGAAAAATTGAACCCTCATTTTAAACAAAGGAAAACACTATTTTTCATCATCAGAAAGGATATTAAAAGTTAATTTTCTAAATGAAAAGCGAAAAAAGGAAAAATTACCGCTTTTCTAAGAAAAGTTTATTATCTTCGACAAGAAAAGAATTATCATTAAGATTTTATGAATCTTCTATTAAGAAGCAAAAACAAAAAAAAAAGAAACTCTTATATTTTTCGCTCTTTTAATTAAAAAAGAATTTTTTACAAAAACGGTCATATTACTTAAAAAAAAACAAAATTATGTTTTTAACTACAAAAGTATCTTATTTTCTTAAAAAATAATAGTTGTTAAGGATTTTCCGTAAAGGTATTCATTAATGAAATCATATTATTATATACCGTCAGATGAAGATTTATTTATTCGATTTAGTTTCGATTTGTTTTTTATTTTTATTTTTGGCATTATATAAGAATTGTTTTGCTCTTGTTTTGCTTAAAGCTCATCCAGTTAATTAACTAGATTTGAAATTTAATTTAATTTATTTTGTAATATTATTTAAAACATAAAAATCTATATTAAATCATTTTTTAATAGATTTAAAATTGAGTAACAAGCATAAGTTTTGAAAAATACTAAGTTCTGTCTGTAGATAATATTGGAATTTAATTTATTAACTCAGTCCCACATCGTAAATATTTATAAAATGATATTGGAAAATTATTGTCAGCGACTTAATATTCGGGCTTCATCATACCAACGTTCTTCTTTATATTATGTCAAATCGTACATTTATTGTAAATGGTGACTTACAGTCTCTGGTAATCGAACTTTTGAGAACGAAAAATAATGATGAAAAATAGAAATAAATATATATGAGCTTAAATGTGCAGCTTCATCTATTTCGTTTACACCGGTAGGATACTCGATGAGTATAATGGCACAAAATAAACTGCATAAAGAAAAACTATCATAAAGTTCATATTCTATATAAATAGTACTGAATAGTAATGTTAATCTTAGAGAAATAAATAACTATTATTGGCCTTAACAAAACTTTACCAATGATCGCTATGAATGAAGAAACAAACTGAAAAAAAGATAAAAATAATAACAAACAAAACACAAATATAGGTAATAAAGAATGATATACCCAATGCACGGAGTTGATGAGACAAAAGAGCAACAACAACAAAAAAAAACATTAAACATTACATTACATTATCAAAACAATATATAATTTTTTGTTATCATGTATTTTTATTTATATTTTAGAAAATATAATGAATATTCATCTTAAGAATATAAGGTATTTATTTATATGTTTATACTTATTTGGCGGCAAAATACTCATGAAGTATATAGTAAAGTAAAAGCGGAAAATATTTTTTGGTTTTAGCTACCAAATGGGTAATTATATCTGCTCAGATTATGTCAAGATTAATTAGATGCACTATTGTATTGTCAACAATAAAGATTGTCGGAAAACTTTTATTCATTTTGAACATATTATAGAGAACATATGTTTCTTGTTCACTAATTATTTTTTGCAAACTTATTATGTTTTTTTTTCTGTAGCTAAAAACAAAAATAGGAAAAGGGCTTGTAGCAGAAAACAATTTATTTTTTTGATTCGAATTAATTTTTGTTATAGTTTATTAATCCAAAAATTTGTTAAATAAAATTTTCTGCGATCACATTTAATAGTAGATTATTGTATATGTAAACTAAATTTGTTATTAATTAAGAGTTCTGTATACACAAAAATATATTGACCTTCGGTCTCGTGATATAAATTGACAAGTGTCAATGTATTTTTGTGTAAGTACAGAACGAGTTGTATAACAAATTTTGTTTACATATCCAATATACTGTTTTAATGCGTAGGGGAGAGGTAGTTGCAAAGAGAGAATATTTTTTCTTCTCATTTTTTCTCATTTTTTTTTTGTATTTGGCTGTATTGAAATATTGTGAGAGATATTATGTTTGTTTATGTATTACGTAATATTCAATACGAAACATCTAAATGATTTCATTATTTACGCTGATGCATCTAAATTTTTTCATTATATACGCTGATGCATCTAAATTTTTTCATTATTTATGCAGATGCATCTAAATGATTGCATGTGTATTGACGCATATAATACTCCATTTAGTGATCTAAATTCTATAGCACTAAATACAACATAACGATCCCCAACGCATTAAAATATATTAATATTATGTGTACTAGTACCTTATATTATGAATGCAATTAAGTGTTAAAAATGAAATAAATTAATTGAATCGAATAATATTTTACTTGCAAGTCTGAGAGTGAACTGACCCGCGATAATAATATGAAGCTTTTACAATGCTTTATTTAGACAATTTATCTTTACTACTGCATTATTTTGAAATACAAAACAAAAAATATTTATAATGGATGTAAACTTTAAGAGATAAAATACAAAAATTTAATTATGATTAGTATTTATATTTTTTGTAATGAATAAAAAATAAGTTTACAAGAACTTTCTATACGCTTATAGTTATAATGAATACAAGTAATTGGCTCTCACTTTAAATTATAAATCTTAACATTTAATCTTTACATTCAGGGTATTTGGGATTGGCCTTTTAAGCATTGTTTCTAATGGTATTTCACAAAAAAAAAACTGAGGTAAAAGATAAAAAAAAAAATTGTATTTAAAAATTTTTTTTTATCAAGATTATGATTTAAAAAAAAAAGACAAATATTTTTATCGAAAAATAATGGTACTGAATAGAGAAAACTTAAGAAAAAAAAATTGTATGTACTTTCAAAGTAATTTCATTGAAAAGTATATTTTATGTTATTGAATATTGTTATTAAAGAAATTTATTTACTTTTAATAAAAAAAATAAAAAAAATATGAGAATTTTTTTTTTTATGAGATTAATAAATTTGTACTACAGCAAAGCTTCTTTTAGTTCATTATAATTTTCATATTAGAAATTTTAAGATCTTTCTCTGCTCGCTTCTACTATTCAGAAGAACACTACTCGGAGGCTAAAGTAAATTATTTTGCAAATTATATAAATTCTACAACAAACAGAGTTAAATCAGTGAGTTTTTATGAACCTCGATTCGATCCATGTCAGTAGTGCAGAAAACATAGTTGTGCAGAGACAGTCAGTAATAATTTTGTGCTATTTATCACACTTCTTTGTCTGTAACTATATGTAGATAAAAAAAAAATAAGTCATGTTCCAAGAACTAAGTATATATCTGCAATACAATATTGATAAAAAAGGCTAGCAAAAGAATATTATTAATGTACCACGTACATAAAATTGTAATAAATAATAATTCGTATTAACTAAAATTCTACAAACTGATTAAGATATTATTTGTAAATGACTTAAATTATTTTCTTTCAGCAATATGTTAATAACATCATTATATTTTTATTATTGCTATTTTGAATGTTTAAAAGAGAATTTAATTAAAAAAATGCCCTCAAGCATTTTCAGTTATTACAATTTCAATCTTTACGAATATTTGTATGATATTTTAAACAAATTGTTTTTGTTTTTTTATTTTTTATATATTAATAAGATTTTCTGATGTTAATTTAATTGATTTATGCATTTACATACATTAAGTACAGTGTAATAATAAGAAGCATTTATAATTTATAATTTTTCCTTTTCGGTTGATCCTTGCCTCTAAGGATAGAAAATAATTGTATTTTTAACGGATTGAAGTCTTCTTTTTTCCATTTTAATTTCGGTTTTTCTTTTGCCGTAAGGTATTTTACATTGTGGAAAATTAAAATTTGTAATAAAAAATTGAAAATTAAATTTTTAGCCAATCCATAATTAAATATGATATCAACGTTGCATCCGTATCGGAATTGATTTTTTTTTTATAATTTATCTAGCAAATAGATATATTTCATCTCTCAATCAAAAGTCGACGCAACCCCTCTAATATCAGGTGCTACCAATCACTACGAAAAAGTTTAAACTGTTGGAAATATTTCGTGACTTTGTACCCAGTTTTGTAACAATTAATTCAATCATTACTTTTTTAATAAATTAAGACATTGATACTAATTTACTAGTAGTCACTTCAAACAGTAACTATTCGTATATTTTAAATGTTAAATAAAAATGATGTTTGTTAAATAAAAATGATGTTAATATATAGTACACTATAGTATACTATTACTAAATTCAGATACTCGAAATAAATTTAGATACTTCAGAGAACTTTTAAATTGAGGTTTAAACAATAAAAGTGAGAAAAAAGCCTTCCAATATTATTATCACATTTTTTTTAAATTAAGCTCAAGTTTATTTACAGAAAATTGTAAAATGTGTAGAGAACTTATTTATCTGAAGTAAAATAAATTAAAAAAAAAATAAAAAAATTTACTTAGCAAACGAAAAATAAAATTTCCAATGAACTCTAATTGACAGGAAATACGTATTTATTTTTCATTTTGGTGTTATGCGTTTAATATCAATTCGAACATTTTTTAAGCAAATTATTTTTAGTATCCTGAACATCAATTTTTGCATATATGTGTATATCAAATAATAATTTATATTTTTTGTTATGAAAAGAAAATATAAAATATATTTCCCGTGAATTTTATGTTTTTAATGAATTTTATATTTTATTTTATAAGTAAAGTATAAAAAAAAAATTTTTAGGATTAAAAATTTAGGAAAAAAAAATAAAATACATAAGACATATAGTTATTCATTTTATAAAATTCCCTTTTTATATTTTGGTTCCTATAAAACTTACCATCAGCCTAAAAATCTTTAAATAAAAATAAGATGTAAATATTTGAACTGACGAAAGCATAAATTTAATTTCCGAACTTAAATATGTTTTTATTCAAATCAAATACGATTATCTCATCTTGATATAATTCTCTAGAGTTTTTTAAAGATGATGAAAAAAACGTCAAAACACAAATTATGACAACTTTCCAATTTAGGTATTAAATTCAGTTCACAACTTTAACTTTTCATTATCAAATCCTAATAAAAGAAAGCTTAGTTGAGGATATTTTTTGTGGAACCAATGATTTTGTATTTACATAAGTAAGTTCATTGGGTAATCGAAATGTTTATCATTTATTGACTTTTATTGGTATAGTATTTCTAAGCACACAACAACTATTCGTATAATTCAAAAACATATAACATTTTGAAATAAAAATAACACTGGTTATATATGACTAAATAATCAAAGTTATATATATAACGACTCAACCCATATGCCTCTTTAAACACAAGTTATTGTACTATATAAATAATTACACCAAAAAAATATATAACTATATAGACTATAGTAGTGCATGTATATTTTTTATATGCAGTTAAAGCTATTAATATCTTCCGAAATGATAATATGCGATCCGACAAATCACCTTTAATCCGTAACAACAGTGCGCATTTCATTTGCATATTTTAATTACAATCATCGCACACAGCAAGAGTTAGCGTAAAGTTATTTTGTTCTTTATTTTTTATTTTTTATATTTTTTTTTCCAATATGTTGAAAGCAGAAATTATAATAAAAATATTTTCTGTTAAAATTTTCTTTAAAATAATAATTTTCGAAATAAAAATAAAAAGAAACCAAGTGTTCACTCAACATAATTTAAACATCTGTCCATCAGATGGTTTAGCTTTTTATAAATCAATCTAATAAATAGAAATAAATCAGAATTGAAATGAATTAAAAAAATTATAATAATGTTGAAAGATTATAATTTCAGATTATCTATCATGTCCAAAAGCCCCCATACTATTTTACCTCTACTATTTAGTCCTTGAAGCTTTTGTACGTCTTATATATCTTGATTTTTAACCCTTTTGTCAACCATATCACGCCAAATGCGCGAGATTTATTTTCTTGACTTTATTTCACTTAAATTAGCATTAAAATAAAATTAAGAACTACAAAAAAAACAAATTTTTTTATTCATTGTTTTTCCGCGTTCAAATATAAATTATAAAGTGAAACAGTTTAAATCTTATATCTTTTCAAATAAAGTTCTGTTTTAGGATTTTAAACTGAACAATGTCCGGAAACCCATGAAGTATGAAAACATAATTAATTATATTTTTTTTTTTTGCGAAATTTTTATACTATGAAAAACTGAATTCTTTTAAAATTTTCCTAAAAGAATGTACTGGTTTTTTTTTTGCTGAAAATCTGATATGACATTTAAAAATTTTTTGAAAATAATAATTATCATTGAATCAATGAGAAAATATTAATTATATTTTTTTTATTATTAAGTAGAACAATCCTCATTTCAAGAAAAATCGCAATTTAGTTGATTATAAAAAAGGACATTTATTGTAATTATAGTCGTCGAAAAGTTAAATTTTTGTGTCAATAACCTTACGACCATTCAATCTAAATTATAATTACTTTTCTTTCAACTTGTAACTTTTTGATTTTTGTTTTTTTGACCTTGGGTTGCAGAAGTTTTAATATATAGCATGTTGTTGAATACTATAATATTTTCTAATTTCTTTTTATTTCAATTAAAGGATATAAAAATTAGAATTTATGTATCTTGATCCCGAATGTATCCTTATCGTTGAGACCTAAACTGAGTTTTCTAGTAGAATAATAGATTTACATATATAAAAAAAACAACCATTACACAAGATAAGAAATACAGTCCAACTTTTGAAACTTACTTAATCATAAAAATTAAACAAATTAATGTAAAAATTAAAAATGTAAAAAGTGACTTTTGTGAGAACAATTTGAAAAATTATTGGGTCTTAAAATAAATATTTCGCAATTTTTTCCATATGATTATCATGCCGACCGCGTATATAAAGTTAATCATTATGTGCAAACATGGGTGATTGAATGATTTGCCTTAATTTAATATTTAAAAATACAAGTATAAAAGCTTAAATAAAATAATATATTCAATGAACATTACATGGTTACTAATCTGTGAATTTTTTGTTACAAACTCTTCTACTTGTTCACAATCAGACATAATACTATTTAAATTTGTACTTTTTTCAGAGCTCTGGCGATTTTAATATTATTAAAATTTTTTTTTTACTGTATTCGGTATAAAAAAAAAAGTATTTACATAATATAAAATATACATTTTTTTATATTGTTGCAATTCTGTCTTTATTACATTTAATTTTTTTTTTTTTTTTTTTATTTCCATACATTTTAAACAAAAAAAAATTAAAGCTAATCCGTTTCGGTTGTGTATTTTTATCATTCTATTATCCATTATAAGATTTTGGTTGGTTATAAATCTTCATTTTTTTTATTTTATTTTTTTTTTCAACAGAGCAGAATGGTTTGCTGATAATTTCGTTTAAAAGCGCCATCATGATTACTTATTGCAATGAAAGGAATAGAGGTCTTTGTTCTATGCCATTCTAAAATAAATATATTTTTAAGAATTTATTTAATAAAAAAAAAAAAAATTGTATAAAACATAATTTTTTTTTTAAATACTTAATTTTTAATCCTTAAATTTAATTATAAAATTTTCAAATGTACTAAAAAGATTTTTAGAAAATTTATAGAACTCGAAATATTATTATGTATGTATAGAAGTTAAAAAACATAATAAAGGATATAATTACTGAAAAATTTACTTTTTTCTTTTTAAAGTAAAAAAAAATAATTCGCCCATATACTTCTGCTTTTGGTTACTGGTTACAAATTGAGGCATTTGATTATTCGGAAGACGAAAAGCCCTGGAGTTTGATATATCAGTTTCAGAACTAAATTATAGGTATAACGAAATTTATTGAATTGACACTGACTGAAGAATTTTGCACTACGAGCTTATCACCAAAGCTCTTCATTTTGATATTAGCTTGTTTAATTATTTTATTTGCAAAATGATACGTAATAACTTCTGTATATTACATATATTATAACTTCGTTCTCATGTCCGAAATTTTGTCCAAACAGTTGAGCACTCATATGATATGTATAACTTGAATACACTATTAAAAGCCTAACGACAATATTCAACGTAATAATTTTAATTTGTGATATTTCTAATAAGTTTATATTATTTGATCAAAAGTATTAAGTAGATATTAAGTATAAAAAGTACTACATTCACCTATATATTTATTATTATTTTCTGAAAGGTATACTCAAAACACAACAGAATTAAAGTTCAAAAAACTTGATTATTTTAGTAATTTTAACATAAAAAAATAAAAACACACTTTTCTTCTTCTTTTCTCCGTTTTATACAACCATTTTTACAGATCCATTCACTTCATAATGATATTGTGAAAACAAGATGACTAATAAGAAAAACCTCTTTTACATTCGCAGTCGGTAGGATTCGAACCTACGCTCCCAGAGGGAATCTGATTTCTAGTCAGACGCCTTAACCACTCGGCCACGACTGCTTTGTTGCGAAATCATAAATAAAATAGTGAATACATTTTTATGCTCTGAAATATTACACAAAAAAAATTATTATGATCAATATGACTCATAGGAAACACACAAGTAGTTTTTATATGCATAGCATAGAAAAAAATATCTCATTCAAGAGAGTTTTTTTTTTCTTATTAGATCTTTGGATCTTGTACAATTTACATTTTAGTTGTATCTTATGTTTGCCAAACACATTGAGCTGTGGTGTCCGAGTGGTTAAGGAGATGGACTTGAAATCCATTGGGTTCTACCCGCACAGGTTCGAATCCTGTCCGCAGCGTACCGGGAATTTTTTGTATTGTAATTATATTAAATTTGGAAAAATAATATCGTAATGCAATACATAAAATTAAAATTTAATTTATAAAACGTTATTACTAACTAAAAAAAAGATTATGTCAGAAGTGGGATTTGAACCCACGCCCTCAGAGAGGACCAGAACGCTCTGATATGTATCATCCACATTTGTGGACAAGAATTGAATCTTGAGTCTGGCGCCTTAGACCGCTCGGCCATCCTGACAGATGAAAATCATAGAACAAAGAACATATAGAAGTTTGTCTATTTAACATTGAAATATAAAAATAAATAAAGTGATTCATTTTCAAAGCAAAATAGAAAATAAAAACTAATCAATTCACACAAATTTTAAGTATTTACTATATTTTTATATTTTGAACCCTGACCAGAATGTTGAAAAAAAAAAAAGACATTTTTATTTTGTGTAGTTTATACCTATGTATATTTTATGCATAAAATAAAAAACTTTTTATTATTTCTTTTAGAGTTTAACTTGGTTTAGAATTTTCAATAAAATCTATAATTTAAAATTAGTCAAATTTCAATTATGCTGTTAATCAAAGTAGTAAATTAATTTTGAACTATTTTAACAAGTATTTTTGTGAATGTTAACAAAAAATAAATGGCAATAGTAAATATCTTTTTTTAACATATTGAAACTGAAAGTTCCAATAAGAAAAATTTATAATCAAGAATTTTTCTTTAAATTTAAGAGAATGACTGTAGGTAGGTATAGTAAAAAAAAAAAATATTGGCTCAGATATGCTTATTTCTGAGATTTATGTTTATGTATATAGAAGTAAAAAATATTTTCATTTGACAAAATATCTAAATTGTTATATCATAAAATACTGCAATCTCAGAAATGTTAATTCTTTAAATTATAAACAAATAAAAATCAATACCTGTACTTCAATACTAATATATTTCAACATATTTTTATTAAAATAAATGCAACATTGGTCTGCAGGAAAACTTAACCAAACTAGTTACATGTACCTACCTAAAATTTAGGGACCTAAAAAAAACTTAGGTGACAGGCTCGACCACGAACGTTATTTGGTAAGTTATTTGGTAATATCTATTAATATGTATGTACTGCGTTTCTCTTAGCTTTTGTTTATTTCTAATTAATAATAAATTTTCATTGATTTCTAATAAATTATAAATTGTAAACAATCGACAATTCTATGGAAAATAGAACGAAAACAATAGAATTAAAAAAAAACTAATTGTTGGTGTGTAAAATAACAAGGGAGTGTCTAAAATTGTAGGCTTAACAAAACTGAATTAAAATAAAAATAATACATGTATACATATAATTTAACCTACGAATTTAATAGAATTAAAAAAAAAATTAAGATAATGCGAACTAAGAAAGTATAATATTATAATATTGCATTAAAAAAAAACAATTAATTTAAACTTTCAGACCTTTTTTGTAATTCTTGTACACCTTTCACTTAATCTTCGCATTAAAAGTATAATAAATATGAGAAAAAGATTTAATATTTGTGTTAAATAAGTGTGTTTTTTTTTTTAATGATACCTACATGAATGTTCAGTGAGTTTATGACAATGTTCTTATAATTTTTTTTTTAATCGATTACAAAAATAAAATAAAACTGTATCTGAGATATGTAAGTCTTAACAATTTTTTTTTAAATACTTAATTTATTATTTTGTTTAAACAACAAAAAAAAGTCCCATCTCTTGCGGGGATCGAACCCGCGACCTTTGGATTAGAAGTCCAACGCGCTATCCTCTGCGCCAAAGAGACATCACTATTACGTAATGCCTGAAAATCTAAAGCTAGACTTTAAAAAATATTTTAATAATTTTTATTGTGTTATTTTCGACTGTATATAATAAAAAGCTTTTTTTATAAATTTACAACAAAAAATCAAAGTCAAGGTTAAAAGTAAATTGTTTACGCATATGTTTGTACATTTTATTAAAAGAAATTTAATATATACAACCTAATCACAAATTTTTTGTAAAATTATAAGCAAGAAGTGTATGTACATAAATGCGATTAAAAATATAATTATCAGTTTTATATGTTTCTGTATTCATATATGTATCATGTTCCTTATTTTGAAATAATGAATAAATAAAATCGTATATCATCAAGATCATTGAATAAAAAATATACCCAAAACAAAACATGATTTATTAAAGTATGTTGCACTTGTTGTGTTGTACTTTGTACAGAACTTCAAAGTTTTAATTAATTGATTAGCATTTGATATTAAAACTTTGAACACAAACACATACATTTAATTAATTCATTTCAGTTAGAGAACAAAATAGTTATATATATATGTACTTGTACTTGGGCATTTATACCGAGTATAACTTTAACTTTTTCTACAAAAAAATATAAACAAAAAAAAATTAATCAAAAGTGAAAATATACAAAAAAAAAATTTTTCTTAATTTGAATTTAATGAAACTTACTGAAAGTAATCGCATAGTTAAGTAAAATTAAATTTAATTAATGGGAATTTGATAGTAAAAAAATTCATAGAAAACTGAAAAATTATTCATGACTAAAATAAACATTTTGATAATTTCAGATGTCAATTTATAAATATTTTTATTATAACTTTATCATAATTTATTTTTGGAATTTTGTTGTTCTCATTCCAAACTATTAAATTTTAAACTAACATCTTATTATGGGATGCTATTCCAATAGTAAAGACTTGATTTTATCGATCGTTCATTAATTTTTCGAAATCACTTTGTACTGCAATTGAGACGCGTTTTCAATTAAATTTTTCTCGCAGGACTTTGGTTCCTCACAGATTACATGCAGAATGAAAAACGTCGATGGCGGTTTCAATATTATTCGCGCATTTAATTTTTTCCTTTCTAAAATTCTTATTTTTCGACTTTTATTTTAACAAAACGCAATTATCTGTTTCCTAAGAAGAAAAAAAAAATTTTTAATTTCATATTTTTTGCAAGCAAAAATCCTTCTTTATTATTTTTACAATAATTTTTTTTTTCTTCCCTTCATTAGTATTCGACTTTTATGTTTAGCAACAAATCAAAAAAAAAAGATAATAAAAACCAATTCTTATTTAAAAATCACATAAATTTTGTACACAAACATTCATTAAATATATAAATACATTTATATAGTTTTCGGAAAGAAAAAACATAACGTCCAACAAAAATAATATTCCGAATTCCCATTTATCATATCCACCTGACAATTTCAATATGTATGGTACATGTCTGTTTTCTTCGTATTACCTTTTTTTTTTTTTTTTCTAAAATTTTGGTTTCGTTTTTTTTTTTATTCTGTTTAAAAACTATAAATTAAATTAAAAAGTTTTATTGCCTCATTTAATAGCTTTATTTTTTCGAAATATCTTATATACTAAAAATATTTATTAATTAGGAAAATGAAAATCAAAAAAAAAATTATAAAAATCTGACAAAAAGTATAAAATTTAATATTGCCATAACTCGTTCACTTTTAAGAGAAAACAAAAAAAAAAACAAGACAAGAATAATATTATCAACAACATAATGTTATTTTTTTGTTATAAATATTAAATTATTACAATATTTATTGCCTTTTTATTTATTTAAAAATTTAATTTCTTCAATCAATGACATGTTCTCCTTTTTTTTCCTGTATATACAAAAAAGGTTCTCAGGTTAGGAATTTTTATAAACAATTATTTTTTGTTTGCAAAAATCCAGATTCTTGATTGGGATTCTTGTAAATATTATTTGCGAAATACGACTACTCGCGCACTGTATATAGAAAGCAGCAGAGTTTATATTCAGTTTTTTTGTTATGAGAATGCGTTCAAATTCGATTATATGATACAGAAAAGATCGTTCAAGTACCTTGCTAAGTTACTTAGGCTAAAATACGAACATTTAAGCTAAAAATATATAAATTTTATAAAATTCAGTAATTTGTTTTAATTTAAATTTTTAAATTAAATGATGTATGTATCATGTTATTCCTTTTTTAATCACATAAATATAATTATAAGAAAATTGAAAGTTGTAAATGAATCAACAACCATCATCCTTCAAACTATTAAAGATTACAGCTGCTTGAATTTTTAAAAACAATAAAAGAGTTACAAGAGTGAAAAAAATTAAAAACATGTTGTATACGTTTATATATGAATTCATCTGTTAATATATAGAGATTAAAGAAATTAATCATATCAATTATATCATAACCCATTAACCAATTATTCCAAAAATCTTATTAATTGAATCGAGCAAAATTTGTGTTTTTTCTCTAAGTTTTTTTGCTATATTTTTTTATTTATTTAATTGTTTGCAAAGTGATTCAATTTGAAAAGACAATATAATTTTAACAATGTGTATATATAATAGCTTGCTTTACTTATCATTACGATATTATTAGAAAATGAATATTTGTATACTTACTTCGTATAATACTTAAATATTGCAAAGGTTAGGTAATTATTTCCTACAGCATCAATTTTGATTTAGGTAAATCGTTTTAGTAAAAACTGTAATAAAAATTTGGTAGAAAAATTCATTAATGTGTTTTATATCGTTCAAATATGAAATTTTTACAAACTTTTATCAGCCAGAAGTTGGTTATTTGCTAGCAATCTCAACTAAATAAGTAGAAATATATTTCTTTTGCAATTTTTATTTTATAGTTCTTCCGTACTCAACCAAAATAAAAGTTATTTTCGACAGTTCGAAAAATCCTGATCTAATTTATTATAAGAAAAAGTAATTAAAAATTAAAAGGATTTTACAACCATAATTTTTGCACTAACATGTTTTTTAAAAAAAAAAGAGTTGTGTGGCGGATAATTATTTAGTTAGTATGAACAATATTTCGGCCTGATTTAATTCTCTATTTGGTCATCTGGTTTATAAAAGATAAGATAAAGATCATTCATTGAACATTCATTGAATTTTCGTGAGAATCTTGCTCGTTCATCATGATATTAGTAGAGGGATTTCCACAGCAGCAAATAAAATAACTAATTAACGTTTTATAATGTCAAACAATGAACAAATTATCAACCCGTGTGGAATGTTTATTGAGTATGTTGATAATTATTTCAAAGAATTGAATAAATTGCTTTATTGAAAATAATATTTTTTCTTAATTACTAACAACAATATATTTCTAATTAAATTTTTTTATAGCTTTCTTTCTGTAATAATTTCTATAATAATTCTTTTAACACGATTCTTTCACCCAGAATCGACATTACAGTTTGGGATTCCTGCGGTGCTTCAGCATCTATATCCACGACCTACGAATTACACACAAAATTTTTTTAACACATCGAATATTAATATAACAAATTAAAATTTAAACATATTCTTTTTATTACCTAATTTTTAATAAACATAAATTCTTAAATTAAAATACGACCTTTAAAATACTTCTCTCACACAATTTATTGCAGCAGGTAGATTTCTTAGGAAATTAATCTTAAAAAAAAAAAAAATTAATTATGATTTATTTTTTATAATATGCAAAAATATTACGAATATATTTAAAATCAATAAAAAAAAAATTAATATTTGATATCATGCTATTATTTTAAATTGGCTAGACACAAAATCTTATATAATCAATTTCATTAACATCATACAAGAATTTTAATTAAAGATTTGAAACAAAATACAAAAATTCGTTTTTTTTCTTAAGATTATTCAGCCATTATGTTATTATCCAAAAATTGATAACTAATTTTTTGGAAATATTGAGCCTTTAGGTGGTTATTGAACCTGGTTAAAAATCAATATATTTAACTTAAATTTTTTGTATTAAATTTTTTGTATTATCTTTAAGGCAAAAATATAAGTATCAAATCCGCAAGATAAAATTATAAATTTAAAATTAGTAACATTTATTTCATGATTTAACATTTTTCAAATTGTCAATATTGTTTTTTGACGTATACGTAAAAAAGAAGTAAAAATGTTGATTTGTTTATTGAAAATTAAACATCACCTAAGAAATTCGAAGTTCTTTTTTTATATATAATATTTTTCGATTACTTTTATAATCTAAAATAGTCTTATATATTTATTTTAACTTTTATTATTTTCTCTTTTTTGATTTATCGTTTTATAACCTTATTTTTCAATTAATCTGCTGATTTTAAGAAATTTGTTGAGAAAGTGTATTATCATTGTTTGATTCAATTTTATTCTAAAAGTACAATTTATCAGTTATTTAATATATATTGAAAGTTTGTTTAAAAGTTGGTTTCTTTTCCTTTTTGTTTCTTGAAATGTTATATATATATATAAATTATTTATATGCTCGAAGTTAAATTTAAATTTAAATTACGTATGTAATGTTTTTTCTTGACAAGCTACTATCTTGTTGCGATTAAAGCCGAAGATTCATTAAAGCATTAAGCATACTGGAAATATCTTTAAAAAAAAAACCAAAAAATTATTCAATTTTGTAATCATCCAAAATCTTCTACATCCTTTTAATATTCGCATATGATTCAGAACATTTTAAAATAATGATATTTTAACATCATCATAATATAGAAAATCTTGAATAAACCAAGTTTATTTGAAATACTAATAACTAATCTAATATTATCTATACAATTTGAGTATATTGATTAATCCAAAAATATAAACCCCTTTAAAGAAATTATGTATTTTATAAATATATTATAATATACCATAGAGTTTTCCACTGGTGATAACAGGAAGCATTAAATAAAAATTTAATGAAGAAACGTGTGAATGACAATGTTTACCAAACAAAAATATTGTCTTTTTGGAACACTTCATATTGCATTTTAAATTTATCTTAATTTTATTATTATTTTTTCAAAATAATTTATATTTTGACTAATAAATAATAAGACGACAGGTGTTAGCGATAATAATTCATTTAATATTTTATTTTCTTTTTTTTCAAATTTATTTAAAAATAATATGCTGTGTGTCTTTATTTCATAACAATGTGTTATGAATATTTTTGAGTTTGTTATTATACATATAGGTATACATTGTACAATGTTTTCCAGGTTCTTCTTACATAATATTATAGAAAAAAGTGTAGGTATTTTTTTTTAATTTAATATATTTTCTTTTACACTTTGAATAAAATTTTTGAATTCAAAAAATTTTCATTGAAAATTAACATAATTTTCGGAAGCACTTCATAATTAAAATATCTAATAGTTATTGATATTTTTTTTTGTAAAAAAAACTCATCTCACTCACTATCACTATGTAACTATTAGGAAGGCTAAATGCTGTTTAATTCAATATGGTTTAATTTCTCTAATAATGTTCATATCTAATATACCATTGTAATTGATATTGTTTGTAATGAATTGTATGCAAAGGTTTCACATAAATTAACTTTCAACCATCTAAATCAAATTTAAATCAATCGTATGGATTTTTAAAGATACTTTATATCTAATTAGCTGATTGCATATTTCCATTATTCTTTCATATTACATACATATAGCATAAACCAGGGGTGGGGAACCTGCGGCCTTAAGGCCGCATGCGGTCTTTTGGAGGATAAAAGGCGGCCTTATGCTCCGGTTGAAAAAAGGGTAAAATGCAGCTTTCTTGGCATTAAAGTTAAACAATATACTTCTTATTTATCTTTTTTTCACAAAATACTTTTTATTGTGCTTGTATTTCTTTATTATGCAAATATATACATATTAAAATAAAAAGTATAGCTAAGAATCTAATCATACCTACTTATATTCATCATTAAAACTACTATGTGCGGCCTTCTTGGGAAATGGGCATAGTCAATGCGGCCTTTATATCTAAAAAGGTTCCCCACCCCTGGCATAAACTATTCTTAATGAATTCTCGAATTTTAATTTAACCCTTTTTTAATCTTGATGACGTTGAAAAGAGAAATATAATGTACTTATACGTGTTATATATTGTTTGTGGTATGTTATTCGTTTAAAACATTATTCATAAAAATACTATTATTGTATTATTATTATGGTAAAACTAAAAAAAAAAATTGAATTCTAAGAAAGCATACAATAAGGATCGCTATTTTTGTGAAAAAAAATGTTGCCAACAATCTCGAATAATCTAATTAACTTTTTTTTTGTTCTGATATCAGATATACTCAATAAAGGTAGAATAAAATCACGTACGTGCGCTTTATAACACAAAAAGGTGTTGGAAATCTATAAAGATGTAGTTTATCAAAATATATTTAATAATTTATAATGCATTATGTATTTCGAAAAATATAAATCAGAAAACAGTTATATAATAGTATCCATAAAGTTAAAACAATGTTAGAAAAAGTTAAAAAAAAATATATAGGTATTTATTTTCCTTGCGATATTTCCTGTTTGTGGGAAACCGAATTATAATTTTGAACAAATATACTTTAGATATACTTAAGATTTGTGTAGGAGTTGGTTTACAGTTTAGGCAGTCAGGTTTATTTGTTCATATAGAACTTAAAATTATATTTCTTGGTTTCATAAAAGAAAAATCAATAATTTTTATCTAATGTCGATATACAGGGAAAAATTAAGCTAATTTTTTAAAAAATTCCGATAAAACTTCAAAAACTTGTGGTAACATTGATTTGACTAAACATAAATTGTTAGAATTTGACCACAAGGTACGTTTTCTAACAACTCATAGATTATTATATAATGCAATTAAATTCGTCAAGAAATTAACTTTTTATGCGGAAAATATTTCATAAAATAATAAGTACAATTTTTTTAAGAATAAAAGAAAATCTTTCTTATATTTCACGTTAATCTTTCCATAGAACTGAATTGACTTAGTTAGTTCAAGGTATTTTATAAAAGTGTCAGTCCCTAAAGTCAAATTGAGTATAAACAGGAATATTTAATTATACAGAAAAATATTAAAAATCAATCCAAAGTGATTAATTAAACTGAAAGAAAACGAATTTTGATTTTTTAATACGGCTAGACGTAATTTCATCAATGATGCACTTTAATTTAAAAGATTTAAAATTAAATTAAAATAATATCTAAAAATAAGATGCAATACATAGTACATAGTGTATTCTTTATTTTTTTCAAGAACTTGTCTTATTTTATAAAAAAAAAAAAAAGAAGTACTTTAATAATCTTTAAAATAAAAACTCTTCAGTCACGTTTCTAATATTGAACCAAGTTCATATTATTAATGGTTTCGAAATGTTTTTCTTGTTGTGGTTTTAATTTAATAAGAAATGAATATGGTTTATCTGATCTTTTATGGTGTCAGGTTAATTTAAAAATTATTGTTATTAAAAGCATAATTAACTCTTTATAAGTTATTTTTTTTTTATCGTTTACCAAATCACAAGGTGGGAAGCTTTATACTTTGAGAAGAAAACAATTGGTATATGGAAATATAATTATGTATATGGATAATGATGAGGAAAATTGATAGGATATTAAGAAAAACTGGCATACAAGGTGGAAAAGATAAAGCACAAGTATATAACTGGAGAAAATCTATTCTTTTTTTTCCAGTCCATTGATCAACAATATACTGGTCAGAAAATGGCAGTCGCAGAACAGTGCTTATTATCAGAATATATCAGCTGGTACGGGAAATGGCGACACATTATTAAAACTATAATTGAAAAATTTGCATAGTATGTTCTTCTTAAAAAAAAAATAAGAGTCAAGTTTAATTATTAAAAATAAAAATAATTAACAAAATTACTGTAGGTATAGTTTTCCAAGTTTTTAAACTTCCAAGGTCTTTAAGTATTTTAATTTATTTTATAAGGTATTTTGATATGTACATATGTACAGGGACGTCAGTTTGCAGAGACGCAATTCAACTGTATCTAACACTTTACCTGGCTCATATTTATAATTTTTTACACGTTTTTATTTTGAAAAAGAATGTTCATCTTCTGAATTTTTTTGAGTAAAAAATCCGGTAGCAATATAAACATTAAAAGAACTTGCAACTAGCTTGTCTATTTGGAGCTTAATTATATCGTAATCAGGTACAGATTACTTGTTTCCAATCATTTGATAAGACATCAAAACATCATAGTAAATTAGCTTTCAAGGTATGTTGGATAACGCAACGACTTGGTTTAAAACCAAGTCGTTGCGTTATACAACGTATTTAATAAAACGTATTTAAAATTATTTGCTAACAAAAATTTTCGTTCCTTGAATTTCTATGCGAAAATCCTAAAACGACCCTGCATTTCTACGTATATAATATATGCTTTCAGGTGTTCAATTTTGTACAACCATTTTCACATAAAGAAAGTGCATATTAAGTTTATATGGTTTTCTCACTATCAAGTTTTTTTTTTTTGTTATTTAAGTCTCCTTTTCTTTTCTTTTTTATTTTACAAGATTTCACTACTGTTTTTATTTAGCAAAAAAAAAAAAATTATACGCCTGAAAAATATTTATGATTTCCCGACGGTAAAGCATTAAAAAAAAAATATGATTGGCTTTAATAAAAAAACGAAATTAACACCTTGATATACTGAGAAAAAATTTGCTCTTTTAACTTGAGATGTGAGCAATGTTATTCCAATTGACAAAAGATGGAAGTTGTTTAAATTAGTGAAATTCTCTGTGTTGATTTGGCACTTGTACAGAAAAACAGAAGATGAATTGTAAAACAAACTAACCACAATAATATTAAAATCTTAATCTTATTCAAGACTTTTTAAACGATATATGCTTTACATAACGAATTCAATTCAAACAATTTTAAGGTGAACTGACATAACCGCGAATGTCATAACCGCGAAAATTTTTTGTCATAACCGCGAAATTTTTTTGTCATAACCGCGAAACTAGAATTTGTATGAGTTTCGCGGTTATAACAAAAAATTTTGTTATAACCGCGAAACGAAATTTTTTCAATTTTTGCGGCGTCGTGACATTTGTCCGCGGGACATATGTCCGCGGGACATTTGTCCGCGATGTGTATGGAAAACTTCGCGGACAAATGTCATTTTCCAAAATGTCATTTGTCCGCGATTGATTTTTCAATTACGTAATCAATTTTGGATTACGTGAACCACTCAGAATCGTCTGAAGCTTGGAAAAGGGAAGAGGGGTAGAGGCCCCCCAAATTCTTCATACATTTTGTGTATGCAATTTTTTTTTTGCCCGATTTGCCCCTTAAAGAGAGGGTGGTGGGACCAACCACCAGTCCACCCGCCCGCTCGCCGCCCCCCACCTCTCTCTCGTTGTGCCGATTCTGATTGGTTCACGTCATCTGCACTTTAGCCTCAAATTTTTAGCGGACAAATGTCATTTTCCAAAATGTCATTTGTCCGCGATTGCTTTTTTAAATTTTTAGCGGACAAATGTCATTTTGCAAAATGTCATTTGTCCGCGATTGATTTTTTTAGTTTTTAGCGGACAAATGTCATTTTGCAAAATGTCATTTGTCCGCGATTGATTTTTCAGATTTTTAGCGGACAAACGTCATTTTGCAAAATTTCATTTGTCCGCGATTAATTTTTATTGCGGACAAATGACATTTGGAACGCGGACAAATGTCATTTTTATGTCCGCGATACAAAAACAAATCGCCGACAAATGTCCAACCCCCATTTTTTGCCATATTTTTTCGCGGTTATGACAAAAAAATATATGACATTTTTCGCGGTTATGACACTTTTATTTTTTATTTCGCGGTTATGACAAAAAAGTTTCGCGGTTATGACATTCGCGGTTATGTCATGTAGCCCAATTTTAATTAATTTGTATTTTGAAAAATATAAAAAAAAATATTTGTTCAAGTACTACTTATATGAATTACTTATATATACTCACATGGGTTTCAAGTATTCAAATTTCAATCATATGAGTAATTGAATAAAAACCATTTTTTGGCACGGGTTTGTTTTTTTTAAAAAAAATATAAAAGATAAGAACTGCGATATTTTCTACGTTAAATGTAATTTTATCTAATTTTATCCATTTTATATTACAATTTGTTAAAAACCTGAATAATTTTTGATTTATTTAATTTTTTAAATCTATAAATTTAATGAATGAAATCTCACTTTTAAAATGCTATTGTTGGCTAAAGATTAAATTCAATTCACATTCATTCTTATTATGAACCAGTATATTATTCACATATAAGTAAGACTAAGTATCTGTATTATGTAATAGTAGATTTATTAGTTCTGCTCATAAAATAACTAATTTTATTTATTATTGCCAATACTGGCATCAAAAGAAATATAATTTTTGCGCAAAAACCGTAAAATTCATGCAAAAAAAAAAATTCAGTTTCACTCTAATCAAGTTTTTCAGTATTACATTTACCTTATGGTAAATTAAATAATATCTAATTAAATATTTTATTTATAATACCTAGACATTAGATTATTCATTATAAAATTAATAACAAAAAAAAAATAAAATTTTATAAATAATTATTATTACCGCTTATAATTTAAAAGAAAAAAAATTATTATAAGTGCATTAAAAAAAAAATAATTTGATATAAAATGTGAAGTAAAATGCAAAAAATCTATGAGAATAAAACATAAAATTACAATATAATTTAATTTATGTATTATATATTATATTTTTATTAATATTATGAAAATAAATTAGCTTATGTTATGTTCATAAAAATATAACAACAATAAATATAATTGAAGCAATTATATTTATTCAATAATGGCATTATAAATTACCGAAACAACAGAAAATCAAAATAAAATTTGCGCGTCATGAAAAATAAGTTTTTTTTAACAGACTACTGATTATATTTTTAACATTTTTAATAATAATGTTGGAAGTTTTTATTATATTTTTTGGTTTCACATCATTTTGTTAACACTCATTGTCGTAACTCATATCCTTTTCCAATAATATAGAAACACTAATATTTTGCTTATGTTCGTCGTAAATAAGTTGAGAAATCCAGCTCAATGTTTATAATATTTCGTATTCATTTTAATAATTTTATAAAATTAGCTAAGTGTTTGTTCCATATTATAATTTCCCATTATTTTGCAAAAACGAAAGTCATCTATTGGAATTTATATCAAATTTATACATAATTTGCTGCGATTAAAAACATAAAAAAATTTCAAAATTGTGTCTTTTTGTTCATACAAATATTTCACAAATATTCATCTGTAATAGTTTTTAATGTGCATGTGATCGGTAAGTTGTATTTACAATCGCAAATTTAGCTCGGTAAATGGTATATTACATGCGTCAATACACATGTAATTATTTAATTAAGTAAATTTTATTTATATTCTCCGTATTAAGTAAATTTTATTTACTTTCTTCATTTTGAACTTTTGTTTATTTTTTGCATTGCAAATGTATTGATTGCAACTGTATTGATGTATTGATTGCAAATGCACATTAAAACAATATACAAAACATGTTAATAAAATTTGTTATACAGCTCCTTGTGTATATACACAAAAACACATGGACACTTGTCAATATTATATCACTCGACCTAACAGTCTCGTGACATAAGTATTGACTCGTGTCTATGTGTTTTTGTGTATACACAACTCGTTGTAATAACACATTTTCTTAACATGTGTTGTAATCCACTATTTTGCAACGACAAAAAATATATATAAATGTATTGAGTACTGTCGTTTTTTTGACGGATTTTGACTGTGTACTCGAAAACTTCGATACGGGATTAAATAAAATAGTAATTAAATATAAGCTTTTTATAAAATCTTCATAATATGTATAATCATCTTTTTATTATTATTCTTGTTCTTGTTTAGTACACTATTGTTATACTTACTTTAAAACTAATGAAGACATATCGACTGCCAAGCATGTCTTGTCAAATCATTAATCAATTCAAATAAATATACAAAAATTTACGCTATCTTTGTAAGAACTCTATGTTTTTATGTGGCGCTAACTATTTGCTGCTTGTTTTGATTACATTTAAATTGCATTAAAAATAAGTGATTTAAAAATTGTAATCGAACTTATTCAACCATTAATACGATATATCCACACACATATTTTTTTTTTTAATTTTTCTCATTTAACTTAATATACATTAGTTAGTATATATATTTACATTATATAGATATATGTAGAAATAACTTGTTTAAAATAACTTGACGATAACTGAGCTGACAATAATTTTGTGCATGTTATTAACTTTGAATTAAACCGCCAACGCTGTTTAGAAGTGCATGATTAAAATTCCGCGATTAAATTTATAAGTTGTAGTTGGGTTTGTCCTTTTTTTTTTTTTAAATTCTGCATTTTTACGACTTAATATTTTATACTTTTTAAAAATGTTGTAGGTATATATTTATGCTGAAATAAATGATAGTTTCTTAAAACACCTATAGATACGAGTTCGATAAGAAATATGATCGGTATAAATCTCCAAGCAAAATTATAAATTTAATGTTCGAGCTGGTTTGTATATTGATTAACTTTGCAATGTACCTACTAAGTTTTATATAGGATCAATTAACTTAAATATATTAAAAAAAAAAAAATTAAAATTTATTGATTATATAATAATTTATATAATAAAAAAACTTTCATTTAATTCAGATTAAAAGACTATCAATCTAGTTTTAAAAAAATAGTTAGAAATTTTACTTTTCATTTACTATGAGAACAATAAATGTCAAGGCTAGGACACGAAACTCAAGAGGTTTATGTGAAATTGGATTGAAACAAGTGTGGAACATCTAAGCCTTGGCACTGGTTCTTGGGACTGGTTCCCATAAAAGCGGAACAATCAAAATATACACCTAATTGACTGATATAAAAATCGAACTTACGTTGTTTTCGGCATTATCTTCAATATATCTAATGCCATATTATTTTTTTAGGGGCTTTTTTAATAAAATTTGCTTTTGAAAATGTTTTTTTTGTTTAGGAATAATGTTTAATGAAAAACTTATAAATATGCAAATATAAGTGCACTGCGTGTGCACTGAATACTGTACTCAAAACAATAGTTTGTGATATTATGCATAATTAAAAGAATACATATTAGCGAGGTCTTCTGTTATTTCTTGTTTTATTTTCTGAAAATTTTCATTTGTTATTTGATTAAGAAGCGATATGTGTATATAACAACAACTGGTGTTTCTTGTTGCGGATTTTAATTATATCTACGATAATAACTTAATTAACGAATTAAATTCCTTTGCAAAACTCAATGTGTTTAAATTTAATATGAATTGCGTTTTTCCTGTTGAAAATGCACTAATTATAATATTTTAATGATAAAAATTGGTATTACAACTTCAACTAAAAATAAAACATAAAAAATCATTTAACATTTTCAAGATAACGCCGCGCCGTATTAAAAATAAAAATTAATGTTCTGGTTAGTGGCCTGAAGGTCATTTTTTGAATAATATAGGTTTATCAGGAATTGCCAAACTGTTGCTTCTCCACATTTTCAATTTGGAATTAGTCAAGATCGATAAAACAGGTTAAATTTCAATCACAAAATACAATTTGAAACATGAACCTTGAACCTGCATTCATATGCCAACTTTTTGTTTACGTAAATTTTTTCTGATACACATAATTTGTACATAAATTAGTATTTTATGTATACAAAAATATGCCGTTCAAAAATTATTTCAAAAATTACTACGCAATAAATTTTATTTAATTAAAGCACTCTAAAAAATTCACTTTTTTACTGACCTCGTCTATGAAACAGATTTTTAAACTATTTGCGGTCAAAATATAGACACATAATGAACAAGAACTGAATTTTAAATGATAAATAAAATATTTGTTTAATGCGGCTTTCGAAATTCTATATTTGATTCTTGACGGGTTGACCACCTCTGGACTGTCTTTTATCTTATTTTATTGCTTGAACATTTCATGCAACAATAATAAATGTGGTGTGAAATCATTGAAATTTCTACCAATACTTATTGATTTTGTTAATGCGGCCTCAATTAAAACTTGACGGTAAATTTAATTCGAAAGGACTTGAATTTATCGTTTTTTCTTAAATAAAATTACAGTAGCCTATCTAGACATTGCAAATAAATGCATTGTTCGGTATCCTAGTTTCTTTAAAATAATTGACTCACTATTATTTAAATTTTACATTTAAATACATTTATGATCGTTTAAAAAAATAAATGAATAAAATTAAAAAAAAATTTGAAAAAATTCAATTTTCAGAAAAATAAAGAAAACCATTTAAACCACAAAAAAAAGAAAAAAAAACTTGTGTTAAATTTGAATTTTCCACAATTGTAACCATAGAAAATTTTAACTCAATATCCTCACATTATGTTTGCACGTACATACTTGTATGTAATATAAAAAACAGATTATGTTATAATTACAATCAAAATTTACTACACTAATAAGTCTAGCATTTTGTCGCTGTTTAAATATTGTTTAAATAATGTTTGTTCATTAAATCGTAATTGTTCAAAACTTGGTGTACTATTAATCTACATACAAAAAAAGTCCAGTTTTGCTCTGTATGCCCTAGTTCGTATTCATTTTAGTAGTACAAGGATATACGAATAATTTGTTCACAATATTTATAAAAAAATTATCAGTGATTATTTAAGAATTCTCAATTCAAATTTTTAATGATCCTTAAGTAGGTATTTTTTTGATAAATTTAAAGAAAAGTAAGTCATTATAAAAGAAAATTATCGGATAATAATTTATCTATGAATGAAAAATGCTGCAAACATTTTTTCGCAAACATAAATTAATCAAGCAGTCGTGGCCGAGTGGTTAAGGCGTCTGACTAGAAATCAGATTCCCTCTGGGAGCGTAGGTTCGAATCCTACCGACTGCGAAAGATAAAGTACATATTTTAGGAATTAAATGAAACTGTAATGATCAATATTTAAAATGACTGTATGCGTATAATTAGTTATTAAAAACTATGTTTCGAAATGACTTTAATCAATTAACAACCTAAGCATGAAATCATGTGTTTATTAAAGTTACGGAGATCAACTTAGACTTTACTGAACTGAACTGAAGATCCTTTGTTGGATGAGTATATATTAGAAATTTGTATTCACCCGAAATAATTCAGATGAAAGTATCTGACAGAAAAGTAAGAGGTATTAATTTTTTGTTGTATTAGAATGACGGATAAAAATTAAATTATTTCAATATATAAATTATAGCAATAGATAATAATTTATAAATACCGTGATTTAATTAAATGTACATCTAAAGATCAATGAGAATCGATGAAAATCAAAAATAAAGCATAATATCAATTTCCAAAGTTATGTTAAAATACCTTTTTTTCTTAGTTGTGATTTGTAAATTTTTATTTTAATAAATTAGATTTCAGAATAATAAAAAAAGATTATAAAAAAAAAAAAAATTAACAATTCAAATTGTCAGATGTGGGGTTCGAACCCACGCTCACATAGTGAACCAGAGCTTAAATCTGGCGCCTTAGACCGCTCGGCCAATCTGACTTTTAACAATTGATTATACTCATAGTGTTTGAAATAAATTCAAGAAAATATTTATTATGTGTGCAAATAAAATTAAAAAATAAAACAAGGTCATTGTTTTTGACCTTGCATGATTTTATTATTTTTAGTACTCTATAAGTATGTAGATATATTTTCATTTTTATTTTTATTCGAAAAATAAATAAAACTTAAACAAATCTATAAAAATAAAAATATGTATTTTAATAATAGCATAATTATGTTATAAATGTCTTATTTTATGTATTAGTTTGATATAATATAACCATTAAAGAATGTTTTAATAAAAATATTGTTATGGAAAATATTATTACATGCTCTGCCTGATTTAAATTTTTTTATTAAGATTAAGATAAAGATTACTACAAAAAGATAACTAAGAAACGTTCGCGAAACGTTAGAGTTTATTTGACATTTGTATTTATATTGGAATACATAGTGGTACAACAAATCTGAGGATAAGACATCCTGTTCAATCCAAAAGGCAACCTGCTTACTGACTACAATTGACCAGGTGTGTCTCCTACTCTGAGCAGTGAGGATAAGAAATTTTCCAGATTATAGAAAGTTGCTTTAAAGCATGCTTGTCTAAAGTGCGGCCCACGGACCGCATGCGGCCCAAAAGCTTTTAAAATGCGGCCCAAAAGCAAATTATTAAAATATATTTAAATTTACGAATTTTTACTAATTTCAGTACTTTGGCTGCACATAAACCAGTGAGTTGCACAAAATATGGAAAATATGCTGCATTAATGCAAAGTATTTTAATCCCATTTTCTCTAGAAATAAATAAATGACCTTCAAATCTTCAAATGAAACGCATGCAAAGTGACATTCAACTGAAGGAAAATTTTGGGAATTTTTCTTTACTGGAGTTTTATAAAGATTACCTACCACGCGATAAATAACCTAATTTTCACAATCATGCTTTATTAATGTCTTCATCTTTTGACAGTACCTTTAATTGTCAACAGTTATTTGCAAGAATGAAGAACACAAAAAACAAAAGTAGGACAAAGATCACTGACAAACATCTTGAAAATAAATTAAGAACTGCTACCTCGTCTTTTGAACGCAATATCGATTTGCTTTTGAAAATTTGGAAATTTATCCATCTGATTAATTTGAATTTTTTACATCTTTATGATATCCAAACTAAATGAAACGAAACTTTTACAAATTTAAAATGTACCTAACATATCTAATTAAAATCAAAAAATTAATAATATTAAAAAATTAATTTATTTTAATAGAACAACATCGAGTTAATTTTTATTTCAATTTGTTGAAAAAATTTTGTATGTGTGGCCCAGCAAATTTTTTTTCTTTCATATGTGGCCCTCATACGTTCATAGTTTAGACACCCATGCAGTCTAACTAAAGAAAGATCATAATTATACAAATATGAATTTGACTTGTACTAATTGGTAAGCCCTTAAGTTGTCATGTACCGTTTTTGACGTAAATTTCAATTATAAACTTTTTTGTTGTTTATAGGATTTTTAATTTTATTTAATTCGTTATTAAATTTAATTCAGCTTTATGAACTTCATTTATACAAACTATTAATGATTAACATATTGGTTCTGGAAATTGAAAAAAAAAAAATTCCCATCAAATTTTAGTAATTTTAGAAGAAAATATTCTTATAATGCTTCAATAATTTTTAATTATGATTTTCATGCTCAATTTAATCATATTTTTTAACAATTGAATTTTTAAGCAATGAAAAATTTAATACGATCAAATTTCCGTAAAAATTAACAAATCTTGAAAGTTTTAAATTACAGAAGTTAAAAAACTTTTAGTGTAATATTATGTTTCCAAAATAAATCTCAAATTTTTACATTGTTACATTGCATATACTAAGTATGTACATAAATATGTATTGATTAGCGTCAGGAAAACATTAATTTATTTTACCTCACCCGGAGTTTTTTTTTTTTAAATATTTTTTGTAATAATAATATTTTGAAAATATGCGTAACTTAAACTTAAATGTCAAATATTTGGACCAATACTTTTAATGAATTTATGTTGACGTAGTAACATAAAAAAGTAAAAGACGAAAGTTATTGTACACTATGTAATTATGCATTTTATAAGTATAAATTAGAATAATTCTTAATGACGTGAATAAAATAATGTTTTTGAGCAACCCAAACTTTCGCTTATTTCACTTAAGTGGAATTGATCTCCCACAAGAAGATCACGCAGATTTATATATTTATATATAAATTTTGAATTAATTTGCTCACCAATTTTTGGAGAGGATAAAAAAAAACTATTGAAGTTTTCAGTCCAAAAATATTTTGAAGTGAAACAATTAAAGAACTTTCAAATAATAATTGTAGTTATTTATAAGTTTTGTTTTAAAAAAAATACAGTAATGATTAAATGAAACGTTTTAATTTAAGTGCATCAAATTAAAAATATCTTATCAACATCATTTGTTATCCACCTTAGTAGACATTATGGGATGCTATAATTGACAGTATATACATCAATCCATTTATTGCTTTTATTAAAATTTCATAATTGTTTGCATGCATAATATAATAAGCCTAATTGGAAAGTAAACAAATAATAATGTATTCTTTCGTGATAGGAAATATTTTAAATATATACATTTAATTATAACAAAAATAAATTATTTTTATAATTGAAATAATTTAAGCTTAAACAAAATAAATATACAAAATATAAAATAATATTTCTAAAAATAAGATTTAATTGTTCATGTACTAACATAATTATTATATTTTCTTTCTTTTAAAAGCATTTATGATATTTTTAATAAGTTTTGGGATCATGGCAAAAATTCTTATAAAACATATACATAAACACCAATATCGGCAGCTGTTATGCAAACAACTCTGCTGTACATCACAATTATCTCTGCTCTGTTTAACTAACTATATACCTAATCAAATATATGAAAAATTAAGTTTACGAGTTAAAAATAATTTATATATCTACATATTTTTGTTTGCATATAAAACTTAGTTCAGATGAATTGCTGACCATACGACACATTTTTTTACAGAATACTGTGCATGGGCATTTTATAAACATTATGCTGATACTAACAAATAAAAACTGACTGACATTGAATGTCTTGGGAGAAGTATTTTTATAAAAACCAAAATGTATATAGGATTATCAAAAAATAAGTCACCTATTTTTAAAAACTGTTTACCTAACCTAACTTTTTCTGGTTTGTCAGTCTACCTCCCATTACACATAAGAAAAAACTGTCAAAAATTCAGAATTTTGTTATTTGGGTTATGTGACAAAAATAAGAAATTTTTATATATAAAAACAAAAATGTACAATGTCACACATCTAGGTATATATGTGATATTTCTTAATATAAATATATAGTTAACACATTTTTAAAAAGTTCAACAAGATTCTTTTTTAAATGATTAATTTACTTCAATAAATTTTTATTTATTCTTGTCATTTAAAACGATTTGTGTTTTAAATATTTTTTTTCTAACACTTTGACTTTATTCTAATATATTAAAGTTACTTAATATTAATAAAAATTATAATATGTATTCATACTAACATATATAGACATGTTATCGGATTTGCGAAACTTAATATGTGTGAAAAATTTGGTGATTGAAATTAAAGATTATGTTCAAAAATAAAAAAAAAATAAAAAAAAATTCTAAAATTTTTTTTAATTCCAGAAGCTTAGAAATCTGATACTAGTCACCACATTGGCAGTTACTTGATTAAACAGATTTTCTTCTTTTAACAAATTTTTCCCTAATAAACTATCATTATAATACACAACATTATATAGTCAAGAACTATACCTAAGTTTGTTGCTTTTAATCGGGAACTGTTATTTATTTTTGTTTAAAATAAATTTAAACCAAAATAAAATTTATTTGATTATTTAAACATACCATAAATTATAAATTAATCCATATGAAATTACTAAGAGAAAAGCAAGAAGGCAAAATAGACATTCTTTTGTTGAAAAGAAGGAATGGTACAAAAGAAGTGAAATTTTGGTACAAGCCATTACAGACATTTTTTTTACCAAGAAAAAAATAAGAGTTTTTGAACAAATGTAATATTGTGGTAATCAAATGGAAAAAACAAACGCATTAAATTTTGTTAATTTTAAAATCCTTTTAATCACAATTCGAATTAAATTTTTAATTGCACTTTTCACATATTTCCAAATATTTTTAAAATTAAACCATTTTTTCAGTCATTTTTTATAGAATATACTTTTAGGGACTGTGATATGAAATTTTGAATAACTTTTATTTTATTTTTTAGAAATTTATTAATCTGGAAAATATAGGAAAGAAAATAATTTTATTTTGTGTAGATACCACCAAGAAAGATACTAAGTTTATATATCAAATAATAAAATACATTTCAAATGATATTTCCATATTATTTGGATTTAACAATTTGATTACATTTAACATTCAACTATATGTATAGGGCCACTTCAGATTAAGTTTTTGCATCCGTACCAATACGAATTTAAAACTTTTGGGTTTTTTATATATTAATGTCATTAATTAGAAATATATATTAAAAAAGAAACCTGTCGTTTTAGGGAAAAAAGGATCAATCAGCAATAACAATTTCGAAATTAATTCTGCAGTGATTAAATGTGGAACGAAATTTTTTTTAACCGGTTTTTTCCCGTACAGCCGTACGAAAACAATCGCATTTCCTATTAAAAATTTATATAATATACTATAATATTATATAATTACTATTAAAAACCCAAAATATGCAAATTTTCCTCATAACCAAAACTTTTTTTTTTAATGTTTTTTTTAATAAAAATATTCGATAATAAATATTTGTAAAATTTTTTGTTGTTAGAATGATGAATGGTGACCATTTATATCATAATTAAACATAACCGAAGCGATTATCTTTTATTGCAAAAGATTCAAAATATAAAAAACTAAACTCTCTTAAATTAAAACTATATTGTATCTGAATAGACATGTGAAAATATACATAAATTTCAATACCACACTGTTATACTATGGAAAATGTGTGCAGGATTAAAAATTTCCTGATTTTGCATTGATTTAGTTTTTTTTTTTTTTTTTTAATTAAAAGCATCATAAACATAGGGAAAATCAATATAACAACACTAAGCAAATAAAAAAGTTTTTGTATGTTTGCCGTGCCTTTAGTCAGAATTAAAAGCATTTAACAAAAATACAAATTTGAAAATTATGATAAAATTTACTCAAAATATTTTGTGGTCAAAAACACAAATAAGAACATTTATAAAAGGAATTAATAATAAATACATACTTTGTGCCAGCAAGATTTTTTTTATATATATAAAATGCAATAATTTGCATGGATTGCATAATATTTGCGGGATTAAAAAATGTTGTGTTATTATTATTTTAATAGATTGAATCAGAGCGGAAATATTTAACGCTGGTCAATAGGATCGATTACACGTTAAAGTGTGTTTTAACTTTACCCTGCTTAAAATTTTCCATTAATTATTATATAATAGATAACTCCAAAATTTTCTGAAATTTTTATGTTTGCTATAACCTACTATTTTATGTTGCTGTCACAAATAGCTTAAGTCATCCACTAGTTGAATTCAACCTATGTTCTGCAGGTATCTGTTTTTTCAGTGTAGTAGCAGAATGTTAGAATTTTATTTTTTGCACTTAAATAAATTAAAATTATACATAGTTGTCTACAAAATATCCATAAAGAAGCCGCAACAAAATTTATATTACTTAGAAATTATTGACTTGGCTTAATTTATATTGAAAGTGGAAAGCTTTACGAGTTTAAAACATCATCTGAGTGCAATTTTTAAAAACCATTTTACAAATTGGTATTTTAAAAATATATTTATAAAAATGTATTTATTTCTCTATAAATTTTCAAATTGGCATGTCCGCGCCTCGCCATCTAATCACTCGAAACTTACATTCCTACTTATTTATATATTTATATATTTAAATGACAAACTTCCTAATTTTTGTGAAATAATAATTAATTTTAATTTTTATGTTATAAGTTACAAATATATAACTTTATATTGACATTTAGATAAAATTATTTTTTCAATGAAGGTGCGCTATTGAACTAATATCCAAGTAAATATGAAATTTATCATATACAATAAATATTAGGAAACACTTTTTAATATATACACTTCATATATCTCAGTGTTGCTTTTATTATGAATTATGACAATAAATCCAAAATTTTTTCCGGATGGATCGGTAACATTCCATTTAAGTTAATTTTTAAATAAATACCTATGCAATTTTATTTAATTATTTTTTATACTTAGAATATATTTAAATTGTATATGAAAATATGACTGAATTGACTAGGATAATATTGCAAAAAAAATTGTAAGGTCTACACTAACTTATGTAAATATCTACTCATTATGTTTATGAGGTAAACTATAATTAAAACTTAAATCAAGATTAAAAATATACCCGTATTACGAAATTTTGAGCATAGAGTTAAAATGACTTTGTTGAGAAGGGAACTTAATATATCTATTAGTACTTCAATAATATTTCTATATTTGCATATTTTATTTATGAACCCAATATTGACTGTGACAATTGTGTTTACGGAAAATGTTTGAATATGCAACACTTATTTTAAATTATAATAAATAAAAGAAAACTTTTTTTAATTCTAAATGTTTTAATGAAAATATTAAATATATATTTAATTCTTATAACCTTAAACAACTATAAAAAAAATTGCATTATTACCTATTGTGCAAAAAAACAAATTTATTTTATAGTTTTGTCATTAAAAACTGGCACATGATTATTCATTTCCGTTTAATTTCCCGGCTTTAATGAATTTTTATTTTTTAAAGTGTTTTGATATTATTACATCTATTTAATATCTGATCTTATGAAATTTTTCCTTATAAAGTTAATTTAGCTTCGCTCAAGAAAAATTATTTTTATTTCTGTAAAATTTAATTTATTTTATTTCTTGCCTAGTTATTTTTCATTAAAATTTAGTTTTATCGATTATTCAGTATTAGCTGTACTTAATTTTATTTTTCTGAATAATTTTAATCAAATTGAGATTTTGATCTAATTGAATAGAAAGATTAATTCAATTTCCTATTAACTTACTAATTATAATATTATTTGTATATTCCCAAAACTTAATTGTGTTTGATTTCTTTTATTTTGTTTTGCAAATAAGTAATTTGGTTTTTGCAACTAAATTATTTAATAATTTGATGTGTGTATAAATTATATTATAATAATCTCATTTTAATGTTTTGCTACATTAAATCTATATACCTACTAACTATAATTTTATAATATTAATTATAAGTAGAGGAAATAATTTACCGACTGGCTTGATGCATGCATATTACTTTTATGGCCAAGTCGTTAGAAATAAATAAATAATGTAATAATTTGTGAATGTAATGTTGTAGAACCTTATTAATTTACATCACGGATCGAAATTAAAAAATATGTTATGCTTATGAATTACACTTTTTAAAATTGCTTTCTTATTCGAATTTTTTTTTAACAAAAAGGGATCCAGGATAATGATCAAGCGTAAAAAGTCGAATTTTAAAATATTTAATAAATATAATGTACATTTATGCAAAAAAAAAACAAAATTATAATAATGTTGTTATTGAAAAAAAAAAAAAAAAATAATAACGAATTCCACATTTGGAACTGTTTGTGGCGTAGCGCCACACCATAACTTTTACTATCTTTCTTGTTCAGTGAGAATAATTCATGATAACAACAAATTGGAATTCCATTCTAGGAAAAAAAAAAATTTATTTTTAAGGAGATTAAAAAAAAAAATAATAATAATTACAATTTGATAAATTAATAATTATTTAATTCTTGGGTGGTCTTGCGTAATCATTTCAAAAATTTTATTGTGAAAATGAAAATAAATTAATTCCAAAAAATAACTTTTGTGTGTTCCAGATGAATGAATTATCCAAAATACATTATTTTTTTTAACATCAATATGTTACAAATAAAATTAAGATATTCTATTTTTAGTTTGAATGTGAAAATGAAGTTTATGCATATTGTTTTTGTAATAAGGGGTTCCCCTTATGTAAGAAGGTATATAATATAATAAGGAAATAATCTTAAGTTCCATTAATAAAAATCCTCTATTGGATTTACTTTAAACAGTTTAACAAGATAAATATTTTTCCGAAAATATATACCAGAAAGCGAGTAATCAAAAGCACAAGAATAATTAAATAAATTCCTTGGGTGCTTGTAATAAAATGATTTGAAAAAACAAAACAAATATTCGCAGCATATAATTTAATGGCAATATTAATATCATGCTGAGCTATAGGACAGACATGAGACACCCAAATTGTTCGTATAGAACTAGAAAAACTAAAGTGTTACACGATAATGTGTTAAAGTCACTGTTACAATATGTTTGACGATTTAACTTTTTTCTTTGTTTTTTTTTTTTTTTAATTTCAATTTAATTCATACTTAGAATTTAAAATGAAAAATAAAATGCAAATATTCCACACCCAATTTGAGCTGAAAGAATAGATAAAATAGTTTAAAATTGTAATAAAATTTTTTTGCAAAAACAAACAAGCATATTTTTAAGCAATGTAAATCTATTGTTAACAAAATTTTTGACAAGTATATAAGATAAAATTGTTTAATATTTCAAAATGTGATTTCATGTTCAAAAGAAGTTTTGGAATTTTTTTTTTATAATAAACATTATATAAAATAATTTCATTTGGCAGCCGTATAACGCCTGCATTATTAATTTTCTGGTTTTTTTTTCCGATATAGTACTGGTGTTCGGCTTTTCTAAGCCAGTTATGTGTGATGTTTCATTTCTATGATGCCCGTAAAACTGTAGTTGTATTTGTACAATTTTCTGAAAAACCTGTTTAAAAATGAAAGAAGAAAATTTTTTATAAACTCTTATTTATTTATTTCACTTTCTTAGCGATATTTTGCACACTTTCACACATTTTATTATGTTGAACATGCATATGTATATTAAAAATCATTTTTTCTAAGCGTTGTATGTATCTCCCTGTATTTTTAGGAAATCACATACTGCATCTTCAAGTTGAACTGCAATCATTATTTGAATTAGACGGATGGCTTGAGTAATATTTTTTACTCTTCGTGTAATGAGAACATGTTTAGTAGCATGACTTATTGTAGTTATATGAATCAATTTATGAGACGCAATTTATATCGTGTAAATTTTGTAATTTTAAATGTATATTTATATGTAACCATACCAATATTTTTCATATGTTACCATTTTTTTTTTTATACTTCCAATGAAAATAAAATAAAATTATATTTTCTATAACTCTTTTAAAAAGCTATTAAAATGTTTTTCTTTCATATAAATCCAAAAATTTCTAATTTGAGTACATATTGTATAATTTCATCAGTATATCAACAATAGGAAAACTTATAAATGTTAAATTAATTTTGAGTTAAACGTAATTCCGAAAAAACGTGATTTCCACCAAAGAGGTAAGCATCAATTGAATAAGTTTAAGGCAGATCAGAAAAGTTTATGAAAGCAAATAAAAGTTTCAATAATAATAAGCTTCGTTTCATACTAGATATTCCTTTAAAAGAATCTTTAAAAGCAAATACAACACTGTAAGCCAAAACGGCTAAAAATAAAATGTGTGAATAGTATTTTAATTATTAATATTAAATTTTGTTATTCTATTGTATTTTTTAAATTAATTGCATTTTTTTATGAAAAATTTAAATCTTTTGTAACTAAGCATACAGATATTCCTTCCGCAACACAAAATTCTTTTCCAGATACGAAATGAAAAGTTGTTAAAAAAAAAAAAAATAATTTGGTGGTTTTTATTCGTTAACTCCAGCATTTTTCTTTTGCATAAACTTTTAAATTTCAAAACCAAATATTCCGTATTAACGATTTTTATATAAAAATCATAAAATTTAAAATACCGAAGAGAAAAAGCTTAAGGTGACGTATTCGTTGCGAAGAGAGTAGCGATTCTGATATCTTTGCTTTAATTATGAACACGAATTATAAACACGAATCATATACACCAATTCATGGAATCTGGAACCATTCTTTTGGAGTTTAAATCTTGAAATTCCGGAATTTTTAAACCGGAATTCTGGGTACTGGCATTATGTACGTACGGATGAATCAAACCAAAGAAAGGCTTAAAGGTCTAGATTTTTTTTGATCTATCAATTTAATATACCAATAGAAAATTTAAACAAAAATAATTTCATTTTTTTTTTTTGGGCAATTTTATCAAGTTGGAGCTAACAATTTTGACTAAGCATGAAAACCAATTGCTTTATTTCAGTTTCAGCCAGAAAATTAAACTATGGAAACCATTGTAACTAATTTCTTTGTATAGGAAAATTCTGTTAAAAATCCATTATAATAAATTTTCTTGTGTTGAATATAAATTTTGATGAAAGTACATATTTATTTGATTTTCCCAGAAAAAATTATTTTCCTTTTTCAAAAATAAAAACTTATAAATATTTTAAAAAGTCATTAATAAAAAAGTTTATTTTGAAAAATAATAAAATAAAAAAATAAAGCTTTCGAAAGTGAAAATATTTATGCAGAGGCTCTTGTTGAAAGTGATTTTTAATTTATGCCCATTTTTCTTAATTTGTTTGTTCCTCTCTAAAATAAACATATTTTGTCATATTTATTTACCATAAACTCCCTCGGCAAATATTTATGTTCTCTTCATTTTTTTTTTTTTTAATTTTTTTTAAATTTATTCATTATGGAAAATTTTTATTCCCAATGTAAATGAAGCCCATGTTCGCAAATTTGAGCTTTTTGTTTGCATTCCTTGTGGAATACAAATTTAGTAATTTTTTTTTTTTTAAATTCCATAATATTCTATGATTTTTCTCAAGCTAGTGTTTTGGTATAACATTGAAGTAGACATAATTTGAAAAACATTGGTTACATACACTTGCGAAGTTTGTACTTACGTACATTACGCATTTGATTTAATTGCGGATTTAAATGTGATAAGTTTTATAAAATACTGCAAAAAATACAATATTATTTTCCCAACTTTTATTGTGACCAAAATAAAATAAAATTTTTCTCGTTTTTCGGACTTGTAGAATTAATGGACAAAGTGATGATATTGGATTTCAGCACATTATCAACTTTTATTTATTTAAAATGAAAAATTAATTTCAATTGTCACGTAATCGAAAATAACTTTGGTAGTAATAATAATCGCGTGTTTTGAAAAAAAAAGAAAAGTTTTTAGCTTTTCTATATAAAAACGTTTTTGTGATAAGAAAATTATTTATACCTACTTACTTTACTACTAAAGAAGAAGGTTATGAAAATTGTTAAACAAACTTAATAAAATAAATTATTTGCAATGAAATTGCAATGTAATATAAGGCGATCATAAATATTAATATTTTTATTTATTTTTTTCATAAAGTAAAAGGTTTCACGCCATCAAACGACGATTCTCTATCTCCTGTAATAGGAAACTAACGACAACAAATGTTCTAAACTTTCTGTTATCAAAAGCATGGTTGATATTCATATATATTTATATAACACATGAGACGATGAAGAGATTAGCACAGTATTCGATTTTATTTGAGATTTTTAAGCGTAAATATGATACATTTATATAAGTATCTAAAAAAAATTATTTTTTGTTTAAAGCTAAAGAACTATTTGAATTTTTTTTTTTTTAATTTTTAACTAAACCCTTTTTCCTAAATTTTTTCCTTAATTTTTCAGAATTCCTAAAATTTTTCAGATTAAATATTCTTCTAGAAGTAAAATACCTTATGAATATAATATCATAATTGAACTAAACGAAATATATGCTTTATCTAAAATTAATTTTTTTATAATAATAAATTCAAAAGAAATCAATAATAAATACAAGTTTTGATTATGTTTACTGTCTGTTTGACAAGAAACAATTAATCCATCTTGATATTGCTAAAAGAAAACATTTCGCCCCAACTATTGACCCTGAAATAATAATTATAACTAAAAGTAACATTCAATTTTCACGTTATATATTTTCATGGTAGATTGAAATTTTCTTAGAACCAATTCTTCTTCATCAACTTCCAGTAGTTGTGTCTATCTTCTGAAGATTTTAATTATTAATTGTTATTCCGAATTAGTTTTTGTTTGAACCAATTGAACCAATATTGTTATTGCAGTAATTGCTTCGGATCAATTACTCAAATATGCAATATTTAATTTCCCAATAGCACCAAAAATGACTTGAAAATTGAAAAATAACAAAATTGACGGCGAATTGTTTTAGATTAATATCATTGCATTGCATTGTAAAATCAGAAGGTAAAAATAGTTTAAAAGTCAAGTAAACATATTAAAATTCTAAGTTTTATTACTTTTAATAAGTTTTTTTTTTGTTTTCTGATAAAGTTTAAAATTTCGTTATTTTTTTTTTTCTTTTTATTCCAATCGTGAAATTAACTATTTATTAAACTATAGTTGTGTATTTAAATCATAATTTTTTCATTTATCATAATAAACAACTAAATATAATTGTATCATAGTTCAATGGGAAAATGCTTTCGAATAATTATGTTCTATAATATACTTATGAAGTTTAAATATTTTCAAAATATTAAATACTGACAAGTTCAATACATGGATTGGTAAGTATAGCGTAGTATAAAATATAGCACTATTAAACACGTACAGTCGACTCTTTATTCCGTATATTTTGCTGAAACTCAACTCAAGTAAGAAGTCCTAAAAAGAAGTGATCTATGATCTATGCAAAAAAATGCAATATTTACAAGGCATACCATAGAAATGAAAATAAACTTTGAGTATAATCAAATAAATAAAATCAGTTTTTGATAAGACACATTTTTATTATACATTTTTATTATATGCACACTAAACACATGATTTAATTTTTTTTCAGCTTTTCATCTTTTATGATTTTATGAAAAAAACAAAAATTGTACCTAATATTTGAAATTATTTATTTTTAATATTAAACTGAATGGAAAAAAAAATAAAATAAAATAATGTTAAAAAGTTTTACTAGTTGTTTCTAAGTAACGATAATAACAGTAATTCGTGTCTGGAATTGACAATATAAGAGCAACTTTTATACATAGAAGCCAAGGATAAAAACTTTTAGGTGCAAATTTATTTTCTTTGAATTAAACAACGATTTTGAATAATAAAAGACAAATAAATTCAAGCACGGATTAATTTTAGGTGCAGCATTTACAATTTTAGTTTTTTTTTTAATACAAATAAAGTTTTACAATACTTTATTAGATAAATTTTCATAATTTCTTTATGAAAATGTTGTTTTTTGTGAAATACGAGCTTTTAGTATAGAAGTATCTTCTGTACAAGAACATCGATTTTTAAGGTTTGACTAAAAAATGTAGACATTTTTTTTGTTACACTGAAAAGAACATTTACGGTAAAATTTATTTAAATATTTTTCTAAATAATTATTTATCGAATTTTTAGTACCAAGAACTTTTGGAAAAACATGAAACATTATTGGGTGATAAAAATAGGACTAATGCTTTAAATATTTCGATCAGACAAACAAATCATCATGATAATAACATTTTGTGGCGACAGCTATCGTAGTTACAATAAGTTTATTGTATTAGCTCGAAATGTTTGTGTTTTCTGAAAGTTTGTTATCCAATATTGCACTCTCTTAATGTTTCAATAATATCGAGTTTCTTAATGAAAACGAAGATAATTAAATCATTTTTCTTTGTTGTTTTATTCAGTTTCTTTCTTTTAAATTATTTGTTTGAGTGTGTTATTGATATATGATGTCATTAAATTCTCCATTTTCCAAATAAAACAAAAATTATATTTATGATAGATTTTCTACTTCACTTTCTTATAGTTCGCTAATTCCATGTCAACGTTTGAAAAATTTGAATCATGGCAAAGATTGAAAGCTGTTAAAAAATAAATTGGTTTTAATATACATATATATAAATCTATTCCTATTGTTGCGCCTTTTTTTGTGGTTATCCTCCGTTTTTAAAAAGAATAATAATTATTATTGTATAGGAGGTTACTATTTACATAAATAAAAAAAAATAATTGTTTTTATGATGATGGCATAATAACCTTTAGTTTTCCATTCTCTCAGCATCAAATTGTGCGTCATTGAAATTAATTTTCTAAACATTAAGATCATAATGGATTTGTTACCATTGAATAGTATCTGTGAGATGCGTCGGTCGTCGTCGGTAAAATTTCAGAGTAATGTGAGATAAATTGGACAACGTTGAAATTTTCGTCGGCTTGATTTTATATTAATTAATTCATTAATTAATTTTTATAAAGTCATATATTCTCCAAACACAACATTTATGAACATTATGTAATGTTCATTTTGTGAAAAATATAGATATTTATTTTAAGTTTAAGGAAAATTTATGTAAAGTACATAATTTGAAAGATTTTTATATTATTCAAAAACGGCATTTAAAAAAAGCTAAAATCGTTTATCGAAAAAAGACTAATGTCGTAATTTTGGTTTCTGAATTATAAATATATTTTTCAAATAGTTTTATATTTGCTCCAGTAGTTTGTTTTTGTTTTAATAACTAGCCAAAAGTTATTTTTCTATTTCTTTTAAATCATTATCTTCTTTTTTTTTCTTAGCAATAAGAACCATTTTGGAAAAAAAAAATTAATGTGGTTCGTATTGAGAGATGTTTTTTCAGTGAAAGTTTTTTTTTTATAGAACATTATAATTTAAAATCAACAGTGTAAAAATCTGTTAAGAGACATTTTATTTTATTGATAATTATTTAACACATTATCTTACGAAATAATTAATTCAAAATCAGAAAGCTAAATTTGCCAGATAATTAAAACAAAAAAGTTTTTCTAGTAAATAATAAAAATAAAATGTAAAAACAATGTATTTCCCAAACGGTAGAAATTTCATGATATTCAATTTTAACAAAGATCTTACTTAAAACTTTCTTGCACCACAATGACTTAATTTGTTAACCATATCTTAGCTTACTATAAATATTATTTCAGAATTTAAGGATAATCAATTCTATAATTTCTACAATTTTTCATTTTTATTGACCTTTTTTATTGAACCCCACAATGTGACCCAAATTATTGAATTAATTGTTTATTTTATTTTTCCAAATACAAGGATTCTATGAATATAAAGTGTATAATATGTATACATAAAGAGCATATATAATATCACGTAAAATGAACATACCTATCTAGACCCTAAAGAACAATAAAACTGATAAGTGCCAAACCTTATTTTCTATAGCATCAATAAGAATATTTTTTATTGTCAACAGTAAATAGTAAAAAAAAATATATTTTTAAATATTACATAATTCGAGATAAAATTAAATATTTAATGAGTTCGAATGGGAATAAATAACTGTGAAAACTTTTATTTTGAGCTTAAAATGTTAACTTAAATTAAACGTCTCTATGTTTACATGACCATGGCAAAAAAATGTTAAAATTAAGTATTGTTGTTATATGTATATTGTTATATAAATCAAAGAGTCAACTAAGGATTCGAAATTTACCTAATAATATCATTATTTTATTCCCTGTGAGTGAAAGTAAAATTCTTATTTCGAGCTATCGCATTAATTATAATAAAGCTAAAAGTCTATACTTGTAAAGAGTTTGAAAACAAAAAAAAACTAATAAAATTAAATTCACATGTAACTTGAACCGAAAAGATAAAAATATGTCTGTATGTAAATTTCGCATTGATAAAGCTTTGATTTTCAATTAACAAACTTTTTTTCCACAATAATGTAATGACGTAAAAATATTTTAACAATTTGTGGTTATAAAGCCAATAATAATTATTTCTTATATGTTTAAAATATAAAAACTAGCATTAAAAATACTAAAGATATATTTTTAAATTTTTAAATTAATGTGACAAAGACCGGTGTTATTTAATTTTATATGCAAAAAAAAAAAATATTGCCTATAAAATTGAAAATCTTAAGGAATAATGTTAAAGCGATTTAAATTGTCTATTGAGCTGTCAATTCATTTTTCATGAAAAATATAGTAATTTTGTTTATAAAAAATTTATATATAAAAGATAGAGAATATTGCCAAATGTTTAACCAGTTTTTTTTTTTTTTTTAATATTTTGGTTTTAATTTAAAAAGTTTTTGATTCTGCAAAAAAGACATGATTTTCAAGATTGAATTATATTTAAAAATAAAAGTTATCATAGTTTCGTTTTCTATGTCCAATTACAATTTTAATTCAGGCCAAAATAGTAGTAATTGATCCTTCTTTTGCTAATTTTTATTAAGTTAATAGAAATAAGAGGTTTAAATATCATTATCTGTTATATTAATTTATGTATTCATACTATCTACTCTCCAACTCTTTCATCTTAGTTCAGTTTAGAAGAAACTAATAAACATTATGATAGTGAAAATGAAAACTTTAAATTTTACCTTAAAACACGGAAAGTTTAACATATAGAAATCCAATAAATTAAAAACCCTCAATAAAAGTGTAAAATAAAACAGATTTAAAACTTGTAATTATGTAAAATATATTACAAGAAATCCATTACACAAATATTTTAATTCTCCATGCAATATATTTTATTATCACTATTCAAATGATCTAAATCTAATACTTAAATTTCAAATGGTATTATCACGAATTTTTGTCATCAGATAATACGACAAGTAGAGGATGTACACCAATTCCATTAACTCTTACAGAAAATTAAATACATGATTTTAAATTAACACACTTAAGCTTGTTTTTTAAGGCCTCGTCAAGATGCATAAGGCAAATATTTTTTAAACTATATAGAAAAATTATAAATAAGTAATTATAAATTATTCAATACTAATCGTAATTTTACACCGAATTTAATCAATTTCAAAATCTCTGTGTTTTGTAATTTTTTTTTTGTATAATTATTATAAAATAATGGTATGTATGAAACAAAATATAAAAAAAAAAACAATTTTAATGTAATTTAAAATTTGAATAATAATATGTCTGTATTAATGATGAATAAATTTATAAAACAACGTTATAAAATGTCACAATCACATTCTATGGTGAAGATAAAATCTCAATTCTCGGAATACCAATATATATAGCGAAAGAATTGTAATTATTATCTCTGCTAAAGCTATGTAATAGGGAAAGAAAGTCGCTAAATGAATTTTTCAATAAATTTCCATTAGTTGTTTTTCATTATTTACGAGACATTAGATTCGGCCATATGTACTATAATTAATAACTAAAAGATAAACAAAATTTCTAAAAGAATTGTAACCAAAAATATTTCTAAACAACCTTTTAAACAAAAATAAAAACCCAGGATTTTTCTATTTTAATTTGAAGTCCAGCGCTAAAAAAAATTAGCAAAATATGTACAATGTACATTATGCATTGAATTGTTTACAACAGTAACAAACCAACATGATGCAATATTTATGTAGACTCATTTTACAGTTTCGGCATATATTTCTTATGGAAATTATTTTTGAAACTAATCAATTCAAATGAAAATAAAAACATGTTGTTAGTCAATATGTTTTACGGTGCAAAAAAAAAATAACATTAATAATAAAAAAAAATTATTAGACTATATTCGACATTATAATTTATTATTTGGATCAATAGTTACACATTGCATATCTCGTTCAAAATTTAATAAAAAAAAATTGAGTAATTACATAATAAATAATATATTATATATTTTTATAAATGCTAATGTTTTTCTTTAATAATATTATCTGTATAGACCTTAAAGTATTGAAATGAAAACTTATTTGCGCACTGAAAAAAAGGCAAACCTTACGCAGAAATTATAACTAACTGCTGTAGTGCTGCAACAATTTTATTTTCAGTGCAGTGCATGATGTAAATCGAAGTATATTTAATTTGTATAGTAATATGTTTTAACCGTTCATCGATCTTATAACACCTTAGTTTTTCGTTTTGATGGCAATTTAATATATGGAATACAATATATATTTTGTATTATGCAAAAATAATTTAGGAAAGCATTCTACTGAACTTAAGTATAACATAAATTTTTGAAGGGCTATAAAAAAAATAATAACAATTAATAACACTATCTATGCTTTGCTTATGTTTAATCTCAGAATTAAATATGATATGATTAAATTTTATGTAATGTTTGTATTATAGTGAAGACAAGTATAATTGTATATAATACAACTAAATAATTCTCATTTAAATTCATAACTTGCCAATATATGAGAATTAATTAATTTTATTTACATTATCCTCGAGTCATCATGACACTAATGCAAAATTTAATTATGACTATTCAGGTACAAAGTATGCAAAACCTAGTGTACAATTAAAACATATTATTTCCATTCAGTACTTTTATAAAATAAGTTAAAAAATTTTCAAATGCTATTAATTACTTAATTTAATTTACAACTGACTCTTCCATTCATTCTCAAATAAGTCAACTTATATTTTCTATGGAAACTCTTTTCATTTAACGATAGTATCGTCGATTTTACTTCATCAACTTTCTGGTTCATATATAGAGTTCTTTTTTATTTCGGAACATTGTTACAACGAATTTGGTTTTCTGAAAGGACAGCATGGTGTTACCTTTAAATGCGAGCATTCAGATTGGAATAATAGAAGTAATATTATTGTATAAGTAGAATCTTTTAAAATGATTTTCAAATGTTTTTTAAGTGACTCAATTTAATCAAAATAAATAAAAGGTAAACTTATATTATTTTTACATGAATATTTTACCTTTTCTAGATCAAAACCACCGGCAGTGCGGCGGCATTTAACAAAAAAAAAATTGATGAATATACAGTCAAACAGTTTACCTGAATAAAAATTACCCCTTTTCACGTTTTTTTTTTTTTTAATTAATAATAAAAAAAACTATTTTCCATTTTAATGAATATTATTTAATTTCCAAAAAAAAATTTTCCTGTTCAACATAGCAATATCATATATAGGTGCTCAAGAATTTTTATGATAATAAACTGCTACCAATTTTATTTCCAAAATATCTTAAATATGCAATTTACACTTTTTAAATATATTCAAATGGCTTAAAAGTGTTAATTAGTCGAATCAATAGTTTTTGTCGGGATTTCTTTTTATATATACTTTTTGTTAATCTTATAGTTATTTTAAAATATAAAGAAAACAAATAAATAAGTATTTATCATTCCAAATAATGTGACACGACGATGTGTCGTTGATTGTAATGTTTAAAAAAAAATTAGATTAATTTATTAGATCACAAATGTTTTAGTACTACATTTTATTTAATTTTTGTAAATTAACTATGTTTATTATAAATAACTAAGCCGTGATTAAGCTAACTTAGTTACTAAATCAGAATAGCAGGGTTTAGGTTGTTAAAGGCTAATGTATACAATTATAACCCTATGGAGAAACTTAAATCACTTTTATATTAAATTTATATTTAAAAGTTGAACATTTAATACTATAATTCAACTATTCGTTTTTTGTATACAAGTATGATTTTACATTTTATGTTGAAGGTGTCATATGAATGAAACACAAAGCGTAATGTAAAATCAATGATTTTGTTTTTAACAAAAAAGCGTTCTTATATATCGACATTTCTTTCCTGGTTAATTTATATGATTAGAATAAAAATAAAAAGAACATCATCAAAGAAAAGATCAACTTTATGGCAATCTTAAGATGAATACGAGAGTGTATAAATAAAAAATATATTAATTCAATAGAAGGATAAAATATATTCAATTTGTCTTAAAAATAATAACAACAATCACAATGAACAAATTCTATTGTAGTGTACAAAATTGTTATATATGTACTATTTTGCTGCAAAAATAATATAAAAAAATAGATTCTCGTAACTCCGTGCAAATGAAACTTTCACGTATAATGGCATGAACTTATCTGAGTCTATTTTCTAGAAATTTAGCTTTCATATAATTATTTCTGACGTTTATCTACCTATATAAGTATTATACGAATTTCATACTATTTTATTAAAATAAGGAATTCCATACATTTGCTATACATTTTAACAGTTTCAAAAAACGTTATCTTATAATGAATATTTTTATGGAATTCTTCATCATCGTTTAAACTTTAAAGCTTATTATGCAACGCTTGCGGCACATTGATATATCAATTTTAAACCCAGCCAAAATTCTTCATGTACATGCGCCGTGAAAATTAAAAAAGAATAGTTTCCATTAAAAAAGAATATATTTTGAAAATTAGCATGCTATATATTTTTATTTGGAAATATAATTCGATGATCGTTTCCTTTCCTCTTAATAAAATTTAAATTCTTCAGCTTTTATATCACGAAAACATCAAAATTAACATTATTATTTTATCGTCTTAAATAAAGTTCTAATTCATTAAAAAAATGCGTCGTTTCCTTTTTTTTTGATAGAGTGGTGCTTCGCTTCCCTGTGTAATTTTTTTCATTTTTGACCCATTTATATGTTGGACTATGTTAAAGTTTTTATTTCAATTAATTTGTAAGAAAATTTTAAAAGTAAAGAAAGTACTCAGCAAAACTTATTCAAGCACACTATAAACTATTTTTTTTAAAGATTTTATTATTTTAAATAATAATGACTGACCATAATTAACTTTGACCCTGATATTGCGCATTTCGGCTTTATAATTTGAAAGCAATTAATGTTGGCGGCAAGCTGAACTAAAATGATAATCCTTTATCCTTAGACAAAATGCTAAACGAGCATCCCAAAGTTCAAGAGTCTTTCTTTTCGACTAAGATTTCTAAAATATAAATTATATACTTTAATTGATTTCATTGTTTTCATTTTATCCAAATTTTTAATATTTTTAACTACATAATAATATGAATGCAAGAATTGACAATTTACCTATAATTATTATTTTTTAAAGAGATACATTACTTTATCAGAATTTCATATACTTACACATATAAAAAAAAACTTGTCCCCTTTTATTTTTTTAATTAAAATTTTAGTTAAATTTAATTAAAAATGATTTGACAAATGTATGTAAAGATTTTAATGCGAACATGAAAAGAAATCATTATAAGCGAATTTGAAACTCATGTCAAATACTTATATTATGTATACAGAAATAGAACATTGCACTTCTAGAAATCATAAATAAAAATTTCATTAAATTTATTTATGTTAAATTTATTCAACTAAATTGTAATTATTTTTATAATCTCACACGGTGTATAAAATTTATAATTTCACTTTATGTAAACAAAGAAAATCGAATTAAATAATATGTATGTATACAATGTACATCACAATAAATTAAAATAGAAGAACATATAATTATTATGCTGAAACTTACTTCATATAATTAACACATAAAAAGATAGCACAATAAAATTCAATATAAAATGTAATAACTATGTCCAAATAATTTTTAGGAAAAAATTTGGGTTTTATTAGAAATTTTTTAATAAAGTTAGCATTAATATCATAAATGTGAAGCAGTGTTGTGTAGGCAAGAAGAAGCTTACAGAATTAGAAGTAATAATATAAATACTAAGACGTGTTATATTTTTATGATATAATAATTTAAAAAAATAAATTATTAATAAATTTTCTTTGTTAAAATTCCTAAATTAATTACTATTTAATAAGTTAAAAATATATTACTTACAACAAAACACTTTCATCTCAAAAATTTTAATTAGTTACATTACTATTATATCTACTACATAAAACTCATATTTGCATGTCGCATAAAATTTTCTCGAATAAATTATAATTACTCGTCAAGTTAATGTTCTTTTGGTTGCCCTTCTGAAACTCATTAAATTGAGACGAACTTTCCTTTGAATATTAGTCTGCTTTTGGTTCATCCATTGCATAATAATATTCAAAGGAAATAATAATGATTTTTTATCAAATTTGCACACAGCCTACAAATGACAAAAGGAACATATGGTATTTTTTAAAACAAAATCTCATGATAAAAATTTTAGGTCAGGTCCTACCTTAAAAATAAAATTATTAGAATTTTCTATGATAATTCTATATAAATTTATATAAATTTTTTAAATTTAACAACATCATAATGTGTTTATATTAAGTATATAGTTAATAAAATTACAATTCAATTTCCAATCATATCAGAATTGTTTTTGTTTATTATTTTGGAACTATGTATTTTTCAACTATACATACTATATTGTGCAAGTAAATTTCATTTGCCTCAAAAAAGCATTGTATTATAGTTTTTATGTTCTATGTAATTGCTTCAAATTGAGAAAAATTAAAAGAAAAATGTTTTTTATTAGAAAATTCAATAAAACAATATAATGTCTAGTCTTCTTAAATTAGAGAAAAATGTCTAGTGGAAAATTACAACAACTGTAGTATTATATGCATGAGCATACAATTGAAAAACGAAACATTAAATTTAAAAAAAATTTTCCATCTTGCTATTATCGAGAAGCTAAAATTGCAAAAGATTGTCGTACAACTGTTTCTTTCATGTCAGACGATTTTGTTAACAGCTTGGGCAATTTGTCTTGCCTTTTTACCATTAAATTTTTCGATTGTTTTCTAAATATAAATTTTATTTTCTAAATTGTACATATGTATGTACAATTTTGTACATGTATATATTTATGTCGTAAATTTTGAATATGAAAACAAGAAATTCTATTTAAAAATGTCAACAAATTAGATGCTAAATATTTTATTTAATGACGTAAAAATCAAATTAAAATACATATGCAAATAATTGTTATTTATTACTTTTTGCAACTTATAATATTCTAAGTGTACTATATAGTTCATAAAAATTTATAAATAACTCATAGGACTTTCTATAATTTTATTATATTATTACTTATAGTTTGTAATAGTTTTTAATATATAAATTGGGTTAGGTTAAGTTAAAAGGGAGAAATTTGCAAATTCTTCTGGATTTATGCCTCCAAAGAACGTGCATTTCGGCACTTATTGAACACTGAACATTTTGTAACTTAAACAGGATCGATTTTATATTGTTTGCGTACAATAATGTTTAATGTTTTAATTTCAGAGGTAAAAAAAGATAAGCAGTTCTAAAAGTTAAAAAATTAAATTCAAATAATCCACGATTTCCAATATTCTCTATTCTGTATTATAGTGTGACAAAGCAAAGCATTTCCTTGACCGTTTTGCCTAGAAAAGTAACTAGATAAGTCAACAACTTCAAAAATAAAATTAAAATAAAAAAAAAGAAAATCAAAAAAAAAGGTGAAAGAAAATATTGAACTCACAGATCAATTTCTAAAAAATTAAAACGAAACGTATTTTAAATCTATAATTTTTTTTTTTTTAATATTGCATGATAGTTTTCATAAAATTCAAAATCTTGATTTAAAAATCACTACAGCAACTAATTATTTCGACATTTTTTTTTTGAATAGACCTAAATTAAAATATTTTACACTATGGTCTCAATTAAATTTAATTATACCCCACATTTTCATAACAATATCTCTTTAAAGAAGGCCACAATTTATTTCCTCAAACTTTTTTTTTTGTTTTTTTTTTTTTCTAAACAATATAAAAATTTCTCTTTCTTTTCTATGTTTGGTCGCGTGTTTTCTTGCAATTATCTTAACAAAAAAAAAATTTAAAGTTCAGTTCAATTTCTTTTGGACTTTATTAAAAAAAAAAAAAAAACATAAAAACTACCTATTTCAGTATTTTCACGGCGCGCAGCGTAAAAGTTAAAAACTGAATTTGAAAATAATTGTTCCAAGAAAAAAAAAACCAAATCAGTTTGGAAATGTATTATGGAAAAAAATAATAATAAAATAGTAATAGAACGGTAAATTTTTTGGTCATAATATAAAATTTTATGGAAATTATATACCATGATAATTGTTGATTATTTCACAATCATATTAATATTTTTATTCTCAGAACGTTTTGTATATATGTATATACGAGACAAAGATTAAAACTTTTTTTTGACCCCAAATTTATAACATTTCAACAAAAACTTATGATTCGGTATTTTTCTTATCAGAATTTTTTCTTTTTTTTTTTGCATATTACTATTCTTTTAATTTTATTTAAGGAGTTTAGATACTATATTGCTGCTATATAGTATTTCTTATTATAGTGTTAAAACGTGAAACTATACTAATACTAATATCCCTTGCAAAAATTTTGTTTGACTTTTGTTTGACATAATTCAAAAATTTAAAATTATAATATAGTTTGTTGATATCAAATTTTTCCATTTCATACTATAGTATCAAAAGGTGATACTATACTGTACTATACTACCTATTGACAACAACCTAATGTATTTTAATTAATTTGAAAAATAAAAAATTTCGCAATTCCTTTTAAATATATTCCTTTATAATATATCTTTAAGAAGCATAAAAACATTAAAACATGAAAATATAATAAATATGCTTATCATAAAATATATAAATGTTGACGTTTATTAATTAAAATTACTTCCAACTAGACATAATATTATATATATATGTTAAAAAAAAAAATTAAAACAAAAGGATCATTCCTTATTCGTTTTAAAATCGATTTAATGCCGTGAAAATGAAATTCAATATTATCTGTCATTTTTCTAAGTCATAAATTTCATTTTTATTTGAAAATTTATGAAGATAACTGAACATTATTCAATTTAAAATTGAAAACAAAACATAAATTATTATTAAATAAAAATAAAAAATCTCTAACTGTCTAGAACGCATTTTATAAAAATATCTTGCATGTTGCACGAAATTTTCTTGAAAAATTCCTTTCTACTCTAAAATACTTTTTAATAATATTTTGTTTTATTTTATTTTTTTTAATTCATAAAGAAAGAATCACAAAAAGAATTTAGTTATATTTAAAAAAAAAAAAGAAAAGTAAGTTAAGTTATGATTTCTTTATTTTGTTATGAATTAACTGCAATAGTTTTAGTGCCAGGCCGAACACAAACAATGGGTTCTAATTTTACTCGTTAACTTTATACATGCTTTATACACCTCAAATTCAAATTTGAGTGCGACTTATTTTAATTTTTTATAAAATTTTCGTATAAATAAGATATTCAAGCTATTAAATAAATTATGCTTTAATGTATCTAATCTGTTATTTTTCAGAACTAAACTCGAATCGTCATTTGCTCATAGGCTTTATTAGAATTATTATAGATTTAGATTTATGTTGACGAAACGTAATGTTCAAGTCAACATATTTGGTTCAAGGAATTTCTGCTTAATTGAAAACAAAACAAAACTTTAAAAAGTAGAATTTTTTCTTCCGATGAATTAAAAGAGAAATAAAAGAGTCAACTATTAACTAATTCTTGTGGTAATTTTAAAAGTCAATAGTTTTCTTTATTCTATATTTCTAGTTTAAAAGGGAGAGAAATGTCTGTTGCCAAAAAAAAAGAAGTTAAATCTTTATCAGAAGTTGTATTTTAATTTCAATGAAAAATATATCATTTACTGCTGCTTTGAACATTGAAGTGAAAATTTTGGAAAATGTGTTGGTGAATAATGGGAAACTTATATAGTATCACATACTTGGTTCATTTATTCAAAAGAACTCACATAAGGAAGTTCTAGATGAACATGGCTAAATATTAAAAAGTCTTTCTTGCCTTTTTGCTATAAAAATTTCATTATTTTTCGCTTTTCCATAATATTCTAATGTCCTAGTTCAATCAAATCCTGAGAATAAGTTACACATTCTTTAATGTATAATTATAGGATTTTTTTTGCCTTATATTTCTGATGTTTAAATTTAAGGAGAAAAATCATCCCCAATCTTTACTATTTCGTGTATAATAAATATTTTTTTTTTTTACTATATTTATTCTATATATATATATATAACATTAACATCTAAAAGTTTAGTAGTTCCGTATACTTCTATCTGCAGATTTGAACTAAAAAAAAAAAATTACTAGAAAATTATATCAATAATTTATAATATATATGAATGAATATATCTATACAATGTTTGTATTAAGTAATCTATTTATTAGAGAATTTTATCCTATAATGTACTTTGATATGTTTCTTAAAAAAAAAAAAAAATTAATAAAATTTAAATGAACCCTTTTTATGTATAACCGTCATAAAATTTCCCTTTTTATTGCCTTTAAACCTTAAGTAAAATGATTTTAAGTAGTAGCTTCTTAATTTTAACAAAAAAATATATCCTTTTGGACCTTTTTTTTTTTAACTAAAATTAGATCATATTTTATTGTAATTTAAGACCACCTGATAAGAAAATTGGATCTAATAAGATGATTATTGCACAAATATAGTATAAATATAGTGTAGTATAAAAGATATGAAAGAATACTTAAAATTATATTATATACAAAGTTTTTGTAATTCCAATTGAATTTTTTTAATTGTTTACTGGGAAAACCTATTAACTTTAAGAAATAAAATATTTACAGTCGCTCATAAGTTTTTTTAAATTGTCATTTTCCAACCTGTGAATTAGTTGAAATAATTGAAGACACCAATACTTTGCTTGCTTACTTTTATTACAACTAAATAAAATTTAAGTTTCAAAAGTCCAAACTAATTCTAATTTTAACACAAACATTAAATTAAAAATTAAAGTTTAAAATTAGAATGAGCGATAAAATAAATAAAAAAATTTTAAAATTGAAAATTAAATTTTATAATAAATCAATTAATACACTAAAAATTTGTTTCTGTTCGTTTATTTATATCGCATTATCTTTAACAAATTTATATAAGAATTTCCTAAACTTTGAATAGCTGGCCATAATTGATTGAAAATTGGTAAACTAAATTTAACGTAATAAAATAAGATTTAATTATGCTTGTGACAAGAAGATAAATTAATTTTCAGTAATAAACGATAAGAGAACTATTCAAATAATCTATTTCTTTTGAAAATATATATTTAAGTTTATTGAAACCTGTTTTTAACAAACATTAATCAAAATAATCCTTCTTTTTTTTTTTAAAGAAGACTTGATGGCATCCTATTTTTAACAACTGAAATTTCAAAAGTTAAATTATTTGCCAGTTCAGTTTCCAAACTTCTCTTCTTCTTCATTTTCAAAAATTAAAACCTAACTTCGGTTAGCAATTGTATGTGTTTTAGACTCTTTTTTAAACATATCCATACTATGATTTAAATTAAAAATTACCACATTGTTAAAATATATCATTTTGCCGCGATCACAAATCAATTTTGTTGTTTTCACTCATATATGTATATATATATAAAAAAATTAAAAAAAAAACTCTGTTAATGCATCATAAATATAAAATGGGATATTTGTGTGTGTATATGCCTTGCGCATTTTTATTTTTATTATTCTTTTTCTAAATTATTTGAGATATTTAATTTATTTAGTTTTCGCAATATAAACATAAATTCTTTTTACCACAATTTAAAGTATTTTATTTTTTTTATTTTATTCAAAAAAAAAAAAAAAAAACAAACAACAAAACATTTAAGGTTATCCCGCCTTACCATATCAATTTAAAGATATAATCTATTCCCAACAGTTCATAAATTATAATCTGAGCTCAAAAAGTGACTATAAGAAAACCTAAATTCTTTTGTTATGTGTTTGTGGATTTATTTCTTTATTCTGTCGAAATAATGTGACATATTTTGGTTTCAAAAAATAAAAAAAAAACGTACTCACAATAACTACAGGACGTGTTTTAAAAAAAAAAATGCATTATCAAAATATCCCTTATTCATATACATACATATAATATTATTCTTTAATTTTTTGAAATAAGTAAAAATAAAAATAAAAAATAAATAAAATAAGATCATTATTTCATAAAATTTTTAGATTTTCTTCTAAGAAAAAATATCTTGTTATTCATTTTAAAGTATTGAACTAATCACTTTTATGGGAACACTTCTGAAACATAAAATTATATATACATAAAAGACTTATTTTGGTCTTGTTAAAATCTTTGTCTGAAAGCATTATTATTATATAGAATTATATGTATATGCAGGAAGCTGTGTAAGCAATAATGATTTGTTAAAACATACTTAATTTAAAAATTTAAAAAAAAAAAAATATATATATGTAATTGATAATACCCCCCACATTTATTCCAATAGAAACTAATTTTCTTTGAATTTTGTCATCTGAAAAACTTAAGATACAAATAATTAGTTCTATACAAGATATTATTATTATAAACTTTGGTATGTATGTAACGTCATCACTACTAACTAAAATGAGGGATTTATCGAAACTATATTCACACAATATATATTTGTTAGGTGCTTCGATAAGCTTATATTTTTTTTTGGATTCGGTTAATGCTGTAGCCGAGGCATTTGAGAATGTATTTATGATCTGATCTGGCTCATTAGTTTATTTCATGCATTTGTTATTACGTACATATAAAGATATCCATCAGCAAGATTCACAATTATGCCTTTATATGCAATTTTAAGTTTAACAATAGTTGACGAGTAATAAAATTAATTTGAATTTAATGGAGAACATGAAATTACAAAATTTTCGAACCCAGAACGAGGGAATACTTTTGAAAAAAAAAAACACCTTTTACTCTCTTTTTATATGCATTTAATATAAAATTAGGGTTTACAAAATATCAGAGAGCAAATTTTTATCTAATTTTTTTTGTTTTTGAGTTATAATTGAAAATTCATCTTGTATCCTTTTTTATAAATATTGTTTTATTTTTAATATTGTTAGCTTAATTTATGTAAGTTATAGTATTTAAAAAAATTAAGTTAAAAAAATAATTATATAAATTGACGAAAAACAGAATCTGCAAAGAAAAATGAGATTTTGAATAATCTGAAACTTAAACCTATACTATTATTGGTTGCATTGGATTCATTGCAAACTCCGAGAATAACATACTTGTTGTTGTATTTAGTTTTTTTTTGCTATATTCAATATTGTTTGAAAATAATAAAAATGAAGATTTTAAGCAATTCTAATCAAAACAGAAATTTATAAATCTTAAATAAAAATGTTTGCAATTACAATTTTTAATATTAGACATAAAATTTTGAATTCAAATATAAAAAAAAAATTTCAAATTACCAGCAAAAAAAAAAATTGTGATCCTATTTATCAGTCAGATATAATCAATTTCTGATATTTGTTTAGAATCTTTTTGTTTTCCTTCAAAGTTTTTTTTTTTTTAATATTAAAAAGAAAGGAATTGGAATTCCAATATTTTTGTAAAGATTATAATTTAATTTTTTTTTTTTTTTTTGTAGAAAAGCACAAGAACCCACTTGAAAACAATGGAAAACAATACAGAACAATAAAGACCATTATCAATTGAAAAATTGAACATTAAAACCATAATATGCGCGCACCCAGAAAAAAAAAAGAATTTAAAATCTCACCAGGTGACACTTTTAGAAATACAAAAAAAAAAAAAGAAGAAAAAAAATATAAATTTTTTTTCTGGAACAGATCAACAAAAAAGTTTTTATTATTTCAAACCACTTAAACCTGAACAAACGTAAAAGGAATTATTATCAAAAAATAAATTATTAGTGGGAACGATCAAACTTAAAGTTAAAGTCTGAGTACTTTGAAGCGTCCTTGATTAACACCGCAGTTTTTTTTTTGGATGACGAATTTATACATATTGAGACCCGCAAAAATAAAATATTTTTTCCACATAAAGAAGGTTTAATTTATTTTTATATGTTTTGATTTTACAAGATCTTAGTTTCAAAAAGTTAAAAAAAAATATAAAAAGTTCAAAAAGTAGATTTTTGGAAAATAATTTTTTCTCAAAACTTCCGCTAGTAGGTATTTTGGAAATGTTCCATTTTCAAGCATTTTTAAAAAGCCAAAAATTTTAATTATTTAGTAAACAAACGTAAGAACATAGGAAATATAAGTTATTTAATTTTTGATATCACTTTTTAAAAAAATACACCCTTTCCTTTTTACACTGAAAAATATGACATCTCTTGATAAGAACCTAAAAATCACATAAATATATTAATTTGATTTTGGCTTCATTCAGCTTATAATTAGTCACCATAAAATTATTTTAATATAAAACCACAATGTACTTCTTTCACCGTTTGGAAGAAGAATATTTGCAATAAACCTTAAAAACGCTCATGACAAATCCTATGAAAAATAAACATGAATTTGAACCACATAATCTTTTACATAAAAAAAAAAAAACAATATACGGAGTAAATCCCAAAACCAGAGCACTTTGTCAATTATACATTGAACAAAAGTGCATATTAATAAAAAAATAAAAAAAAGTACCTATATATATATATGTATAAAAAAGTACAAACAAATCTGGAAAGATTCATATAAGATTGCAAAAGATCGGATGTCATTGATAGGTCATAAAAAGAAACGAAACTCAAACTAAATTTTAAACTTTATGTATATGTTTCGTCCTTTTGTACATAATGATTTTTTATTTGAAAATAAATTCCTATAAACATTTTTTTACCCATATCGAATGTCGCTAGAAGCCTATATTTATGTCATTATTGGCAAGAAAAATAATTTTTTTTTCTATTTCCCATGATGATGACATTGTTTCAGTACAAGCATATAAGTATTTCCGTTGTCGTAAGATATAATAATAAATTCTTAAAAAGTGAATAACTACTTAGGTGCTCCCATAATTTAGTTTCTTTCGATTTTGAAACAAATTTCTAAAATAAAAATTATTTTTAATCGAGCAAAAAGTATAGCTCGAACTTTGAATCAAGGGTATATTGAACATTTCAGTTTTTTGTACAATGTAATCTAATCACCAATTTTCGCATATATTACGAAGTTTGAAAAAATTAAATTTACAAATAATAATTTAATGGGAAAATTAATTGAAGAAAAACGTTTAAAAAATATTCAGGTGAACTTCAAAAGAGAACTTAAGTAATTTGGATAGCCCTACTTTCAATTTCAATTTTCTATTTTCCTTAATTTAAAATAGTGTACCAAGTAATTTTAATATAATATTTTCGTATCGTATTGGCTGCAGGAGATCAATAATTTTTAAAACTATAAATATAAAACTATTATAACTTCATTAATAAAATATGACAACACACATATTAATATTAATATTAATATTCTTCAAAAGTCTTCCTTTTGAAAGTTCAATTTTGTAAATTTTTTTGTCATACATGTCATTTATTTATTGTGAAAAAAAAGGATTGAAATAATTTACCTTTTTTTTAAGCCAAATGAACCATTATATATGAATTTGAGGCTAATTTTTATTGAATTTTCAAAAAATTCATTTAAATTCTCAAATAAACAAAATGTTATTCGGGAATAGTATATAACTATATACACTTAATATATGCTTTATTTAATCTGAAAAATCGGCAAAGCTATTAATCTTAAACTCTTTTGTTCTTAAAGAATCTTACTTCTGTTTAGTGATCTTATCAGAGTATCATTTAAAATCATAAACCATTGTAAGTTTTAAACTTCTTTAATATACTAAGAGCATAATATATTATATATATAAAGATATATACAATATTTATATACAAAATAAGTAGAATAAGATGATATCATTTAATCTGAAAAGTTCATAAGAAAAAGATGTTTCAACGTTGATGAAAAAAAAAAAATATAAATAAATAAATGAAAACAACAAAAAAATATCCTTGATCTTTAATATTTTTTCTCACAAAAGTATTGGTGTAGTATTTTTGTCCTATTGTATTTGGTCAAAGCAGTTGTCATAAACTATAGTCTCGATAAATCAAAGATCAGAATCATTTTCAAAAATTTTAAAGAAAATTATTAAGATGTGTATTGTTACTACGTGCTTAAAAAACTATGTGTGAAAATTAGGCGTTTAAAAGGAAATGTGGTAAAATGTAATATGAAGATAAATTTCTTTAAATTTATTTCCGTCGAGTAAAGAAAACTTACAGAAACCAAATTAAAATTGTTCAACTAATCTAAAAATGTACAATGTTGTTTGTACTCACTCTACTTTTGAAATTAAAATTTTCCCAATATTTTTTTGATATAAAAATATAAGAATTTGCAGTGGAAATATCATAGCAAAGCAGAAGTTTTTTTACTGTTTTTTTTTTTTTTTTGCTAGACCGATCGAAACGAAAAGGTTTGATAAATCTGGTTTAAATGATATAATCTGCAAATGTTTTTTAACAGCCGCTCGCCCGTATTATATTCTGTATATTTAACTTACACTTCAATATTTCTTGAATCAAACTAAGAAGATTAGGTTTATATATTTACATAATAAATTTTTATCTCATTCTTTGAATTTTTTGAGTCGCTTATAATATTATTTCTAAAACATTGAGAATTTTAACAACCAACAGTGTTAATCCAAAAATTAAATTTAAGGAGGTAAAAGTCTACAACGAACATTTCTTGAAACTGATTGGGTTTTACATTATTCTTAGAAACAAACTAAATAGATTGAGTTTAGGTATTTTAATAATTATTTTTTCTACAATTCTAAGAGTTTTTAATTTTGTAAATAGTTAAAAAAAAAAAATCTATAAAAAAGAAATAGTCTCTTTAAGATAACAGATTATACTACAAATTTTGCCAATGTATTTTAATATTAAATTTTTGTTAAACCCATTTATGGATATATGTATAAGTATATAGTATATGGTATGTGATTGCAAAAAACTAATTATTTTTACGCGCGAAAACTTCAACAATACCCTGGAGCAGATGGTTTATAACAATTTTTACATCATATTACTCATATTGTCGGTTGAATGTTATTGTAGGATTGTAGGATGTACAAATGATCTGCTTGCAATTTTATTAATTTTTTTTTTATGTCAATTACATATGAACAGAGTAGATGTACATATAAGTTATTGGTGGATGAATAGATTTTATTGCAAGCTGATCAACTTCTACTAGGAATTCTGATTGAAATGCATTAAATATTTGAAAAGAACTAGGCTTCATTTATATTGAATTTAACTTAATTTATTTCAATAATGGAGTTTTTAATGAAAAAAATAATTTTAATGTAATTTTAATTTAATTTGTAAATAATCTAGTTATTCTTATAATAATATTCGAATCCATAAGACGACGACTGCAATGTTAAAGAATTAGAATCTCATAGAAACTATAATGATGAGAACATTAAAAAGCACATTTTTTAACATTTACATTTTTTTACACTTAAATATAGACATTAAAGTAAGAGTTTCAGACAAGGTTGAAAAGCATTTTCAACTTGTTAATTTTAAAGTAAATTGTATATTTAATTTTCGCGCCTAAAACAAAGTTAAATAGCCATAACATATTTTATTTTATTTTTTATTCATAACCACGTCCGATGAAATAGAAATAAATTTTAAGAAATTAAACAGATTATACTTTTGATTTCATAAAAGAATAATAATTACAAAATATGTATAATAAATAAAAAAAAAAATATTAAGAATCTCAATTTCCTTTATCAACTCCAAGTAATCTTTGAAAACATTGGTTTTCTTGTCTTTTAAATCAAATAAAAAAGGCAACAAAACTGATATATTAGGAAAATGTAACTTACCTCTGTATTATACATATAAATTTCGAAATCTGCCAAAAGTAACGAAGATACCAAATACCTTTTTTTAATACACAAAAAAATATTTTGTTCAAAAATTTCAAATACCATCAGCTGGGAATTTCCCCGGCTCTATTAAAACTTATAACTAGTTTTACAAAAAAAAAACAAATTTAGTAAGTTTAACATGAATCTTTGTTAGATATATTATGTCCATTTTAGAATGCAGGCTTTAATACGTAATATGACCTTCAATAAAGTTTGATATTTCGTTCCAACTATATAATCTCATGGATATTTCTATTTTATTTTAGGTTCGTTATTCAGATTTTGTTTAAATTATAAGAAAAAAATAATACAATTTTTGGGTAATTCATTAAATTTAATTTTTTTATTTCGTTGGTACGTCAGGTACCTTGATATCTTTTGTAAAATAAATTTAACAAAAGATTATATCATTTTCTGGTGGATCAGTGAAAAAAAGATAAATTGTCTTTCTTTTTTTTAGCATTTGGATGTAATAATGTCGTCTTTTTTTTAAATAATTTTTGGTTTCCTTTACCTCGTTTTAGTAGTGGTTTTCATATAATAAAAAAAAAAAAGATTTAGATAAAGGTAGTCAAGAAATGTCTCCGATTAAAATATATAGAGTCCTGCGACATTTTTGTTAAGAAGGAAATCGAAAAAATATATGTTCATATATGTTCATATTTTTCATATACGTTGTACATACCTATCCAGTTTTTTTTGGAAATACCTAGGAAATACGCAATAAATTTATGGTTAAGACTTTCTAAAATTCTTTAATAATAAGGTAAACTGGAAATTATTTTCTCCAAATACTATATGAAAATATAAGACTGAAATTGTTCAAGATTTATTTAAAATATATGCTCTATTGCTATTTTTTTATTTTATTTTTTTTCAAATAAATATTATTATTTCTATCATTAAAGACCGGACTTATGTCAATTAAAGGGTATCCTATTACCCTTTAATGTGGGTATTTTAATTTCATGCTCTTTCTCAATACGGAGTCTTTTAAAATAAAAAATTGTTTCAGAGAACAGAGAACGACTTCCCCAAACCTCCTAGGTCAATCTCGCTCGGAAGTCGCTCGAATGAGATATAAAAATTGTGTGGGCGGCCTTATGCCCTGGTCCCAATTATGCAATTCTATAAAGCCAAACATTTATAACCAAATGACATTAATGATTATTCTACCCTAAAAAACATGAACATAACAAATATAAAATGGTATGTGGTAAAGTTTCAGTATAATAATCTGAAAAGATTAGAAATTCACAAAAAATATTTATGACTTTATTTTATAAAAATCTTTAATCTGGTACACAATTTTTGGAAACCATCATAATAAATATTATACATACTCATACCTAATAATTTTTTCTCCGAAATAAAAACAAAAAAACTTATGTTTGTAAAAACTATCTCAACAGATCAGTAGTTGTTCTTAAATTTTAAGAAATTTTACATTTTCAAAATTTACCTAAAAAGGATAAACCTGTACAAAAGAACTGGTCTAGATCTAGAACTTTGATCTCTAAAGTAATTCTAGAACTGTCTGGATTATAGGTTTCTTATTCCTGCAGGGACTACATCTGTATTATGTATTATGTAGATATTATTTTAGGTGTATTATTGAAAAGATTCCGAATACCCTTATAATAATTATAAAAAAACAAATAAAATTTTATTTAATATCATGTCAATATTATAAAAAAATAAATAATAAAATAAATGGAATAAACCTACATTCGATATAATATATAATATGTTTGTGATTAAAATGATGGATAAAGTTATTTTTTTATAGAAATCTATTGGACCTTACTACAATAATACATATTTGATATTTTTTTTTCTTGTTCAACGGCGCGTCACATGAACATATTTAAATATTGATTAATCTCTTTTAAACAACACAATGGTATAAAAAAAGGAAATAAATGTATATATATAAATGAATATACATTTATATTTTTAGTTACAAAAAATTTCATTCATATATATATCAAGTTTTTATGAATGAATTCGTAATCTATCAATTCGTTATTCATCACAAGATATTTACTTTTTTATTCCAAAAAATTGATTAGCTTTATTTTAAAAAAAGTTCTTAGTTCAAGTTTCCAGGAAATGAAGAATAATATAATTTCCAGGAAGAAGAATAAATTTGTCAACGTATGTAACAATTATTTTCACTTAACAGAAATATATATTTCCAATAACTTTATGAATCTTCAGAAAAAAAAAAAATTAACTTTCTATTGTATCTTTTTTAAATTCCATTCTCTGTATTTAAGCAGAATTTGTTTTATGAAAATGAACTATATTTTGTGGATGAAGTTGAAACGACAGTCGGTTGGTCGCAAATACGCCAAAATTATTTTTTATTTTAATGTATGGTCATTATAATTTTCATTATAAAAATTCGGAATAGATTAAAAATGAAAATCTGAGCAACGAATACATTCTATTTTATAATACACGAAATAAACTATCATTTCACTAAGAGGCTTGGTTTAATAACATTTAACGAGTATTGCATTAACAAGTTAGATTGGCTATTTGCAAAAATAATGTTTATGTTTTCATATTGGCAAACTTTTTTTGATAAACAAAATAGGTTTAAGTATTTGCATTTATGTAAAAAAAAAAAATTACTAATGGTATAAACAGATAAGAATAAAATTTGTTTTTTTTTCTGAGATCTAATGTTTTCCATCCTTTTCTATTCCTATTTTCCATGGAGATGTTGAAAATGTTTCAAGTGAACATAAAATCTGTTTATGCTGACTTCATGTTAAAAATTTCAAAGATGAGTGATCAATAGATCTGAAAACTGGTTTAAAGCTTAAATTAAAATTTTCTAAAGAAACCAGATCAAATATTTTTTTTTAATTAAAAGTTAATCTCAAATGTAAAATTAAACAAAAATGTATATGCCTAATTATGTCATTTAATGTTTTTTGAAACATATAAAAACTTGATATTTTTAATTGAACCAATCATCATCAATAATAATAATTCTCAAAGAATGAAATAAGATGATTTCAAACAAAAAATGCAGAAATTAACCTTAAAACCCTAATTACATCATAATTTCTTACACCACATTAAAGATTTGAACTGCACAGAAAATTACTTTTTTTTTTTTGTTTTCCAACTTCAAAAAACAATCTATTTCCATCATGTATAAAAAGAAAAAAAAAACAGGGCTCATTTTTCATATAAGAAGATACCCTTGTATATAATCTTTCCACTGAGTAAGCAAATGATCTTTGCAACGATTTTTTTCAATATAAATTTAAACGACTATTTCATATAAAATACGATCTTTCAATCTTTTGGTCCTGTTTTTTACATTTTACAAATTAAATACATATATTTATTTATTTATTATTATCATGAATTCAACTAATTCAACTACACAAATATTTTATATTTCTTGATTTTAGAACATCTTCAAAACTTTATTCAATATAAATCAAAAAATTAAAATTAAAAAAAAACAAGTCTGGTCGAAAAGTGTCCGAACATGGAATCTTCTTACACGGTCAACTGTATCGAAATAATTTTTTCATCACTTTTAACTTTTAACCATAAAATAGAAATGTTGTTAATACCTACTTAAAAATTATGTTATTTTAAATTCCTCTTTAATTTAGAATGGGCGAATAAGAATGTTTTCTCTGCATATACTATTGCCGCCAGTCTCTGTAGGTAACTTTTTACTTTTAATTACAACACATACACCTTTTTCTTTAATATCATGTATTTCGATGCTTCTTTTCAATCATTTTAAATATTTAGTGAATTTTGACACTTGTCAAAATAATATTTTTAAAGTTATTTTTGGGATCGCCCCTTTTTTCTTTTTGTTTTTTTTTTTTGTTCTTGAATTAAAAAACGAATTCTTTTACAAAATTATGTACTTAAATACATTGCACATGTACATCCATTGGTACATAATAATCAAACCCTACGCACATACACTTTCAATTCCTTTTATGATGCTTGCGTTGTTTTATAATAATTGACTTAAATCTAAAAAATATCTCACGATTATTACAGGGCATGATATTGGTCAAGAAGCTTGTCAATGACATTAAAGCAGAAGTTTCAAATATTGAAAAAGGAAGTATTCAGAAGAAACCCCAATGGTTCGACTTTAAAATTATGTTTTTTTTACTTCTCGGCACAACGTCAATTTCTTACAAAATACAACGAATTCGATGAGACTTAGATGCTGGAATATATGAAACATTTTTTAACAAAATTTTTATTTATGTTTTTTGATCCAAATCTATAGTTCTCCAACATGAATTAATTATTTTCGTCATGTTGACTTTGATTTGGTTATTGATTTTATTTATTATAATTGGCAACCGCAAAAGAATAATTTCGGACTAATTTGGGATTTTTCAATTTTAAATTAAATTTAATTTAATTCGAAATCTAAATATTGAATCCATCTTCCTTTAATTTTGATTTCTAAGAAAATTTTAATATTTGTTTTATCCTCAGTTTTTTAATGAAAATTGTTTTCTAAGTAAAATACCAAAACTTACATGACAATAATTTTTATTTAAATTAAAAACCACATTATAAGATAATGTGATCCTAAATAAATAAATAATACAATAAAATATATATAATAAGCCAAAATAAAAAATAAAAAAATAAAATAAATAAAAAAGCTAACAAGTGAATTTATTCAAAACGCATACCATTTGACTTTGCAAGAATTACCTTATATTGGTACTCTCTATTAAATTGCATATGGTTAATCCTTAAAGTGAACCATTGTGTGTTACATGTGAAAAGATATTTAATCGGATTACTTATATTATGTTTTGACAACAAGCAGAGAAAAACTATATATATATAGAATGAATAGCAAATGGTCCAGTCCCGGATTGAATTATTACATAAAATGATTACAATTTATAACGATTTTCTCAGATGAATCGACCTTAGAATAAAGAAAAGTATTAAACTATGTACCTATGAATTTTAATTTTGATTTAATTCACACAATAACTTACAAAATTATCTTGTCTTTAATAAAATGTACGAGATAATTATTTAATCTTGTGATTATGACTCAATATTACTTAAATATATGTAGATGTAGTTATACTATCAGAGTGTTCTTTTACGTAAAAATTTAAAATTTTGTTAAGTATTTCTTTATTGTCATCAAAAATTATCTATTGTTATTCCAATGGCCGAAGCACAAATTATTTTATTTGCGTTTGGCGACACAAAATTATTGATACTATGAAATTATAATAATTGTTCTGTTTGACCCATATATTATGAGGCCTAAAGAAAAACTATTGATAAATCGACACGCTCTAACTTTCATTCGAATGCTAATGCACAGTATTTCATTACGGGCAGAAACCGTGTGGTTGGGAAATAAAATATGTCAAAATAGATTTTTGAAGTAGTAAAATTTTTTTTTTTTTTTAATTTTAATTGAATTCTGTAATTTAATAATTTTAATACCGCGTTTAGCTTTTTTTATAGTTTGTTTAAAACCATTGAAAATACGATTAATTTTTTCCTATATCACATAAGCACGAAGAAAAATGAAAGACTGTAAATAAATAACAAAAAAATAGTCTTCTAATGCTTTTTAAAAACTAATTTTACTTATATAAGTTTTATTTTTTATGTAAAAAATATAATATTCATATTATAATAAATTTTTCACCATTGAAAATTTTAATTTTTTCAAAAGCAAATACAAAAAGACTCAATTTTTTTTTTTTTTGAATTGGCCGCGGGAACTCAATGCCATAAAAGAAACCAATTTAAATTGCTGACTAAAATCCATTTGATAAATTATTTCGTTATTACAATTATTGGTTTGCTTGTTTGTTGCAACATCATTTTATTAAGATGTATCTATAGGTAGCATATAGCCGGGCGATAAAAAAATAATCTTGCAAAATGATTTGTAATAATTATTAATTGATGTGTTAATTTGTAGAAAATCTAAGCATTTTAATTCAAACTCAAATATCTTACACTTTGAATTAAAATATTTTTGGTAATAATATTTGTTCAAACTTAGTTGTTTTTTTTTTGCAGTTGTTTATATACCCAACAGTTTATTAAACACATATTTGCGTCAATTTTGTTTTGAGCTTATCTGTCTCTCACTATATTTCTAATTAATTGGACTATATTATTGAAATGGCAGAATTGGGCACTGAAGAACCATCAGATTTCAAAATATTTTTGTTATTAATACAAAAAGAAATTAATTTGACAACAAATTGCTTGAATAAAAAAAAACTCAAAATCAATATTAACTTTATAATCCTGTGATAATAGCGAATCCTAAAAATAACCAAATGCTGAATAAGCACTTAACCGTTAATATTTATAACTAAAGTTGTTTTAAGACAGCATTTGAACAAATATTTTTATAGGAATAAATTTTCTTTAATATTTATATTTATTGGCTACCTCCTGTCTTTTGTTGGAGCACTCTTAAATGGATTAAAATATTTCATTTTTTTTTTTTTTTATTATTTTTCTGTTGAGCACACAAGATGTAGAATTTTAAAAAAGAAAAATTTCTATGCATTTCCATTTAAAATAATCACATATGGCTAGTAATTTAGCGTAACAAGGACAAATTACAGAATTATACGCATATGAAAACCTAGAAAAAAAAAATTAATTGTATAATCAATTAAGTCAATTTTTGTACCAAGAAAATTAAGCAGAAAATTAAACTTCATACCTACGATTCAATTTTAACATTTGAATGTATGCGAGCAATATATTCGTATGTAGTTAGAAATGAATTTACTGACTTTCTCATAGCTCTGTAGGGAAATGTATATTATTTTTTATTATTGCAATTTACTTTTACCCAAATTATATCACGCATATAAAAATTTCAAAAAATGTAATCTGATTCTAAAATCTAAAAGTTGTAAGTCCTTCCAGGGATTCTTAAAAATAATGCAGCTGAATTGTGATTAATAAAAACTATACAAATTCGAATTAATCTAGTTTTTGCATTAAAAACTATATAAAGTATTTATTAAAAACGAAATTTTAGTAAGAAACTCAGCTTTGTCAATTTTAAGCCGTAATTCCTATAACATTTATTATTTCAATATTTAATAACTTATTCAATATTAGCGCATAATTTTACCAATAAAAGTTAAATGCCTCCGAACTGAATTAGTTACAAATATTTTGATAGTTACTTTTTTTTTTTTTTTTGATAAATTAATGATATAAATATTGGATTAGAAATAGGAATTAGAAATTTTATATTCATTTTCTTCTTTGCATTACAAATTAAAAACAAAAAAAGACCATAAATCAAATTCTATATAAGCTTGAAGGAATATAGGAGATTATAATATACAGAGAGCTAATATAAAATGAACTATAAGGAATTTTTGAGTATATTATTAATTTATATATTTTTTGAAATGTATCTTTAATTTTCAATAAAATTTTAGAAATACATGTATACGAATATGAACTTGACTAATAATCCTGATTGAAAAATTGCGGGTTTCAAATAGTCGATTTGTGGTTTCTGTTTTAATTAAATTTGGATGTCATGTGTCGTGTCATTGTAAGCTAGACAAGAGAATATGGTGCAAAGATATTTCTGCTGATTTATGGAGTCGTTGAGCAAATTTAAAAAATAAATTTGACATACTTAAAGAAATATTTAAGTATCACACAACAACAAATCACTGATTAATTTAAATGTTAATAAGTAGATAATGCTATACTGTGATGTATCAGATATTAACGCCCAAAGGAAGTATATACAACCTTGCCCGTTTATCAAAATGTCTTTTGTAAAAATGACACATTAAAATGTTTGGGTGCTAATTATCTTCTAATGATCTAACAAATTAAAGTAAAAAAGGAATTAACAGCCTTAGCCTCATTAAACTACGCAAATACTAGAAAGTTAATCACTTTACTGTATCAGCAATATAAAACCCAGATAATTATCACAAAATTCTAATGTATTTTAATTTTTTAGTTTTTTATTATTTTTGCGGTTAAATTAATAACTATGGTGATTATATGAGCCGAAAATATCAATCAAAATCCCAAAGAGTCAATAAACCCATTATAATAAATTAATGAAATATATATTTTTCTTAAGCTAATAAAAGTGTAGCAAACCATGGGGGCTTAAAATATTATACGCCATAAACAATGGATAGATGTCACTTAGTTAGCAACTTTCATTGATAATTTTTTTAAGTTTTTAACAGATTCTCGAAAAACAAACGACAGCACGTTTTTAAGAGATTATTATTACGCAATGTTTATTTTGGGTTTTTTTTTTCTTTCTTTGAATTGATTTCATTTAATTATGTAGATGCGAAACAAAATCAAGTTTTTTATGTTTTCATTTATAAATATAAAAAAAAAAATAGATTTAAAAATAGAACATCATACTTAGTATTTAGAATTAAGGAATATATATAATAAGAAAATTTTTAAAATATATAACAATGTGAAAAGGTATTTTTGTATTAAGTAATTTCTCACATGGACCTGTGGCGCAATGGATAACGCGTCTGACTACGGATCAGAAGATTCCAGGTTCGACTCCTGGCAGGTTCGTTTTTATTTGCTATTATTTTTTCAATTATGAAATAAGATTATAAGTTATACTGATGTATGTATAGTGAAGTATAGTTTAGTAATATTGTCTAGCATAAGAAATTATAAATAAAAAATCTTAATTTATCACTAAGTGTAGAAATTACATATGGAGGGAAAAAACTTTTCGTTTATTATTTAATGACATTATTTCTATAAAAAAAAGAAAAATTTTCAAATCAAAGTGGCAGAAAGTAACTTAAATCTTAATAAATTTGAATTGATAAAATCATTTAACTTAAATTGTTTATGCTGTTTTTATACAGTGAAAAAACTTTATAACTTTTGGTATATTTCCACGTCTTTAAGGTGTCACGTAAGTTCATAAGCAAATTGTGCATTTTTCAACTGAACCATCTTATTAAATAATATTGACCCATTAAAATTAAATATAATATTTTTAAGTTCCAATTTCATAATTTCAATTTTCTATCTCCCCTAATTCAAAACAAAAAAAAAATATGAATTTCTTATTGTCCAATTCGCCATCAAAAAAAGAAGTAAATGCTTTTGCGTGGAGTGGGCTGTTACTAAATAAAAGTGTTTTACATCACGTCATCACATGTGAAAATGAGAACAACAATATAAATGCATTTGATCGCGTTAACAATTATTATATAAATTTTACCTTCTTGGTTTTTTAATTCATTTTTATACCAAACAAGTAGTAGTGATATAAAAAGCAGGTGTAATGATTGAATCTTCTGGGTATTTCTTATTGTAAAAAAAAAAAAAAAAAATGAAAATATAAGAGATGATAATTGATAATATACGTAATTACTATGTTACATTTTTTATTTCATATACATATATATTTATATATATTTTTTTTTTCAATTTTTAAGCACCCTGAAAAGAGAATTTCCTCTTACATTTCTTATGTTATTTTTTTTTTTAATATTTGTTTTTGTTTATTATTATTCTTGTGTTTTTATTATTTTATTTATTATTATTATAGGTTTAACACAACTATAAAATAACCAGATTGAGTATAAACAGATACCTAACTATGGTTTTCATTAATAAATTGAAGCCAAGGACAAAATGAGTTACTTCTTTTTAGACGTGTTATGTTCACATTTAATTAGACTATAATTATAAATTATAATTTTTTTTTTGTTTTTAATTTAATATTCTGTGTATTGTATGTGACAACTTTTTGATTTATAGTGTACTAAGCAAAATGTTACAGTTGCTTAGTTCTTAATTCTTTTTCGCAAATGAAAAAGAAAAAATAAACCCTACTAAATATATACAGTGCTCATATACAGCCAGGAATTCCATGTCCTGAGAAGAAAATTAATAAAATATTTCGTTTCTATGAAAAGTGTCCATTGAATATCTCGTGTTATCTTGTGATTCTACGTATATTTTTTTTTATTAATTTTTCGCTTTCTGAACAATTAAATAAATGAAACTAAAAAGAAAGTTATTGTGTTCTTTCTATCAGATCAAATTTTGCTCTAAAATTAATACTATGTACTCTTTTATATAATTAAAGATTTAAATTAAGTATAGTGCCCCGTTCTTTCATTAATTCTTTTGTGTTTCAATAATAAAAAAGACTATGATCGATTTCGTATACGTACCTTCTAAGTTCAAGTTCTGCAAATGCACATTAAATCTTATTTAAAATTTAATCTAAAAATTTGCACATTTTTGCAACATCTTTGCGCTAACTATTTTTTATTAAATTTAATGTTTATTAATTTTAATTTTGAACAAAAACGAATCTGTCAAAAAAAATATTACTAGTTGTTTAATAAAAATATAGGAAACGAACTTGAAAAACAAGAAATAATTAAAAAAAAAAATGTATAAACTAAAGTAATTGCCATAGAATACTAGACAGATTCATTCTGAAAAGGTGATAAATAATTCCAGAAATTCCGTAATTTTATTCATATATAAAATATTTTGTAAATTTATGATAAAGAATGGTAAATGTGGTTCTAAACTAAATTATATTGAATAATTGTTTTCTTAGTTTTGTTGAAAATTTTTTAATTAACATTAAAAATGATATTATGAATCAAATAAATAAAATAAGATCTAAGATAATTTGATTCAAGAAAAAGAATATTAATTAGAACTAAGAGAATGGTTTAATGTAATAAATAACTTCAATGAAAATATATTGAATGTTTAATGTTGGCCGTCATGGTGTAGTGGTATTGCCATTATCCTACGGCGTGTTCGGTCGTGGGTTCGATTCCCACCTCGGACTGGAATTTGTGTCAATTTTTGAATTTGTCGCACTTGAATTAAGTGTTTGTGTTGTTTTTAAGCTTTTGAAGCTTTCTCATATTACCTCTTAAAATACATGAATCCAAAATTTAGAAATTGAATTCGTACAGAAATATGTGTGTATTTTTTAAATTCTAATCCAAACAGACAATGACCTTATTTCTGCATTATTTGCTGAATTTATAACTCCATTTACGAAATATTCCTTTGATCTCTAATCTGATTCATAATTCTGTTATTCCTCGATAAAAATCCTATTTTTTTTTACCTGGATTTAAAAAAGGATACTAATTAGAATTTACAAATTTGACATAATGTATAGAAAAAAGAAAATCAGGCGCCAGATTTGTGAATTTTTTTTTAACAATGGCTCGATAAGGAAACTCAAGATATCCTCCTACCAAAATTTTTTTTTTAATAATATCTACATACTTATATAGATAGATATTTATGTATAAATATAAATATTAAATAGTAAAGAAAATATATATACATACATCAAAATGTAAACTTAATTTTAATTTTTAGTCAAATGAAATGGTTATGGTACAGATATTTTTAGTAGTTAATTAATAAGTTTATAATAGTGTAGTTAATAAAACTCAACTATACTCGATTCGGTGAAATTTTTTGTATAACCGGGCTTTCGATTGTTTCATAATTGATTTTCATTTGTTTTTTCCATAAGACTGGGTTCAATTTCAGTTTTAAGCAAAGCAAATGAACATAAAAATAAATGTATTTTCTTAGCTGACTTACTTATATACAATTTTATAGTTCGAGAAATTTAAATGATTGTTTTTTAAAAACTATTTAAAGTATGTACAGGTATTCTTTAAAATTAAATAATTTAATGTTTTTTAATTATAATCTTCGAAAAAAATTTATAAATATTATTTTCAAATGTGTTAAAAATTTTGAGGAAAAGTTATTGTGTCTAGAAAGACCGCCAACATACATTTTTCTCAATTACATAATTAAGCGTTTGAGAAACTAAGTATTTAAAACGATTTATTTTAATTCAGGATGTCCAATGTCCAGCTGAGATCATGATTATACAGTCCTTTTTTTTTTTTTACGCTGTAAAAAAGATTTCCGCTGTAAAGCTGTTTAAATTAACGCCTTTCAAATCCTGGAACAATGACGATGATAATTTAAAAGTAAAAAAAAAAAAAAAACATTAAATAAATTATTAATATCTTCTGTTTGATATCAAATTTTTTAAATCAAATAAAATTTTGTAATGAAATTTCACACATTTTAACATTGAGAGAAAAAAAAAAGTTAGTTTAGAAAATTATTTAAAAAAGCAGATGCTGAAAAATTATCACCGCATCTATCAAAAATGATTCTTAATTTTTAGGCACATGCTGTTTTTTTGTAAAAAAAAAAAAAAATAAATTAATTCAAAAATATAATAATCAAGAAGATAATAAAAATATTATTTTTGGTAGTATCGTACAAAGTTTTTTTTGTTTAGGTGTTTTGATTATTTTGTGCTTTTCAGAGGCACTAAAATTTAAGTAGGTGCTTTTTGAATAAAAGAATATAAAATAGATAAGTATTATTTTCCCTAATAAACTTTTTTTAATGTTCAGAAAATTAAAAAACGGAGCACAATATTGACTAAACAAAAATACATTGAAATTAGTGATCTAAGGTTACTACACTGTTAGATACAACTATTTCTCAGTTGGAATTCGATTATATTGCTTAATTAAATATATTTATTTCCAACCTTTTTCACTGTAAAAGCTATAGTTTCATTATTTGGGAGTTCGAATTATATATTATAGACATGGTTTTAATTTGTCTACCTAAGTATCCTTTATTTTATTTTACTATTTACGTTTTTTATTTATATACCGTAGAGGTCACAACAATAATTTATACTATATTTATAGTTATGCCAAAATTATTTGATTTCTTTTCAGTTGTTTTTTAATTTTGCTTTAAGCTACAATTACTTAATAATTTCTTCTAATCAAAATGCGCAGAATGTGTGAAATTATTATAAAAAAAAATTTATTAAAATAAAAAAAAAAATTCTTGACAAGCAAAATGAAAAATATGATTTAATTCTAATTATGACGAAATAGGGAACAGCATGACTTCTTTGACCGTTTGGTCTAGTCATAAGTTATTTTTACAAGTTTTTTATTATTATTATTATTTTCATCAAGAAAAATTAATTTTTTTTTTTTTTTCGAAGAATAAAAATTCATTAATTTTCGTTTTCTAAAAAGGGATCATCCTGTATTAACGTAAAGAAAATATATAAAATTGTGATAAGTAAAAATTAAATTGAAAGTTTGTTAGCCTTAAAGATCCTATATATACATATTATGTGAACTGATTCTTTTTGATAATTTTCAAATACTGGAAAACTTTTAATTGTATAATGTTATTCATGTCTCTGGATTGAAATCAATGCAGGACAATTTACCACCATACTCTGAAAGACTTGAACTATTTTCCAAGTCTAGAGGTTAGAAGGTGAAATGACAAGTCTGACTTACTCTTTAGTATTTGCATATAATTTTAACTTAAGTAAACTTAATTAATATATTTTTTTTAACATTATCTTTAAATAAGTTGTATATAGCTTTATTAACATTTGTAATCCTAATATTAAACATTTGAATAAATAAATAAAAAATAATGCACCCTTTGAAAATGAGTTCGATAGAAATATGATGGTAATTCTTTAAGTGAAAATTTGTGTTTTAAACGAACTAACAGCATAAAGAAGTTTTAATAGAAGAAATTGATAACTTCAATGTTTTCAATACATTAAAAAATATAACATAATTTAATGATTACACCGCACCTTTTACAAGTTGTTTTGATTCTTGAACATGTTTGATAACCATGATAAATTAATCTACAAAAGAGAGCAATTTCATAGATTTATAAACAAATCAAGAAATTTTTTATCTAACAATTTTAAAATTTTTGATTTACGGATAAAATTTTATTTCAATAAACTTTACCCATGGGGTTCAAGTAGGGAGTTTTTTTTTTCCTTTATTAATGGTTAATAACTAAAAAAATAACATATTTTTTAATCTAAACAGAGGCATATTATAACTTGTATTTTATTTGTAAAATGAATTATAAGAACATTCTTAGTTTTTTTTATTCAATAAAAATTTTAATTACCATAAGAGGATCATGTATCAAAAACTATATATTTGATTTGAAAAAGAAAAAAAACACTGATTTTGATGACTCTTAAAATAATCATTATTTAATTTTTACATTAACACCTCATAATATTTCTACTTTACCATCTTTTGAACTTATAGTTATTCAAAACCCTTGTTAAAGTTCACTTAGATTTAATTCAAATCTTAGCCACTTGCTTCTCATTTTAGATTTATCAAATAGCTCCTATCAAATACAGCTTCTATCAACAACAACTGATAACCTGTCTTCCTATTAATATTAATTGATAAAATAAGTCTCATTTTAAAATATACATCATGTATTTACCTTGGAAAGATTTTTCAAATAAAATTTATGTATCCAGTATTTTTAGAATTATTTATTTTATTTTTTGTATCTTATACTATATTATTCCAGATTGGTATAGAAAAAAAAAATCTGCAAAAGCCTGATTAAGGCGTAAATATCGCATTTATCCATTTATCATTTTCCCATAAGACATTCAATAATCCAACATTGTAATACACAATATCTGTAGTCAAAGGGAAGAATGGCATAAATATTAGTTATTTATAGTTAGAGCAAATCACTTGTTTTCATTTTTCTGAATGAAGTTTCTGGTTGAAACCAAAGTCTGAATTTGAGTTTTTACGTTATTATTTCGTTTACAGCAAACATTTTTTTAATTTTCCATAATTTCAAAGGGAAATTAAATTCTTCAGCAAAAAATAAAAAAAAATAAATTAAGATGTTAACTTTTTCATTTTTGCTTATTGTATAATCAATAAAATAATTAATAAATTTATTCTAATCTAAAGTACATCATTAAACCATATAGCCGGAAAATATTATGAAACCAATTTTAATTTCTTTTTTAATAGAAACATTTCAGAGGAAATACATGTACTTGAATGTGTTAAGCAGATACATAGGTATTTCGAATTTAACTTTTTGTCAAATGAGTTTTCATTATCAAAAGAATGACTGAGAAAAGTTTATACAAAATAAAATTGAAGTCTTCGATGCATCTAAACGTAATTCCTTCAGATTAAGACATTAAAATTTTAATAAATTGAAATGCAAATAATCTGTCACTTGTTTTATAGAAATTAGGCTAATTCGATTTTTATAAAAATTTGCTTTTACAAAATGCTATTACATCGAAGGGCACTGAAATCATCAAAATGTTGAAAATAAAAAAAAAAAACATGAAAAACATGAAATTAAAATGAAATTTATAGATTTTCAACACGGATGAGTGCAGGAATAAAACATTAATATTCAAAAAATGCACTAAATTAAATGCGAAAATACCAAAAAAAAATATTTTATGTTTATTATAATTTGATTTTGTGTTGTCGCTACTTTAATGTTTATTTTATATAATTTAATCTGTTTTTTTTTTTTGTGAACCAAATATTATTTACAAGATTTTCGACTGTAGAAATAATATATTTTGTGTCTTCTAAATGCAATATTGCATAAAATCATCACCGAACAAGAATCATATTATATTTACTTGAAATGTGTATAAATGTTGCATTACTTAATCAATTAAATTATATATTGCTTTCCGTAAGACGAGTTTGTCAAACAAAAAAATTCGTTGTACAAAATCAAAAGTTTTCACAATATTTTACAAGCATGTACCTTATAATACAATACAAAATACATCAAAGTAAATTATTGAAAGTTCAATCGTTTGAGAAGTAAAAAACAACAGCTAGAATCTTACGCAATTTGAATTTAGAATACCAGTTATTGGTTTAAGATTAGTTTAGAAGTTCACAAACAAAATCTTCTGTTGCCCTGTCATTAGATGTTGCCAAATTTTCTTTTATTTTCCTTAATTCAGTGGCCGCATGACATAATCGCCTAAGTCGATTTTGCTACTTTTCAGGAGAGCAGTTTAAAGTTTCAAATGTTTAAAGTTTCAAATTGGCTAAAGTTAAGTTAGGAAAAAATCTAAGTATTAAAAAAAAAAACGAATGATTGGAATAAAGACTTATTATGTTAAGATAAGAAAATTTTTTTTTGATTTCTGAAAAATAATCAGAGTTAAGCTGTTATTCCAAAATCATAAGAAATTAAAAACGACTTAAGCTATTATGTTTTTGGCTGTAAAAAGTTTAATTGTAAAGCTAGGAACGTAAAAATTTGTGAGTATACGTAGAATCATATGACCAACAGTTTGGAACAATAAAATCATAACGGCCTAACCCGACTTAAGCGGTTATGTATTGTGGCCACAGAATTCATCTGATACTGTAATTTTCGTTATGTTTTTAATTCTTGATTCTTTATTGAAAAAAAATTTATTCTTATGATTACAAACATTAAAACCTTAATAGTTTTTTAAGTAAGTGTCAAATTAATGCTTCAAGCTATAAATATTTTATACTTTTAACAATTATTTTCTTTGAAACAGACATTGATTCAAACGTGGATAATTTATCATAAATTTAATTTTAATTAATGCTATTTTTAATGATTTTTTTTTTGCATTATACATTATTATTGAACTTTTACTATAAACACTAGAAAATGCTATAAAACTAATTTAAAAACTAGTGCATAATCGCGTTACCACTTTTAATTTCTAACTATGTGATATCTTGCAAACAATACAATTTTATTCTCCATAGTTTCTGTCTATTAATGTTTTATGAGTTTTTAATGAGTTAGCAACTACAACTTTTCTTTTTCACTATAAAAAGTAGTATTTTTCAAATCGACAATAAAATCGCAGAGAGTTCAATAAAAAATCCGTTTTCTTTTACTTTTAATTAAATTTGAGTACAAAAATAAATATTATTTTAATTGAATGGAATATTATTGTATTTGGAAAGTACGATCGACGTATATTTCAGCCGCAATAGGAAATAGCAATCTTGGATATTGTTTTTTATTATATTAAGATAATGATATGCTTAATCAAAATAAATTGACTTAAAGCAAAATAAATTCATTAAAAATATGAAAAATTTAGAACATGTTTTATTTTTTGTGGTTAAACTTTTCGTCGCGTCGACAATTTCCACAATTTCCACCATTTTTCTGTATGAGTTTAAATTTAACAAAATGAGATAACAGAATGTGCAAAAGTTATTTAAATCATATTGTATCCCAAAAATGGAATTTCTATATTCGGAAAAATGGAAAATCTAAATTTTACAATTCCGAAGTTTATTTTTTGACAAATGAACATCAAATATTGGAATATGCAACTAAAATTGTTTTTTAAAAAGAACAATAATTATATTCTTTGGCTTGATTGTTTTGATGCGGTTGTGTTTATCATATTATTGAACCTGACAAAAATAATATGATAACAAATAGATAAAAAAAAATTTCATACTACATATACGATTATCGTTATTTAAATATATTTAAACATATAAATAGACGAATATAAATAGACCCTATAAACTTCATTAAAATTACATATTTACCTCAATTAAGTATTAGAGTTCATTATATTCGAAATTATTAAAAATACTTTTCTTTGATTTGGAGTTTTTAATTTCTTCAGGCTCTAAGAGTTATCATTAAGTTTCCATATATATTTTTTTTTTTAAGATAATTTCTTAGATGAACGAAAATTACGTGAAATTGTTTTAACCGTAAAGTTACTTGCTTGATTTGATCATATAGTAACTTTCAAATTATGCAAATTAAAAAAAATCTAAAAATTGGTTTTATTCAATCGTGTAATAAAAAAGATTATTTTCTCCTCAAAGAAATAAGTAATGACTCAGGAACTAATTTCGAGTGGTTAAATACAGAACTAGTTTTTGAGATGCTAGAACTATAAAGTTTGGTATATGTTGTTAAGATTGCTTATTTTTCTTCTTTGAACTAGTTAAATAGCCGGTTCCAGAGTACAAGAAAAATACTTGTACCTACTTTTATTGCAAATGACAGAAAAAAAGCTAATACTAAAACTTTTCATCTAAAAACGATAATTAATGGTTTATGGGTTCCATAAGACAAAAAGGTAGATCGAAAGTTGCAACTATTTAAATTACTGGATCAAAACTAAAACGTATTAGATCGATAGTTAGAACTTTGGCGACTCTTCCTTCAAAACGTAATAAAATCGAAAATAATGTTACCCATGTATTGTGTAAGAGTACAAAAATTATGTATTGTACATTTTTCTTGTAAATAAAATAAAACACACTTCTTTGAAATAAATATAAAACACACTTCTTTCTGATAAATTTTACATAATTTTCATTTTATGATTGGAAAATAATATTTTAGGTGCAGTATTTAGACCTGTTAAAGAGAAGTAAAAAAAAAAATTACCTTTAAGCGGGTTTTTTTATTTGAAATGAAAGAAAAAATTTAGTTTCAAATTAAAGACTTTGAACGGATATTAGACAAGAATAAGAAATATTTTTGTTTTGAGAATATTGTCTGAAGGTTAAAGAACTATATTTTATTTATAATAACGTAATGCTTTCAGGGATTTTTTTTAACAGCATAAGCAGAATCATTATGAAGTGTTAGAAAAAGAATAATCCATTAGATTTTTGAAAGATTCTTTTCGATTTTTTATTTAAATGTATACAATTTTATGTAACTAGCACCTTTTGAAAAGATAAGGAATATGTATATATATGTATGCTTGGAATAGTTTTTTCTAATATAATTTTATGGTAGCAACTATGCAGAATTAAAAGAGTAAATTGGGAAAGTTCATCCTACAGAGTCGGGAGAGTTATTTTTGAATAAATCCAAAGTACAATTCGCGAATGTTGAAAATACATTGATTGATCATAAATTTTTCGCATTTTAAAATTAAAATTTACATATATAAAATCATTTGATTAATTCATTTGAAACGATTACACTATCATTAGGTTTGTTTTTTTTGTCTAATTTTAAGAATTCTAGGAAAATCAAATAATCCCACGAGGAAAGTAGAAGTAGATTTGACAATCTTCATTCACGGTTCAAAAGATTAAATTGGGAAGACTTAATGTTACAGTAACAATTTCAGTGTAATAATAGTATCGGGATTTTCATAGAGCGTAAGTTAAGAAAATTCATTGAGATTAAATATCTAGGATTTCCTAACAAATGCTTAGAATATCTTCCTCTTAAAACAAACAGTATACTATGATTTATGAAAGTAAACCATTTTATAACAATTAAATCGATAAAATTTGTATTGGTAATTAATTAAATATTACATAGAGTTGTGTAAAATCTTCATTTAATCAAATATTTAATTTCAAGAAAAAAAGTTAGAATAAGTTAAAGCCAAAGTTGTACACAACGCTGAATAATGTAGAAAAAGCTGCAAAGATTACGTACTGCATGAGAAATAACTGCACTCAGTGTTTATATTTGATTCGAGTTTCTTTGCATATTAATTAGAAAAAAATATAAATAATTTCTTAGTTATTTTAATCTTAAGACAACATCAAAAGTATTATTTTATGTAAAAAAAAAAAAAGAAGCCGGCAGAGAAAATGTACTTTAAATTTTTTTCAACATTAAACTGCGAAATTGTATATAAACAGATAATTATATAATTGTATATAAACAAAAAATTATAATAATATGGAATTCAGAATTTGATGTTAAAAAAATGTTTTTTCTTTTTCGTAAACATATTTTTAGACACTAAAAAGTTGAATTTTTTTTTTAATGTGGCTTGAAAAAAAATATAATATATAATTTTTTTTTTTATTGCTCGAAAAAGTTAATGTTCTTGATTACTTGTTAAACTATTCAAAGGTGATGTTAAAAATTTTAAATTGCTCTTTCAGAGTAAAGAGATAAAAGAGGTGTCTAAAAAAATTAATTTCGAGATTACACGACGAGATACTTCTATATTCAACAATAATATGATTTTGAGAGATCAATCAAAGATTTGACTTTAAATTTGACTTTAATTCATGTTTCATGTTTTTTATTTTATTTTATAATGTTTCAGCCAATTTTCCTCTCAACTCTTCAAATTTATAAGGATTTATTTGTAATCACTAATTTTATCAACATTTTTCTTTCAAAAATAGTCGAAAAAATTCTAAGAAAATTTTATACAATCTAATCGATTCAATTAACAGCTAAAATGGTAGTCCCCATTTTTTTTGTTAATTAGAGCTTAATTATTAATCGGTAGCTTCTGTTGGGCAATAATGTGCTTTCCTAGACCTTTCAAAAAGTGATCTTGATAATTTATAGGGAATCACAAATAGAAGAAGTTTGCAAAACTTCTATCATCAACGAAAAATAAATGTCCACAAAAATACTTCAAAGTTCAACTTTTGTGCTTTTTTATTATTTTGGTTCAAAATGTGTACAAAAATTTTTATCTGTGAACAAGACCGTAAAAAACCAAAAAAAAAAAAAAAAACACTCCATAAAATATGGCAAAACAGAAGTCTCAGTCTCAAATAATGTAATAAAAAATGATGATACAAGCAATAAAAATAAATTTAATTAAAATTGATTTTTCTTTTTTCATTCAATTTCATTTTATTTTTTTTTATTTCATTAAAAGAAATTTTACTGATACGATCATTAATATTGAAATTAATTTGAATTCAAATTGAATAAAATATAAAAAAAAAAAAAGAATATTATTATTTTTTTTTTTTTTTTTTGAATTTATCCAATAATCATAACTTCTGTATTTATGAAAATAATAATAATAAATTGGATTTGCATCGAATGAAAGAATAATAGTTTGGGCTCTGTTTTCTTAATTTTTGTTTGGAAATTACTTGAGTCGTTTATCTTAAAAAATATTTTTATTTTTTTTTTAGAGTTATGATGAAATAAATAACAATTGAATAACGAATTAAATTATTATCCATAATAATAATAATAAAAAAATATTATATATATAAATTTTTTTTAATTTTTCAGTGAATAATTATTATTTGTGTATTACACTTCTTCTTGGAATTTTAAAATATAAAATTTTAAAAGAAAAATTATACCATTTGTCGTAGTTTTTTTTGTGTACATATTTATTATTATTATTATAAGTCTATACAACATTTTGTTATGTTGGAAAAGGGATATTTTGCAAGAAAAAAACCTAAAAGATACTATACTGGCAGCATATTATTTTTATATTTATTATATTTACTCTCTGTATATTAACGTAAGGATTTTCATAATTTTTTTTTTGCAAACAATGTATCACACATCAAATTAAATGTTAATTTTAATTTGTTTATTTATATTCAATATAATAATATTTTAAATATATATTATAACTTCGATAAAGATCTGAATCTGAAATCAAAATTAACCCTTTTTTCTGCTAATTGAAAAATATACATAATTATTATGTATACAAATTTAAAATATTCTCGATTTCGACTTGAAATTTCACTTGTTCTTATCCTCACTTACTGCCAAAGTTTATATAAATTTTAATAATTATTTATTATACGAATACCTAAACACGTAGTACATATATCTCATATATTTTTCAACAAATACCAAGTTATTATAAAACATTATTCAGTTATTATACGTCATAACTTCAAATTTCAAACTTTTTTAAAAAAAGAGAGCAAATGCAGATATACATTTATATAACTTTCCATAAATTTTCTAGGCGAGCCGATTAGTAGCGGAGATAAAAATATCTTCAATTAAATAAAATTATCTTTAATTAAAAATCAATAAAAGTATTAAAATACATTGTGCCTAACCTTAAATATGAAATAATTTAATTCATGATCCAATAATTTTTGATATGTCAAACATTTTACCGAAAATCTATTATATATGTATTATATATAAATATATATAAAATTTAAGTATACTGTAATAAAAGAATAGGATTGATTTTGGTTGCGCTCTTTTTATATTATTTTCAAAAGAAAAAAATCTTACCAAAAAAAAATAAAAAATTATTATATATTCGATTTTATTTTATTTTTTTTTTTCCCTTAACAATTGATATTATTATATTTTTAATTTTTCTTGGTATAAAAATATTTATCAATAATTCAATTTATAATCTATAATAGTTCTATGATATAATATCTCGTTCTCGAATAAAAAATAAATAAAATGTTTCTAAAGAAAATTTTTTCTTCTTTTTTTTTTATTAATATCATTTTTATTTGGAAAATTCATTCCGCCTTACAGAGCTCCTTTTTAACTACACTTAAAAAAGTTGTAATCAACAAACGTAAACGATGGATTAAAGTTCTATATTGAAGAAGAATACTCATGATGATGTTTAACTTCTGCAGCATAAATTGAACTTGCAAAAGTTTCGTGCTCAGAAGTTAAATACTAAAAAATTGTACCTTTATCCTAAAATTAATTGTTCTTCCTAAAATTAATTGTTAAGGGGTGAAGGAAATTGGGGGCTATACAAAGCACCTTTTCAAAATTAGCGCGATTACTAATACCAGCTACAAGGAGTCTTAATCGCCTAGCGATAAGTTAAAAAAAATTCTAATTCGTATCCCAGGCGACAGCTACAACTTTTTTCAAATTATATATTTTAAATTTAAACAATACTTAGCTATAAAAAAAAAACTTGAGAGTAAGGAATGTAGAAATTTAAGGACAACTACCCCTTAAACTGTTATAAAAAGACTAACTCAATTTTTTAGTTTGCTTATTCAGGATATATCAATCTTATTTAGTTTTAAATATTTCAGAATAAAATAATTTAATTCGGTATTTATAACAAAAAAATATTTAAAAAATTTATTTATATATTGATATGAATATATAACAATTTTGTAAGTAGCGATGTTAAGTGTCGAAAAACTTAGCTACTATTGCGTATCATTTACGCGTTCAGTGATCCACTTGATGCGCAGTCAAACAAAAATGAAGATTATAGGTACAAGTTTTTTTTTTAATTTTTTTTTTTAATAACAAACAACAATGATGAAATTGAGGAACAAAAGAGTAAATTGAAGGTTTTAGAAAGTGGGAAAAAAAAAATTATTTCTTTTAACGGTGGTATGAACAGAAATCTCATAAATTAAATTCTTAGTGTCACATTATGGTAGATATACTTTGTTCAAAATTTTATTATAAGAATTTTCATTTTTAATTTTATTATTATTATTATTTTTTTACATCTTCCAAATATAAATATTGTTGAAAAAATTTTATGTTTTTTTTTTTTAAGCCAATTCAATAATAATAATTTTTGTTATTGGGATAAACAAAAAAAAAAAACAAAAAAAAGTTAAGGAAAATTCAAAATATTGAAATTTTTTTAAATAGTTTTTTTCTTATATTTATATTTATATAAAATTATTTATTTTGTCATAAATAAGAATTAAATTTAAATAAAAAATTTTTTTCGTTTATTTTATTTGTAAAACTAAAATAAGCAATAAAATGATAATAATTTTTGAATTTGAAAATTTTAATCTGCTGCTGGTTGTATAACTGTGTGTTGGTTTGATGTTGAGGTTTATTTTGTTTGGCACAATTAAAAACTATAGTTTTGTATTTATTTCGAAGTTTTCAATTATACATTGAACTTACGAACTAACGTACATTATGTTTGGTCAAACTTAGAAGGCTACATTTTTGCTTCGCCATTACTTCCAGTTTACTGAAATTGGAAAGTGTAAATGAAAGGCTGCTGTTGCCCATATTGAAGTATGGATTCGATAGTATGGCAAAGAAAAATTTCAATACAATATGAGTTATATTCAATTTAAAGAGTTTAGGAAAAATAAATATTATGCAATATATTATCTACTACATTTTTGTTGGTGACACTTCAGGTGACAATTACAATCTTGTTGATTTCATTAAACACATTTTTTACCTAAAATTTTGATAGTTATTACACAAAAAAAATCATCTCCGAGCAAACGATGTTAAATCATTAACTCTACGTTTATTTTTGTGGAAAGAGTTTTAATATTTTTTCCCATTACCTCTAGATAAAACATTCCACTATAGTAAATTAATGAAATAAAAATTTCCTTTCTTACTTAATTCTTTGAATTATGTTATGGTTGGTAGTTGCAAAAATTTCATATCAAAATGAAAAAAAAAAACAAAAGAAGAAGAAAATATGTTGCTACTCATTCACTTAGTTAATTTTTTTAACTGTCAAATGCAATTTAAATTAAATTTTTTAAGTCTGAGCACGGCAGTCGTGATTTAGATTAATTTCATTATCTATGTCGATATCTATCTAATAATTATGAAACGCATTTATTTATATTACACACGCATTTATAAGGATGATTAATTATATAATTCTTCTTTAATATTTTATAAATATTATGAATGATCCATTAAATTAATAATAATTGATTGAAGTTTATATTTAATACATTTGCATTAATTTTGAATATTGATATAATGCTTGAATATACTTAAGTATAAAATATAAACTATATTAAATATTTTTATTTTTTTTTGATTATGATTAGGCAATTCTTCAATTCTATATAATGCGTATGCTGATAATTTATATACATATATATGGTTTTAATTTATTCAACGCACCCATGCCCACTTAAAATAAATCAGTTATTATTAGAAACAATTTAATTTGCATAAACTTTATATATTTAATAACAATAATAATAATAATAATAAAAAATATAAAATACTAATAATAAAAGTAATAAATATTTGAATAGGTGTTAAATTTTTGAAACTAATTATAGCTAAATCTGATATTATTCATCAAGCTTTTTGATCATAAAATCATATTGTAGTTCATATATACAGTTTGACTACTGAATAAGTTGTCGATATAAAATAACAGATATATATTAAGCTTTTTTTATTATTTATTTTATTTCTTCTAATTTTTTTATTTATTTATAAGATTTTCATATTAATAAGACTTAACTTATTTTGTTAATAAAAAAAAAAAAAATTAATACAATATTATTTATTATTAGTTATTATAGAAAATAATGAAATTTATTTGTTTTTATTTGAAATTTTAATTTCTTATTAGCATATGAATAAAAGTATTGAGTTATAAATATATATATATAAATTTTATAAAATATTTTAATTGGGAAATTGTTTAAAGAAATTAACTAAGTGATTGAAGAATTTAAGCCTAAAAGTAAAACATTGTTATATAAAATTTGGTCAAAACTCCAAAATCCACTATCTTCAATTTGCAACTCACAAAATAGACAATAATATATATTACATATTATAACAAAAAAATCTCTCATCTCTCATCGAAGTCTCACCGAATCAAGATAACGAATATCGATTCTAAAATATTCTATATAATTACTTTAAACTACTATTGAACTGAAAACAAAATACAGTGAAACCTGTCTAAGACGGAAACTGTATAAGACGGAAACCTGTATAAGACGGAACTTTTTTTTTTTTGATTTTTGATTTTTCCTTTCAAATCAACCCGTGTAAGACGGGAAACTGCCTAAGACGGAACTATTTTCCGGTCCGTTGCGGTTCCGTCTTAGGTAGGTTTCACTGTAGTTACCTATCTAATTTACAAAAAAATAATTAGTGTACATATAATTTTATACCTATTTTTAATAAATTTTTTATTTTTATTAAAAACATTATTCATGATAGTACTTTAAATTACATTCTTCTTATAGATGCCATCTGAAACATGCCATCCATGAGTAACATTAAACCGATAATTATTCGTTGTTTTAGATTCCATTGACAAGTTGTTTAACAGTTTATCTATAAAAATGATTAATTTCCAACAATAATACGCTAAATTTGCATATATTGCTTGATTCAATCTTGCGCATACCAGACCATAAATGATTTGATGAGCTGGATAATTTCATTACTGAACTTGCGATAAAATCATTATGAAAGAAAACGAAATTACCATCTTAATATGTTGAAAAACAAGCAAATTAAATTAATTGTTAACTATATCATATAGAAACAGATTCATTTTCTCACAAATAAATAAAGATAGTAGAGTTGTTTAAAAAAAGAAACTTGATCCAAAATTCCGTTTTGCGAAACCGTCACATTCCATTCATCAAAATTGATTAAATTGAGGCATTTATTTATTTTTTATGATACTTCTGAATTATTTATTTTAAAGTTATTGCATCAAAGATATGGATAATAAACAAATTTTTGTAAAGCATGCCATTTCTGAGCTTTTAGATAAAACTTACATTTTCAGAACAGTCTTTAGATTTTAAAAGCAACTTTTTTTTCCACTACGTTACTAATATTTATATCATATTAAAATTAAGAAAATACATAATAGAAATTTTTTTTTTATTTAATTTGTTTTATTCAATATTTATATTTTTACAATTTTGTCTTATATTTATAGAGATTAGGATTATTTATTTTTTTTATATTATCCCTTACAACTAAAATATTTCCATTTATTTCAATATTATATAATTTAATAATAAGTTTATTTTTTTTTATAAGTTTGATATTTAAGATAACTTAAGTGATTTTTTTTTTTTTTTTTTTTTTTTGATAATAATAAAACTTAGCACTAACTGTTCTAACTTAACTAGCCTACCATAGAAATTTAATTCAAAGAAAATAATGGATTAGTTTTAATTTTAAAAAAATTCATAATCATAAAATATTCATATAATAATAATAAAAAATGGAATTATTATACTTTATTTATGTATAAATAAATTTAATATTAATTCATTTGTAACGAATTAAAAATAAATATGCTAATTTTTTATTATTTTCGAACTCATTAATCATCAATTCATGCCCCAACGACAATTTTCAAGAAAAATTCGCATATTTATTCATTTTAGTTTCGCATATGAAATTAATATGTGACAATATTTCTTTTCTGAATAAAAAATAAATGTATATAAAGAAAAATATATGAATTTATTTATGCATTCCTTTTGAGAGCCACACACATTGAGAAAAAACTCTTCTTTTTTTTTTTTTGTATTTTCAAATACCATCATTTTTATAATAATTTTGAGCATTGTGGAGCCATCAAGTGCAAGATCAATATGTACTGGTACTGTGACATTATAGTTTTCTTTTATTTTTGTTTTTTTTTTTTTTTTTAACATTTTATTTTTTCAATAGCACCTTGGAGAATGTTTTTTTTTTTTTCTTTATTTTGCAATTTTAACATTTATTTATGGTCTTTTTTACACCTTTATTCTATATAGATATCCATAATGTATACATAATAATGTATAATGTAACTAAACTATCTATACATCCTTTAAAAAAAAATAAAAAAAAATATTTGTGATAAAACTACAATATAAAATAAATTACACAGTATTTACGATAGTTTCTTTTGAGTTTTATATTATCAATAAAATGTACAATCATTTATGTTTCAAATTTCTTAAAAAGACAAAATAACATTAATTATCAAAAGGCGTAGTTAAAGATATGAGACATTGAGGAAAACTAAATTAAATTATTCGTATCAAAATTTTGCACTATAAACATTTGAAAATGTTTGAAAATCAATATACAAAAACAACACCTCATCTATAATAGGTATTTTCACCTTTTCATTCAAACTTAGTTTATTCAAAAGTTGGTAAAAAAAAATTTTTATTTTGCTTTTCATTGAATAATAAATACATTATTCATTTTTATGTCATTTTGTATTAAAAATTGCAAAACGAAAAATTTTTTCATTCATTTAAGAAGTGCTAAATAATCCAAAAAATATAATGTATAACATATATTATTTATTCTCACTACGAGTTGAAGTATTTAAAACATTTGAACAAACAAGTTATGCAAAATTAAATCATAATTTTTTTTTTTTTGCATAAATTTTTAAAAATAAAATAAAATAAAAAGTGTAGGTACATAAGTAATTATAAAAAATTACTTAAAAATATTTTAAATTATATTACCCTTTTTGTTTTTTTAGCAAAAATATTTTTATTTTATTTTTTTTTAATATTATGATATGATAATTTAAATAAAATTCATAATTCCTAACAATTCTAGCATGAATTTAAGAGGAGGAAAATATATTTCATGATTAACATCATTAAATAATATTAATACTTATTAAAATTATTAATAAATGTTAGGATTTTTAAATGAAAATTATAATAATAATAATAATAATAATTATATTTTATTTATTAAATAATTTCATTTTACTTATATTTCTTTTATATAAAAACACATCAAAGTTTTAACATACCAAAAAATTTCTCGATTTAAAAAAATGTAGATGAAAGGAATTAGTAAAGAATATAGATCAATCAATACAGCCACTCAAAACGCATAATCGACTTCTGGGATAAAGAAAAAAATCTTTAGTAACATTAGTTGTAAACGCTGATATTAGTAATACTCTTTCCAAACCAAAAATTAAGTTTTCTTAAATCTTTCAAAATTTAGAAGTACACAAATCTATTACTTACTTATGCAAGAGATGTTATTTGCAGACATAATTTTACACATAGATTTATATCTGCGAATGTCCACATAAAATTCACTCTGTTACCATAATAAACTATAAAAAATAAAAAAAACATAATTTTTAAGTGCAACAAGTAACATACTCTGCTATTTTTGGTCAGTTGCCTTGCCTTTTAATTTTCACTTAAGGTTGAACAATTTTTTTTTTTTTTAGAAAAATGTTCTGTCGTAGAAACTTTAACAACGCTTTTAAAGCTTGATTTAAAGTTTAAAATCAAGGTGTGATTAAACATTTTAATAAGATTTACGATTAAATCAAACAATCTAATAGTTATAATAAAAAGAAAATAAATTCCTTAAATAATATTTCCAGTTTTTTTTTGTCATTGCGTATTAATTCTTATAATTGTGAGTATGATAGTATTATGGTTGGTCAATTGAAAACTTTCCAAATAATATTTTATATATAAATACTCACTTATAACAAAAACAAAATTTAAAATCTAAATAAAAAATTACAGAACCATAAAAAATAAAAATAATGACACAACTATTAAAAAAAATTAATTTAAAATGATTTAAATTACGGATATAATATGAAATAATGATTAAATAATTATTTTAGTTAAAATAAAAATAAAATTTTAGGTTTTTATTAGCAAACAGAACTGCAATGACATTACTTTTGAACTGAATTATGCATATTGAAGAGTTTGCGATAAGCATGAAATAATAAATTATCATTAAAAAATATAAACTCTTTATGGAAAATATATATACATTAAAGTATATTATATTATAGAAAAATAATAATGATATTCGAATTATTAAAAATTTTGCACCTAAATGGAATAAATTATTTTATTTAACGATCAAATTTTTAATTGTTTTAAGTGCGGTTTTTGCAAACCTTACAAATTATTTAACATAATATTGGTCAAGTGACATTATAACTATCCTGAGAAGATGACGAAGCTTATTTTCTTATGCATACTAAACATGAAGTGAATAATAAGTAATTATGCATAACAAGAAAAAAAACTCTGTACCTAGTTCAATTTTCAATTTAAGATTGTCCTTAAAATATAAGTTGCTGACATTCTTACGTTTCTTTCATTTTCCTTATTTATGTGCTCGTTAAGTCTTCCTTTTACAAGATATGAAATTAATATATAGCTTTAAGTCGCGCAAAGAAAAAGGTAAACGTTATGAAATAAACTATTAGTAATATATTGTTTTTGTTTTTTTTTCAAATATGTACTATCCATGGATCATAACTTTTATATAAATTTGTCACAACTTTATTGTTCATTACTTTTGTCAAGCTTGAATTTCTAACTAATTTAAACTATAAATATTTAAAATAAAATAAAAAAAATAGTTAAAAACATATATATCGTCCCCTGAGATCAGAACTATTCTAAGTCCATTTTTTTCAAAAACTGTTTTATTTACTTAATAGCTAGTCAGTACGGTTTCTGATGTGTGTGCAAAAACATGTGTTTGTTTAAATTGTTTTTCGTGTTCAAAACATAGGTAAGTACAAAATAATGCTATGCCCAACATATTTTTTTTTTACCGGCAAAACCATTGTATGTCCACTTATTTGAAATTTAATTAGTTCTGAAAGCAAGGTATTTTATCCATTGCCCATCTCAAAATGATTGGAAAAGGATATAATTGTAGAATAAACTTTTTGGCATACATCACTTTCTTAAACAAATAAACAGTTTTTAATCTTAAAATGGCTCTCCTGTAAAATTTTAAATTTTGGACTTAGAATAGTTCCGATCTCAGGGGACGATATGTATACTAACATATTATATATATATTTTTTGCAATATTATGTCAGTAAAAATCAACTTAAAAAAATATAGTCTATATATAATAAATATTTTCAATAAAAATAAAATTTTCCACAATTTGTTTCTTCTCACAGTAATAATGTGAATTTAATTCTTCGCTTCAATAATTAAATTATTAAATTAAATTTCTTCTGTTCGATAATTAAAAAGGAAAATAATTGATTTTCTGTACTTTCATGCTGGAATTAAAAATTTAAATAAATTTATTATTTTCTGGTTATCTAATGAATGGTGTATACCTACTAGTACTACACTACAATCTTTATAGCTTCTTATTCATAAAAATTTATCTGTTTTAAATATCCGATTTAAATTAACGTAATACCGGGGAAAAAATATACCAAATAAAAAAAGAATGGTTTAGTTAAATTATACTATAGTATGAAGCGTAATCAAATCAAAAGCATTTGGGTTTTTTTAATAGATTCTAGATAAATTTCCTTGTTTTTGTAAAATTGATTTGTTGTGAACTTCTATCTCTCATTCTAATAAAATAAACTATTTTATGGTTGGATATTAAATAGTTAATAATAATTAAAAATATTGTAAATTGTTTATTTTTCAAATCGAAATGTAGTAACTATTAAGCCAGCACTTTGGTCTGAATATTATCCAAGTTTATATTGACCCCTTGGAGCTTATAACTACTTATATACGTTTTTGATAACGCATTTTAACGATTAAAGGTATAAGATATACTTTGTTAAGAAAATGTATTGCCGATTCAGGGTTTTTAGATTCAATAGGCTTATAGAGTATGCAAGCCTTAAATACAAACTATACATATATATATACAATTTTTTTAAAAATAAAACACCTGCCCAAACTTACAACATATTATTACATCTTTTGGTTTCTTGGTTCAACTCAATAAAAATAAGCTTATTATTGAATTTAAAAGCCAACTAACTATATAGTAGACAAAATTCATATAACTATTAGGTATTTCTTATTATTATAATCCTTTTATAAGTAAAAAATGAAGTGGAAATTCAATTAAATGAATATCAAACTACATACCTACAAACCTTTAATCATAGGCATATATAATGCGCGGCCGTAATTATCTAAAAAATTCTCAAATTAAGTTTTTTTTTTTTTTTTCAAATAAAAATGTACATAAATTTTGTTTAAATTCCCCTTTAAGTTTTCATTATTTAAGATCAGGTTAAGATTTTCAAATTATCCGATGTAAGTTTGCCTACATTATAAATGTTTTCCAGATAGATAAATTGATTTATGATTACTTTTGCAATACATATAATTGAGTATTATAAGTGAAAATTGTCTATAATAAAATTTTACTCATCCATGACGGAAATTTTTTTTAAAATAAGTTGAGAAAAAAAAAAAAAGTTGAAAAAATTAAATCAGAATTATATGAAACAAACTCATCACTTTTTCTGATCTTGGCATTACGATGAATCTGAAACGAACTTTTATCTATAGTACATACGATTATTAGGTTATTAGCAATTAATTTCAATTTTTTTATTTCACAAATGTTTTTATACATATGTCATGTATGTATTATAACTAAAATGATTAAAACTTTTCATATAAAATTTGAATACATACATACTACTCCAATTCACTGGCAGATGAGAGGTGAGAAACTTGAAATTTATTAAATTTTACACTGCAAGCACGTAAATTGCAGTATAAAACATATTAGACTCCAATGTTAATGCATCATCATATCAATGTAATAAGAAATATATAAATTTATTATTCATAATTACACCTTGTGCTTGGGTGCAATGTAATTCACATCATTATTTGCAATAAATCTAATTAATCATCTTTTCTTGGTAATGAAAAGCATAAAAATGGACTGAAGTTAAAATTAGTTAACAAAATAAAAAAGTTTATTCACATGTTATGTATACGTGTAATGGTGTAAAATTACATTACATATTTCTAGTTTAACATATTTATGAACAACGCAATAAGTAAACGTTATCTCTAGTCTACGCACTTCTGTATATATTTTTTATTGTAGCCAAATTCGCAGGAAAGAAAGATTAGAGAAGAAGAAATTATAATTTAAAATTAATTTACTTAAGTTATTTTGAATAAAATATTCTTAAACTGTCGATAAATTTGGATTTTATGATAATAATTGGTAAAATGAACGTGTTTAAAATTAAAAAAACATTTCCTGTATTTTTATATATTTTTTTTTTCATCTTGTTCGTGAAAAATATAATTTTGATCAACACATTTGAAAAAAAAACACTCCCTTCAACAAATTTTGTCATCATTTTAAAAAGATGATAGTGCGTAACTAATTGTGCCAACTTAACTTATGTTTCATTATAAATATATGTCAAAATTAGTGAGCCATAAATTTTATAGATATTTATACCAAATAAAAAAAATTATATATAGCTAAAAGAATTATTTGTATATTTTGGTTTTGTTTGTATCTTTAGCCGATAAAAGGAAATATAATATATACTTAGAGAGTTCAGACTATAACTGCTAACAAATTTGGAAAGAATGTTAAGTGATAACCATAAACGTTGATAAACCATAAACATATAAGTTGATTTTCATTTACACACATATTATAATGTACAGTTCGTATTGAACTGTCGTTTGTTTTTTTTTTAACTTTGCTCACGAATTTTCATTTAGAAGACACTAAAACGCAGTAATAAAAGAAGCAAAAGTTCAACATAATCATAAAAAAGTAAATAAAACAAAAATGAACTTGAATAACATCATTAAATTTATTTCATTATAATAATTGTTTCTATTTTCAAAAAAAATTAATTTTTATTGTCGTTAAATGTCTCAGATAAGGTACATTATTATGTCTTATTCAATATTTGTACAAATTCATTAATATTATCAAAATATTTGAACAACTTAAATTATAGAATAATAGTTATATATCAAAAACACGATAGTATCGTTTTATTATTGGAGATCGCAAGTTGATATTTATAATAATAAATTGTACGATTCAAATATACTTTTGCCGCTCGTATTAGTAATATGAAAACTTACCAAGAATATTGTAACAATAGAAATATTAAGTCTTTGAGAATTTAAGTCCTTTCAGTCAGCATTGTGAAGGCGCACATTATTTTCGTTCACAAAATTTATTCATTAAATGTTTGCATGATGCATTTGCTTGCGTTTTACAAATTTTCATAATATACTTAACTTTTTTTTTGTAAATATTAACATAATATTCTTATCAATAATGTGATGCAAATACATAAACCTGTTTTGATAACGACTTTAAATCAATTAAAAGCCTTTTTTCTTGCAAAACTTATATTCGATAAGCTAATGCATACTACTAAAATATATTGATAATTTAAAAACAACTTCAAAGAACCATAACATTCCATATTAAAGAGAAATTAAAAATCAATAACCTTAATATTGAAATTGTTGAATGAATTTTTACTACAAGAACATATTCCTTTTGCACAATGAATTTATGTTAACAAAACGCCTTTCTTATTTAAGAATAGTTAATTGACCTTATCTGAATAAAGCCTAATCGATTCGTTAATTGTTCAGGCTCAAAAATTTAACTATATAAGAACTTGATATTTTTTAGTATTTAAGTATTTAAAATATTTTTAATGTGTCAATAATTTCCGAATCTTGAACAACTAGCACTGATTTATGTTTGATATAAATAAAATTAATGTACTTAATGTTAAATTATTAAAATATTTAATTCTTATATATATATTTTTATTATTATACTTAAATATTGTATTTTAATAGTGATTATATTTTTTTTTTAAATTCAACTATATTATACTTTATAGTGACTTCATATATTTATTAAATTTACAATTCTTTTTTCTTTAAGCATTAAAAAAAAATTCTTTTTCATTTTATTATTATTAGCATTAAAAAAAAATTCTAACTAATAATATTATTTTGCTTATCTGGGTAGTTTTATTTTGTTAAGTGCCATCTCAAAAATTCTATTTCTATATAAGTACGCTTTTCAATTCCTGATATAAAATATATGTAAGGTACTATAAGAAACTATCATTGAAATAATCACCATCATCATTATTGTAAAAGTTCCATCAGTGTTATTGCTGATTTCCATTTGCAGAAATTACAATCAAGGCATTATCCACCAAAAAAGGTGCCTCTAAATATTAAAATTTTGTCACATTTTCAATACGAAAATTGTAATAACCAGCCCAACTTATCCAGAAAAATTTATTAATTTTTTTTTAAATATTATGAAATTCCAAATTATTCTAAACTGAAATTACTTATAAATATATTTGTAATTATTTTATATATTAAAGAACGTTACAATTATGTCAGAATTGAATATTCTAAAATAGTTATAACTGATTTTATTGACGCGAAAACGAATTAAAAAAAACTACGCATTAATGAGCAAAATTTAATGTCACTGTTAGCTGTTAGGTTTGACTGTCAAGCTGTTTTACATAACCATCTATAAAGTGTTATCATATTCCCACACATTATAACTTTAACAGAGTGCAGAAGATTCTATGATATTTCAGTGTAGATATCGATTGTTGGACTTTTCTTAATTTCATTCGTAATCCATTTAAAATTGACATCAAACGTCGTTCTAATAAAAATTGACCTTCAGTTTAAGGTTTTTCGTATTACTTTTAAAACCTTTAACAACAAAAATATAAAAATTTTAATTTTAAAGATAATTTTTTTTTGTTAACTTTTTGCATATTGCAGTCTATCATAAGGAATTCAAAGACGCTTTTAATCCAATTTTACGATCCAATAGTAATAAACTCTACATACTAATATATGTACATATAAATTGTTTTCAGATTATTTATATTATTAAAATATTTTAAACGACATATTCAGTAAAATTGTTATCTATGCAATTTGAAATACTCTACGTTTGAAGATCAGCAGAAAGGCTAAATACATCTTCTTTCAATTTCACAATTTGAATTAAATTAAATGAGAGCCGTGTCATGTCATAAGTAATTAATAACAATTTGATTTTCTTTTGTTAAACAGTAGAAAGCATCAAAATACTCGCAGTAAGGCTATTATAAAACCTGTGAAAAATTCTGTACTTTCTAATGTTTTTCTCAATTCTTCACAAAGCACTGATATGGCTTTATTTTATAGCAATCAGCCATATGTAAGGGAATTATTATTTGATATTCTGTCATTTGAATTTGTTCCAAAGAGGAATTATGTTGTATATCGAGCTTTAATTTTTTTTTTCCTTTTTTAATACATAATAAAAAAGTGCTTTAACATTTTGTTTTGGATAATATGACTTTTATTCAATAAAATATTCAATTTTTCTTACAAAATACGAAGAAGAAATTGAGTTTATAATCTTTGGCAATAAATAATCTACTTAAAAAATAAATATATATTTATATACTAATTTTAATGCAAGTTAAGTGCGAAAATGCACAAATCAAAAATTGAAACTAATCTGAATTCTGAAAAAATTTTTAATAATGCACAAAACGATTTTCAATAATAAAAGTGACGTTAAAAGATTAAGACTATATAAATGTACTGCACATATAAAAAGAAACATCAAAAAAGATAAACAAAATAAAAAAAATTTTGTCATCATCCCACATGCCAATTAACACATTTTATTTCTATAAAATGAAAAAAAAAAAAAAACAAAAAACATGATTATATGTAAATATTATTTATTGCAATGTATAAATTTTGTGATATTAAGAATTAATAAAATATAATTTTGATGTGAATGAAAGCATTTTTTCAATGAAGTCTTCTATCTAACCGTATGAACCTGCAATTAGTCCGAAAAACTTTAAATAACAGGTGTCAAACGAAAATTATTTTTATTTATTTAAGATCGACCACAAAGTTTAATTTCTGGGTCCGAAAATTGGTTTTAAATCTTTACTTCGAACTTCGAACTTACGCAATTTTTTTTGATGATTAAAATATTTACTTCACCCTTACAACCAAATAATTTCGTATTTGGTTTTACAATTTTTTTTCAAAGATATCTATGAATATGTAATTGATTAAAATGTCAATAACGCCCTATGTAATGTATTATGCCCTATGTATTGTTAAACAAATAATACTAACTTTAAAAATATAATTGAAACATTAGTCTATTTAAATATGTCAATTAAGTGAAATTTAATTTCGACAAATCAAAAATTTATTTAATTAAAAACTTGTTTAATGCATCATGTGTATATAAAATATATTTTTATATATAATAGCAATTATTTTAGAATAGTTCCAGTCTTGATAATATTTTACCAAAAAAGTACCAAATGCACTCTACATATTTTTAAACCAAAACAAGTAAAATTTGTCAAGTACACAAAATGAAATATTTCCATCTTTCTGGTTTTTTGCACATATAATTCAAGAAATCATGCCTTGATTTTTATAATTAACTTGACCAAAAAAAAAAATTGTTATGCATGTTTCGGTTTTGTCTTTAAATTTTTTATTTATTTATTTTTTTTCTACTTTTCAATTTTTCATTTAATATACAGCTGTAAAGTGTCCATGACAAAATGACATGTATTTTAATCGTGTTAAAATGTGCGCTTAGCAAATTTTTTCTTATAATTCTTTATATAAATGTCCTATAATAATTATTATTATATTTTATTGTCATTTCGTTATAAAGGCCAGATAATTATTCAGATGTTTTATGTAGCCAATTATACCTATGAAATGTGGAATTGAAGAAATCAGCCCAATTTAGAAGAACTTATATCAAAATATCAACTTGATTTTTGGATTTTCTTGTCAAAAAGTTTTAATTAAAAATTAATAAATGTTCCTGTTTCTTTAACCTTTACAATGATAATTTGATGACAGCATAAATCTCATTATAAAAAAGTTAAAATGACTCAAATTCATTTATTTCACGATTACAAAAATGAAAGAAATTATGATCTTCTACTTATAAGTACATATTACATAATTATTAACTAAACAAAGTTTAATACTTAATGCTCAAGTGCTCGCATAGTGACGAAACTATATAGTTTATGTAAATTAAGAAAAAATTGTAAAAGAATTTGAAAGTAGATTAAAAAAGATAACTATATATTTAATTCCATTTATTTATTTATATATCATCATTTACACTCCACATAGGTACATATACATTACATATTATTTTTGTGCAATCTACAAGCAGATTTAAAATTTAAATCCCTTTTGAAAAATTAACAAGTTTTGAAAAAAATAAAAATAAAATGTTTTTCGTTGTTTATAAGTTTGACATTAAAAATAGAATGACGAGGCGGACATAAACATGGCCTAAATTTATTCAAAACTTTTAAATAACACAAAAATTATTTTATATAGTATTTTTAGCCAAATAAAATAAAATAAGTCCTTGAAAATTATAAATTATTTTATTTTAATATGAATATGTATAAATTAATGTTATTTGCCGGTTTAAATTACAATAGTATCTTGAAACAACGCTAATGAAAAATTATTATTCTCAAAAAAATTTATAAAATTAAATTTAAGATACTCTGCGATATTATGTTCTAATACTATACGTAATTGACTGGGCATTTCTTATTGACGCTGTAATAACAAATTTTCTTAACTTCCTTGCTGTAAAAAAAAAAAAAAATAAAAGCGTAATTATTTTTTATGTAATTAAAAAAATGTAAAAATTTCTATCCTACACATCGTTTAATAGTTGGTTAAAAAATTTCAATATGTACAATCAGACATAATTATATATAACATACCTAATGTTAATATGAAATAATGGTAGACATTGACATTAATACATTTATGGAAAATTTCTCAGAGTTACCAGATTTTTGAATTCCAGCTCGGGACGAATAAAATTTATTTTTTTTTATGTTAATAAACATCAATTTGTATGTGAACTTTTAATTCGCACATATACTATACATTATTAATGGATACATACACTATCATTATTCATTAGTATTATGATTTTATTTTTTACCAAGTTTTAATTTATTAAAATATCTATTAATTATACCTATATATATTAATTAACATAAAAGTAATTTTTATTTTTATAATTATATATCAAATTCGTTTAATAAAAATAAATAGTTAATTTATTGGCCGTTGTTAGGAATAGTGGAATTCAATAAAATAGAAAGCAATCGAAATTCACAAAATTTCAAAAAGTTAAAAAAAAAAAAATTGTACACCTTGAAATGAGTACTTGACAAAAAAAATTATAATACATTGTACTTATTATTATATTGTGCTCTTGATGACCCAAATCTAGGTCACAATTTATAACAAAAAATGAATTATAAAGTTGTTATGAATTTGAACAGCACAATAATGATATCTTTTGGACATTGTTTGAAACCTGTAATCATAAAAATATTCCATTATTTATAATTTAATGATATTATTTTTCTCATTCATAAAATAGAAAACAAAAAAGAATTTGGAAATAATTATATACTTTTAGCGCCCTAATTTTTGTCGTTTTATGAATGAAATGATAACGGAAAATATTTCGTGCTTCTTACTCTTCCGTTTAATTTGCATACAACATAATATACAACATAATATACATTACCTACATATAAATTATACCTACATATAAATTATCATAATGCACTTAATTTTAAATATTATGTATTTTAGGATTGCTTTGAAATATTTTTTAGTTTATTTTCTTCAAGATAAAATATACAGATTTATTCTCAGCTTCTGACTAACTATGTATCTTGATTTTCTAGCTTCAGGTGATAGAGATGTCGAAACCGCATTTTGAAGATATTTTTAACAATATTTTTCTTTTTAACAAAAAAGAATGATTAGATACATAACGTAAGTACTGGCATCAACATAATTGGACCCTTTATTTAATGGTTGTTATAGTATAAGTTGATGATTTCCTTAGTTCTTTCATAAAGGAATTAGAGGACATAGATTATATATTTTGAAGGTTGAATTGCAGAAGATAAAATTAAAGGGAATATGTATATCTCTTTTTTTTGCATAAGTATATACGGGCTTTTTTTAGATAAACAGCAACAATTCCTTTACGTCCAAACAATAAATTTTACAAGGAATAATTTTTTTAAGGGTTAAAAGTAATACTCAAACTGATTTTCAGTAATCAATTTTTAATTTTTGTTAAATTAAAAATGAAGTTTCAGACATTAAGGTTTATAAAAAAAACTCACATCATTAATTAACTTTTTTATAGCTACATTGAATATACATTGTTATATACCTTACTACTATGTATAAGTATTTAAGAACATCTTATGGTAAAACATTTCTCATTTTTACAACAAAAATTGTAAGAAATAAATTTTAGATATCTTGATTAGCATAGATTTTCCTCCAGTTTTTTTCATATAATACTACTTATAGTCTATTATTATAGCAATAATATTTTGGACATTTCATGAACTCAATAATAATCATTCTCCATCCACCATCAGCAACTTATATACAATTTTGGCGGCATCCTTCCTTTGCTAACAGCTTAACATACTATTTTTATTTTGACATTCGATTAATGTTTATTAATTTATTTATGTATTTATATAAGATCCCTGATTCTTGAGAACCTGCTAATATAACGCAAACCCATATAATATACATATTATTTCTTTCAAGGAAGAAAAATGTATATAACTTATATAAAATAATTTAATCATATTATTCAAGATTACTATGAACAAAACGATTGGAATATCTTATGTAGTCAATAAAATTTATAACAAGATTAACCAATTTTATGTATTTTTGATCAAATTAAGGAATTAAATTACCAATGGACTGAAGATAATTCGCAGATTTATTACGCATTTTTTACCGTTGTGTGTGGTGTTTAATGCATACTTTTTTTTTTTACTGTGCTTTAATTTAACGTTTTCGTAAATGAATAATGATACATTAAGGTAATGAAATAAATTACGAATTTGTGCAAAGTTATAATAATTTTTTTTTGTTGTAATATTATTATATTATTATAACCATAAGAAAAATTCGTCAATTTCCAGCTGCACTTTTTAGTGCTATATATACGTTCAAAAGAAAAATGAATATAATTTAAGATAATCGTTATTATAAAATAATAAGTTAATATATTATAATATTACAACTAAGTTACAGTTATTGAATATATTTCATATTTTGTGTTTTTTATTTTTAATTTAGAGCAAAATCATTAAAAATGAACGAAGATGAAATGATTAACCGACCAATCTATAATAAAATTCTACATAAATATTATTTTCGACATTATTATGTTCTTCAAAATTTTCTCTTTTATAATTCATGTAAAACATAATTAAATTGAATCGTATTTTAATTGAATAGGCATACCCATGTATGTGTTATATAAATTTTGAATTAAAAAATTGGTTAAAAAAAAAAGTGTGATAATAAGTTCTGGTGAATGGAATAAGAAATTATTGTATTGCTCTTTTTACACCATCAAAGATGAAAAAAAAACGGACTATATGTTTTCTGTCCATTCGTCTGTTCGTCTAAAAGTTCGCCACACACTAAAATCAACACATTCATCACAGAAAGCATAAAAAATTGTAACACTAAAAACAAAAAGTTCGGGTCTTCATAAAACTCTAAATAAAATTGATATAAGAATTTTCATGATACATAGAAGTACAGTATCTATAAGTACATAATTATGCTACATGTTACATATCAAAAATAAGAATATTAATTTTAAAGTCCTTTATTATTATTTCCTAAGTTTAAGTTTTAATAGAGTTTTAAAAGAGATAAAAAAAAATTATTGTTTTTTGTTTTTATCACTTATATGTGAGTTCACATTCACATATAATACATACTATATATTATATTTAAGTTTGACAAGCTATATTCATTTTTAGAACTAATCATAATTAAAAAAAAAAAATTATCGATAATCCTTCCTTACCATAATTTGAAAACATAAAAATTTAAAATTATGTTTTAAAATCAATAATAATTAGGTATCGTAAAACAAAACTAAAATTTATTTCGAATGTTTGTCAGTCAGTTTCTCAGTTGGGGCTGAAATCATCATATTTTAAATGAAATCTCAAACATAATATGCATATTATATTACTTAATTTTTATGATATATTTTTTTTAACATCTTTTGATTTCGTTAATTTAGAATCAACTCAAAAACGTGAAATTATATAAAGGTGAAGACTTGAGGTAAAATAAGTCTTAAATATAGATACTTACATAAGTGTATTACAATTAAAAAAAAAAAAAAATTTAAGTACTTAAGATTAATTTTATTATTATTCCCTCTTTGAACGTGTCATCTCAAAAAACATTGATTTTAAAAATAAAAATAAAATGAATATAACAAAAATTAACAAGTTTTTGTTGCGAGAAAAAATTAAAATTTTTTGAGAATGCAAAATATTTGATAAATTTTGTTATTTTTAAATCACGAAATTTAAATTTAAAAATGATAAACATAAATTTTTATTGCAATTGATGGTATTTTTTATAACTATTATACTATAAAACTATTATATATTAAATGTACAATTGCATACCTACAATATATTTTTAATTTAATCAAGAGTATTTAGAAAAATAGTCACAATCACACAAATAAGTTTTATATGAGTTATGTACACATAAATAATATTATCCAATAAATTATGCAAATAAAAAACAAAAAGTATGTACTTAGAATGAAAAATTTTGTACACATTATGCAAGATAATTTTATGTTTATGCATCCGGATGTCAAATTTGTCAGACTCTTCTATCTATATAAATTTTTCGATATTTTCTAAAATATTTCAGTATTTGTTGCTGTGATCAACAATTTATTTTGTTAAATCACAAAAAAACAGGAATTAATATAGTGAAAATCGATTAGTGAGTAAAACTTGGAGGTAATCAAAGGTATGTTGCATCACATTTTCATTCAAGTTTTTGACATTTTAATGTTTGCCTTTTAAGAACCAATGTTTTGCAATTAATCATCTTGATCTTTTTCAAATCTGTCTAACCGCAAAACAAAACAAAAATACATTTTAAAAACTGGAAATTTTCCAGTTATACTTTTTCAATTACATATAAGTATAAATGGAAAATGTATTCAGAAAAGCAATAACCATACTCATGAACTCGCCACTATAAAATTATTAAATTAAAAATAAATTTTGTTTGATACTTAAGAGAAATTTACCAATTTGAAATGTTCTTTTGGTTTTGAAGTTTTGTTTTTTTTTTGTAAGAATTTTTGTTAATGAAATTATTATTCAGTCTGAAATTACCATTACGATTACCATTGTTAATTGTTTTTTTTTTTTTAGGGTTCTTGAAGAGTTATAAAAATTATTTTATGTTTGTGTTGTACAATGTTAAAGGTGCAAAAAAATGTTGAATTCTGATAAAATAATTTATATATTTAAAGATAATTTTGAAATTTAAGAAATTTTGAAATTCTTATGAAAACATAATATCATAAAAGTATAACATAAATCTCATATATTATGACGGCTTTATAATTAGATACTTTTAAGCGATCATTTAAAAAAAACAAATGATGTTCGGTTTTCTTTTTAAATTATTCTTTTATCCTTTCATTTAGAAAAAAATCAAAATCTCGCGGTTTCAACAATAATGATAAATTGAATTCTATATAATTGAATATATATAATAAATTGAATTCTATATAATCTACATTTTTAATAAAAAAGTTCTATTTTGACTATTTATATGTATAGGTGTACATAAAAATATTATTTAATTACCAAATCTTTTCAATAACTAATTGAATTTTAAATCATAGAAAAGATTTTGTTTTAAGTGATGCAAAGAATTAAATTTGTGTGATATTGTCATGATAACGAAAATTTACCGGAAAGGAGTTACTACTTTTAAATTTTCCCCTTTAACTTATATTATAACTGATATTATAAGAATAATGTAATAATATTGAATAAATAACATCATTCCGGAGATAGACAAATATTTTATCAAACCTATTGAATCCCAATTTATTATGATAATCCTTTTGACAACAATTAGGCAACAAGTGCTGGCTTTTCGACAACACTTTTAAAATAATTTAGAGGAATGTTGTTAACCTTTCAACACAACAATGACTTTCAGCTTTTTTTTTTCATTGTACCATTCGTTTTTCAATTATTCTTCATTCATTCTTGCACCTCTTCATTGTTTGACTTATGCAATTTAATTGATAACAAAAAGTAATAAAAGCGAAAAAATAAATAAAAAAAAATTATCATTATATTTATAATTGTAATATAAAAAAAATTTTACTATATATTATAATTAATTAAAAAAATATATAATTTTATTTGTGTATTGTTTATTATATAGTTATCGCGGAAATATTAATTAAGAAATATGTAAAAAATTGTAAACCTTAATCCACTTTTCTCGCAATAAAAACAATTTTTTTTTAATAGATTTAATTTTTAATTAAACTGAAAATGATATAATTGAAATAAAATTTAATAATCGAAATAAAAATTAATTATTTTTATCATTTATAAAGTTATTATAATAATATTTAGTAGCTCACTTAATTATATATTTAGACTTGTTAATTCGGAACTGATTTCACTTGGGTCTGACATTCGAATCATTTTGCCTTAAATTCTTTATTGGTATACTTTATGTATATACATATATACGCCTTAATAAACATTGCCTAGGAGTCACAAGGCTATGTTCATAAAGCAAGAAAAAAATTTGATTTTAAAATTTAAGTCAGATCAGTTTAGTTCAAACATTTTTATTTGTATGGTTACTTTATGTTCAATACATTGCTGTAAAAGTGTATCATATTATAATAAAGACCACCATAATCAAAGAAAAATGGTGAAAAAAAATTATATTTTTGATAACCTACTTTTATTTTTTTTAACGATTATAATCTAGTATATAGCACAATATATATAGATAACTTTTTTTTGTTCAGAAGTATATAATATATATAATTTGGTATGTTTATGTCATAACTTGTAGAATTATTAATATTTAATATTTTTGTAATATTCAATTAAAAAAAAAAAATATGAAATTATTATTTCCTCGATAATTTTACACTTGATTTGGTGCATAGGAAAGTGATAATTTTACAGCAGCTATTAGAACATGACAAATTGATTATAAAAGTGATTCATAATTTGAAAGAGACAGTTTAGTTTTTATAGGTATATAACGTCAAAGTAAACCTACGTGACGTATCATGTGTTTTACAAGGCCATAATTATAACAATAGTATGCGACAGAGTTGGTAAATATCCCAATATTTAATATGAATTGAGAACACTTGCATGAATTTTAGTTTTACCATGAAAATAGAAATTACCTGTCGTGTGCCAAACTCTCAACCAAATCATTGTTTTTGTTAAATTTTATATTCTTTTCTACACAATTGGAAATTTTTTCTCATTGATTCCTGGAGTTTCAAGGTCATATTCTCTATTGGGATACAATATCTGTATTTAAATTTTCAAGAAAATAGCAGGTATTTAGTAAATATTTTAATGTGCACTAACTAAAAATTTTATGTGAAAAAACTTAAAATTATTTAGAAATAAAATATTGAGGTTTGTCTTAGGATGGTTTTTTTCTACCTTGAAAAATATTGGAAGCTTCAATCCAAACTAAATCATTCAAACTCAAATGAATTAAAATCATTGTTTAAGTGTATTTGCGTGCGCAACTCTAGAAGGGAAAATTAGAAAAATTAATGTAAAAATTGTGAGCTAAAATAAATAATTTTACAAGAATCTACTTTGCAATTCTAAAAATTGAGAACGTCGACATTTGCATTTAATTATAAGTAGGTCAAATATCATATCCATATAGTATGATTATTTAAATATATTATTTGTACAAAGTAGTAAGAAACATTTAGTTGTGTAATTTTTTAGAATAGATACATATTTTTTGTTTTAATTACTTGTGCACCAGATGTATCTGCAATCTATCTTTATACTGAAAATAGAAGAAATATTGGTTAGTATAAAAAGAACTTGTTACTCAATAAAACGGAAAAAAAAGATGGAAACCAAATGTTTAACATTTCTCTGAGTATGACGTGGTACGTAGGGAACAGAAAATGATGGTATCCCTCCATACTGTCGAGTGCTGAAAAGAATAGGACTCATGGCAATGCTTGAACCACCAAGAAATAAATATAAAGAAAGGGTATAGAATGGATCGATGTCGCATAAGATAGAGTAGTACAAAGGCCTATCTGGCAGGTAATCGTAGCCTAGCCTACAATTTTTTTATGGTTATGTGAAAGATTCTTCTGACTATTATTTCAAACAACCAGAAATTAATAATTATTCATACGGTCCAAGGAACCAGTACGATGAAAATACGAAACGAATTTATTTTATGTCATTATACAAATTTAGTAATATTTTTCTAGAAAAAAAAATCACAAATTTTACATCCCTTGCCAAAAAAAAAAACTCCTCCACTTTATTTGAACCAAATATTTTAACTAATTCAAAGAAATGATGCGGCGGACATTGGGAATTAAAAAATTAGTTCGGATATCATATTAATTTGTTACGCACTTTAATATTTTATATTTGAAAAAAAAAAAAGGAAAAACAATTTTCATTCATTTGGAACATCTTTTATTACAAAAAATATTCATGTGTGATCATTGTTTCTTAATTTTAAACGGCCTGGTGTTATATTGAAAAATAAATAAAAATAAAAGATATAATTTTCAATGAATGTGTCCTTGTCAAAGATGTATTTAATTTTATATCTGCTTTTAAAATATATACATATAGATACCCATTATTTGTAATGAGAGAGAAATAATTACGATAAATTATTTTTCCCAAAAAATTCTATATACATACATACTTCCTTGGGGCATCAGTTTTTAAATTAAGCGGAAAGTAATTATTTAGAATTGCATTATTTTTTATCTATTGGATATGTACCTAAAAAAATATATATATTTAAAATATTTTCTCATATGTATGTATATTTAGAAATGTTGAAAACTGCGACGTTTAGTTAAAGATTCTCAAGAAAGCTGAGATTACTTTTACAAATAGAGTGACCATTAAAACTGAAATTAAACGATACAGTTCAGCAGGTGAAGATTACATTGGTCGAGCCGCTCTAAATGATACTTACATAGATTTTTATTTTCAATTTAAAATTACCACAAATTTTAATTTATACACATTTAACATAATATCTACGGTTTTAACCGAATAGTTAAAAGTTTTTAGTATATTGTGTATATATATATATATATATATATATATATATATATATAGTGTATAGTGAGCACGACTAATCACATATTTGTTCGTTAACTTAATCTGCTTTCTTTCTGAACTAACGGCTTAAGACCGTGCATTAAATTTTTATGGAACTATTATGCACATTGATGCACCGAAATTTCAAATGAAAAATAGTTATTTCAAAGGATTATTATTTTGAATTCACAAAACCAAAAAAAATTAAATATTATAAATTGGTATTTTTTGTTTCAAGTCACAGACATAAAATTTTATTTTTTTTATTTACAAAAAAGGACAGTTTTATGTTGTATATACAGACATTTATATGTTAATATACATATATGCAAGATCACATAAATTCTTCATAGTAGTATACCTATTATTTGTCCATATACAATTTATGTAAATACCATCAGCATAAAAAGAATGTTTGTCGTGACTAAAAAAAAAAAAAAAGAATGATATAGTCAGACGAATGATTAAATCCAAATTTATTTCATAATTTTTTTTGTGTATATACCTTATAATCCCTTTTCAAATAACTCAAGTTATTAAATATTCTTTTTATATAATAAATTGAATGAATTTATATTGCATTTATAGAAAACATTATTTTAGTAAAATAAAAATTATTTTCAAAATTCAACTCAATTTTATAATAACTATAATCCTTTTCAAATAAATTTTTTTTATATTTTCTATTTAACGTTATTAAATTATCCTTAACGAACGTGATAATATTCGAGGAATCTACTAAAAGTATCTTACTCCTTCAGTTTTTTGTATAGAATTTATTAAATTATTGTGATAAAGTTAAACATCATAGTTAGTTATATAGAAACTTAAATATATATATGTATCCTATAGTTTTAAACATTAATACTATAAAATTTTGGTTTTTGAATCTATAATAAATAATAAATTAATATCGACCTTAAATTGTTTTTTCCTTTAATACCCTTGCGGACTTGCAATTACTTACTTTTTCAGAAATTCTGAAGATATTATTAAACGAATTTAAACTGAATTCAGGGTATACTGTCATTTACCAAAAAGCTTGGATTTCTGGAAAATTATACACTCGAATAATAATTGCATCGTTTGGCTTTTTATTTTCAAAGCCGAAGGCCAAAGATAAAGAATTCAGAAAATTGAAATTTAAATAATATTTAAAAATTATTATAAAATATTCTTCAATATCCTCCATAAAGTTTAATTGTCTAGGAAACTAATACCGTAGTTATCTTTTCTTCAGATTTATCCTTATTATATATATTAGTGGAAAAGAAAGTTACGTATAGCATTACGTTAAAAAAAAAAGTGTTCTCATAAAAATTTTATTTACAAATATTAACTGGTACTTATTTTGTGATAATAATAATAAAAAAAAAGGAACTATTATTTAATCAATTGGAAATAAGTACTCAACAACATTAAACTTCACTAAAGGAATAAATAAACAAATTTAATTTAATGTTTATTTATTTTTATTTATTTTTTTCCCTTGAAAGTAGCTTAAGTCACATTCTATTCATAAAAAAAAAAAATAAATAAAAATTAGAGAAAAGAAATCAAATGAATAAAAAAAAAAAAAAAACACCCAAGATGATTCCACCAGATTTTCTATTGAGATAAAAGATTAATATCTTTCCTATCTAAAAATGTATTAGCCTTAATAGTTTCTGGCCTATGTAATGAAAAAAAAAGATGGGTTTTTTCTTCTATCTTTAATAAAGAGAAATTACTTTTCTATTGGTTCTGACAAATATATACAAAAGAAAAAGGCAAAATCTAATAATTTTTTTATATATATAATATTTTGATTATACATACGGATAGTCAAAACATACATAATTTTTATTAAAGTGAACATATAATTATAAAAAAAAAAATTAATCTTATTGCGATTGCATATGATTGCAACATATATACACAACGTAATTGATGAACAACAGAACATCCCTATTACACTTTGAAATAAAAAAGATATTTGGTTATACGAGAGAGCCAATAATTATGTAAGTCATAGGAAAAGCGCATGTAGAAAATTTATGTATATTATTTTCATTCCATTCAATTTTGTTAATTTTGTATTATTTATTTATTTATTCACAGTTTAAATTTTTCAAATCCGTTTTATGTTTGTACTAAAATAAGTATCTGTACGCATTATCGGGCATATTATAATGTTTAGATGCTGAATGCGGTTCTCTAAAACTTTCAGTTCAAACTCCAATGATATGTTTGTTTTTGTATTAAATATTTTTTCTACACTATTATAGTTCGTCAATACGTTAATACTATTATATAAGTAAAATTTGGAATGTTCAAGATAATAAAATTTAAATTCTTTGATAAGATTTTCTAAGAACGATCACACCTTTTATGTGATCTTAATGTTTTGTGTTGTCCCATATTTTAAAATAATTATTTTGAAAAAAAAAAAATGTATTTAGATTACTTATTTTACAAAAATAATGGTACAGTTTATGTTTTCCTTCACGTTAAACCTTTAAATATAACCTTGAGATTGACATTCTCTTCCAGAAAAAAAACATATTTACAAGATACTCATATTCATTTATAGCTGCAATAAATTTTTTGTTTCTTTTAAACTGCATTTTTCCCTCTATATTCTATATTATACCAAAAATAATTTTTGATCGCAGAAATAAGTCCTTATGAGATGAAAATATGAATATCCCAAGTATAGAAAGCAAGAAAAAAAAAAAGGACATTTATGTAAGTCAATTCATGCAGAAAAGATGTTGTGAATCTTTGATAACGATATTCTCAATTGAGTATGTTATTAAAGAATATAAATTTTATATGCTTTGATGAAAATTTTTACATCTGGATTTTTTGATGCATACACAATTGAATCTTCACAAAGGATAACAAGACAAGGATATGGTTTATATTGTGATTTTTTTTTTTTTTTTTTTAAAATAGTATAAAAATATAGGTTTTAAATGAAATTAACTACGCTTCGATTAACTTGAGAAGCTATATATGTAGAAGTCCTTTTTTTTGTTCAAGAAAAACAACCATAATGCATGCATGAAAAAATTTCTCATGTAAATTAGTATACCTAAGGCAATAAATTAAGCTTAAATTTAAAGAGAAATTGTATTTAACCTTTTAAAAATAGACAATTTAGCGTTAATTTAATTTTAAAGTGCTTTACAGCGAAAAAAAAACAAATAATTACTTAGAATTAAAATACCATTATTATAATTAAAATCAATTTTAAATAATTGTATAATAATTAAGGTCTTAAAAAAATTACTAAATTAGTATGTTTAAATTAATAATGATAGCTTTAGTTTAAGTAACTTAATACTACGCTTATACAAACTGTTTTAATAAAGTCTAATAGATCTATAATTATTATTAGGGCATAATATGAAGCTTGCTCAATATATTTCTACGTGAAAAGATTTCGAACCTTAGATTTCAAAGAAAGAATAAAGTGAAACTGAATATAAAATTATACCTTAAACTTAAAATCCAATTTGGCTTTTATTTCCACTTAAAATCAAGTATACTAAATCTAAATACCCCCGTAATTTATTATTTCGACCTAAACATAATACATATTACATAATGTTGTTTATTTCAAAAATCAAAACAAAAACATTTTTTATATATTATTATATTATTTTATTTATATATTTGCATAAAAATTAGCTTATTTGGAAACAAAAAAAAAAAGTGTTAATATTTGTAAATAACTATGTAGATATCATAAAATTTGCTTGCTTAACGACAAATTTAACACTTTAATAAAAATATACAACAAATTTATGTAAAACATTATATATTGAGTAAAATTGGCAAAAAAAAATATTTATTACCATAGATATTATACATATCTATGGTTTGAAACATAAAAATCCAATCTACATTATGGATAGTATTATTGTATTTAGGTACAAATTAAATTTAGTTCAAAATTGGCATTTTTATAATTTGTTAAAGTTCTTTTCCACACTATAAGTTAACACTTTAATATTACAATTCTTTAAATAATCGTTGTTGGTTGAAAAGTTGGTTTTGAAGTTGTTTAAAGTATACATTTTGTTTATTAAAAATTTCATAAAACGAAATTATTTTCAATTAGATTGTCGTCCTTTTTTTGTTACAAGCCATTGATTAATATAATGTATATAGATATAGTGATATACTAATGCCGAAAATAACTTTATTTATAATTCAACCGGAGAATATGTAAACATAGATTAAAAAAAATAAAATAAAAACAGAAAACTTGTATATTTACATGTGGGAATATCTAGAATGAAAGTTATCCATCCGGACTAAAAAAACGTAAATAAAAAAAATATTGATTTCACATCATGATAGGTTCAATGGTCAATGAAGATTTAGTTAAATTGTGTCAAACAAGATACCATTTTTTGAGGGGTATATACAACATTGTATATTTATTTTTTCATTCCCGAATTCTTAAAAAAAAAAAACGCTAAACAATAGAATGACTATATAATATTGAAAGAGAACACTAAAATTAATACTTCAGATAAGGTTTTTTTTTTTGCAAAAACGTTGCTCTGCTTTGAAACCATTTTCAAGCACTTATTGAATAATCAGTTACAATTGAATACCTTTAAAAAAGAATTGATCATTAAGACTTTTGACAATTGTAAATTATTCTTCCGTTTCGAGTGAACTCTTTTAAGTTCAAAAGCTTCATCGAAAGATAAGAATTGAACTATATTCATGTTATTGGAAGGTTCTTTGGAAGATTCTTTGGGATATTACTATTTACTATATAAGATAAATTCGATGAAGCTCTAGTTTACATCATCTAAAAGAAACCACAATCAAACTAACATACAAATTTTTTATTAGATTTATATTGAACATCTTCATATAGATTTAAAGATCACATGTAAACCATCTGTTAGCTGTTACAATTAAATAAAAGAATTAAAGCTGCGTTTGCGAATACGAATTATCGATATTAATATTCGAATGTCGCATGTCATTCGTGAACGGAGTCTAACATACACATTTGTTAAAAATATAATAAGCGTTATTATTTTGTGCTTTTATTATTGTTGTTTTTTTTTTTACAAAATAAGCATTATCATAAAAAGTGCTTAATTAACTTTAAACAATTAATAAAAATTAAAAAAAAATTAAAAACATTTATTAACAAAAAAAAATTACCAACAACACGCGGTGTTCCCAGGCGGTCACCCATCCAAGTACTAACCACGCCCGATGTTGCTTAACTTCGGTGATCAGACGAGAACCGGTGTGTTCAACATGGTATGGCCGTTGGCAAATGTTTAATATAATATTTGTAATAAATGCGTCAAAAAAACGCTTTCCATGATTCATATAATCTTTTTATAAATTGGTTTCTTCAAGTGTTAATAACCTAGTTATTTATTAATTTTAAATTAATTTAAAAAAAAAAACTTTTCTTGTTTATTTATGCGCATTTATTTCTTTCATTCAATACGATTTTAAAAATCAGTTAACTAACGTTAATTTCTATTAAACTAGTCTACAAAATCGTATTGAACAAAAATTCGGAAGAATGGACAAAAAAGGTACCAACAACACGCGGTGTTCCCAAGCGGTCACCCATCTAAGTACTAACCACGCCCGATGTTGCTTAACTTCGGTGATCAGACGAGAACCGGTGTGTTCAACATGGTATGGCCGTTGGCAATTATATAAATAAATATTCGTAATAAATATAAATTTATTATTTTATTATATAAATTATAATATGATTTGTTATTGTTTATTAAAAATTTATTCCGTGTACATTGAAAAATTCTTTAATTTTAAATATTCATTCTTTGTTTAATCTCCGCAAATTTTAACCAATAGAATTGGATTTAGGAATAGTGACATAGTATTAGACATAGTATTAGATTTAAAGAACATATTGAAAAAATGGGTCAGATTCCGATTCCATTTGAATAAGGATGCAAATGTGGGCGAAAGGATAAGTTATTTAGACAAAAGATACGTGCAAAAGTTATGCCATTTTCTAGATAACTTAATTTATAATATGATAATGTAGTTTTAAAATTTTTGATGATGATGATAGCAACATTTTTCCCTTAAGAATTGAATTTGAAGGTTTGGTACTTTATAGTCTTATAACTGTGCAAAGTCACTTTTTTTTCTTAATATTTGATTAAAATTAGTTTTTTACTAATATTACAGAAAAAGAAACATCTCTAAAAATAAAATAGTTATGTTTCCCTAATTGATTTAAAATAATTCAAAAATGAAATTATTTTCTCAAAATTGCGAAAGTTTTTTATTGCATAAGAATAAAATTTTAACAATTTGTTTTAATTGTTAAATCCAAAAATAGCATTCAAAATCAAAGAGAACAGAGAACCAATTAAGTTAAAAAATGTAGAAATTCATAAAAACTAATTTACAATTAAGTTAAAAAATGTAGAAATTTATAAAAACTAATTTACAATTTTTTAATAAGAAAATTTCGAATAAGAATGTTTTTGAAATTTTGTCTTCGGTATAGGATGATATTTATTTCGCATCGGCAGATAATTATAGTTGACTTCAATAATGGACATATAGGAACGAACAAAATTCTTTCGATGAAAAAAAAGTTTTATTACGTTGACTCTAATATGTAGAATATATAAATAATAGTTTATATAAATTTCTCTCCACAAAACTCGATTAAACTTCATTGAAAAAATTACACTGTAGCCCTAATTTTATGACAATCAACATTTAATTATTTCATATTATGTACATTTAGTTAAAAAAGCTTAATACAGGTACATACAAAAAAGTACTTCGCTTCATATCCTTAAAAAACAATTTAAAGTTTCTTTTTCAACGCAAAATGTTGAATGAAATTTGAAATGAACAAACTGAAAAAAAAAAATGTGTTTAATTTGGACCACATATCTTTGATTTTTATACCCATCTTCATTATTTTCGCATATGCACATAAGCTTTAGTATAATTTTATGCTAATTTTGAATCAATTTATCCCTATGGACCATATTTATCCATCTAATTATTCCATTTAAAGCATCCGTCGACGTATCCAAAAATCGTTAAATAGCAAAAAAAAGTTAAAAGTTGTCAATAAAAAAAGTCAATATAGGCAGCACACCTGTCCGTGCTATGTCAAAAAAAAAAAAAACAAAAAATGAGAAAATAAAATAAATTGTAATTCTCAAAATTTAGTTTCAGTCAATCATTCTGCTTTTTTTTTTGTTGTTATATATGTATGTTTGTTTACAAACAGGTGGCAAAAATAACGTCAATTAACAGAAAATTGATGATTTTTGAAACCTCCAGCACGTGTTTTTCAAACTGATTACATACAGAGAAGAAATCAAATAAATAATTTATCTAAAAAAAAAAATAAATTAACTTTTTTTTTTAATATATATATTTTATTTCAAAATTTAAAGCATAAAAAGGGGTGTATTCTCCAATTTCAAAAAAATAAATTTTTTTCTCTTTTTATTTTATTTTTTTTTTAAGTAAATATTTTATTTTTGAATAAAAATATATAATAATAATATTAATTCAAAAAAAAAAAAAAAAATATTACAAAAAAGAGTAGAAAAGTAATTTTATTTTAAATTTACCATGAAATGAAAAACATGAAATAAGAACTTTTAATAAAAATTATCTTTTGTTTCAACAAGAAAAGAATATATATATTTTTCTTCTTATTTTAAAACAAATTTTGTTATTTTTTTTTTTTTTTTGTAAATATTTTCCGTTCTCTTGTAAAATTATATTTTTAAATAATAAAAAAAATTCTAAAATTTTGAATTTGATATGGGTGGGTGATGTTGGCGCCAGATTAAATTTTCTTTTATACACATTATATTCTACTCTCCTCCATCTCTACTCTATAACAAAACAAAAAATGAGTTTTCGGTTAAATTGTAATTAAATAATTATATATAGGTATATGTATTTTATATAATTTAACTTAATATTTAAAATAAAATAAGATAAAAAATTATATATTTTTTTTTATGACATAAAAATGAAATTCTAGTAAAATATTTTATTCTATTATAAATTATACTTAGGTACTACTAACAATAAAATAAGTATTATTATAACTTTGTGCGTGAACTGGACATTTGTTGTTCAACCGTGCAAAGATAAAAGTGATGTATTTTAATTAAAATGTCCACGCTGATGGTATGAAATTGGCTTAATTATATATATCCTTGATGAGTCTTAAATGTTAAATACATACCTACATTTTTCATATAATTTTTATTTCACAAAATTAATATAACTAATGCTTAGGCTAAGATGCTAAGTGCTTGATCAGAACTGTATCTGTCTTAATTTCACAAATTAGAAGTTTTTTTTAATCTGTAATGATCTGAAAATGATCTAAAAAGCAAAAATATTCTATAGAATCATTTTCTAAAATAAGACATCTTCGAAAACATTCCGCTTTAATTACTAGATGCATAAGTGTTGAGGGTAAAGTTGTTACCTCGATAAAAAAATTATTTTTTAATATAGTTCAAACAGGTAAGTTAGTTACCTGTTTGAACTATGTTAAAAAATAATTTTTTCCTCAAAGTCAAAATAATTATTTTTTCAGTTAGTCAATTTAACCTTTTTATACAGCTGAATTTTTTTCTTCTTTTAATTAATTAAAAATAAAAACTAATTAATTTACAAAATTCTTATTTAAATACAATGTTATTCTTGTTATTTAAAAATAGAAAATTTCAAATGAATAATATTTAAAAAGATTTTGATGGATGTATTAAAAGCCATCGGTACATTGTACTATGTACATTTAATTCAGATTTTGATTATTATTAACATTGTTTCGAATTTATTTGAAATTATATTTTTATTATTAAGTAAAGTAGAATTTTTCTTTTGAAAATTTCAGACATTGTGAATTATATTATGCTAGACATAAAAAAAGCCATAAAATGTAATGAAGCTTGATATAATATCAACATTACAAGGTGATAAGGGCAAAAACCCAAAGCCTTTGAAAAATTCAAAAACGATTTCAATTTAATTTTTGTACTTTTTATTACAACGTTTTTATCAACTCACATTCTTGTCTGTTTGTCTGTCCGAGAAATTTTGTAATCAAATTTTAGACCACTTCCCGACAAGCCACAGCTCCGAAATTTTGAATATAGCTCTGAACCCGATGACAATACAATATTCTACCACTTTAATCGTGATTTGAAAAGTTTTTCGTCTGTTTGTCTGCCCGAGAAATTTTGCAATCAAATTTTCACAACCAAAAGTTTGTCCGATTTCATTCAAATTTAGTACATAAAAAGAAGAAATGATTAAACACATGAATTTCGTAACAAAAAATTTATTGGCCTCCTACCCAGCGATCTCCTATGGGGCGACTTCAAAAGTACGTTCCATTTTATTCAAATTTGGTACATAAAAAGAACAAATGATTAAACACACAAATTTTGTAACAAAAAATTTATTGGCCGCCTCTACCTTCCTTGGGGAGGACTTCAAAACTTCGTCCGATTTTATTCAAATTTTGTACATACAAAGAAGACATAATAAAACACATAAATTTGGTAATTTTGACAATCAAATTTTATAAGAAAAATTCTGCTTTGTTTCAGCTTCAAAACTAAAAAGTAGAAAATAAATATTAAATCATAAAAAATACATTTTATAAAAAACAACGTTTTTCTTGCGCACTAAAAAGTATAAAATAATTTTACTATGAGTTTCATTTTGGTAACAGACTTTATAACTTTTCTCCGGCTCATTCAGAGGATTGTGGACACACATACTTGAAACTGATTACAACAGTCTAACTAGAAACGTGGGGCACATTTTTACAACACATTTACAGTATTACCTCAAAAATACGCCCCACGGTTCTAGTTATAGACTGTTGTAATCAGTTTCAAGTATGTGTGTCTACAATCCTCTGAATGAGCCGGAGAAAAGTTATAAAGTCTGTTACCAAAATGAAACTCATAGTAAAATTATTTTATACTTTTTAGTGCGCAAGAAAAACGTTGTTTTTTATAAAATGTATTTTTTATGATTTAATATTTTTTATAAATAGTTTAGAAATTTGTCAAATTTCTTTGAATTTAATTAAAAAATTAAAAAATTATTAAAATCGTTGATAATAAAATTAGGTTAATTGACATACGGATATATATATATATACGTATATATATATATATATAGATAAATTTAATTGTAAAATTTTATAGTCAATCAATTGCGATCAGTTGATTTTGATAGTAAAGATTATGCACATTTTTTACATTACCAGTATCAATATTGTCTCTCCTATTTTAACTCTAAGTCTATATTATACTGAAATAATGATAAACATTTTTATGTTCATCTTTTTCTTGTGATGCTGTTCGAATTAACTTGAAATAAAACTATATATATAAATTGCATTATATAAAATTCCGCTTTATTTGATAATAATGCATACATAAATTTCGAGCACTTGTTTAAATGTATTTTCTGTATATAAAGACAATTCCAACGATATTGGGTTATCCAGGTAACATACCCCAACCGTCGACAGTGTTCTGTTTCTTATTCCTAACTATGTGCGAAGATGCTTTTCCAAGGTGTGCATTAAAAAACAAATTCAGATGACTGATGAAAATAAAGAAAAAATAATCATCAATTAGATAAAATAAATGAAGAAATTATACCGAAGCAAAATTGATCTTCAAAGCTTTCGAGAATCATATTAGAAATGAAATTAAAATAAAAATAAATTTAAACAATTTTACTATATACACAAAAAGTTCCATTATGTTTTACAATTTTTTCGTTTAAATATACAATGTCATCAATCATTTTGTATTTGAAATAAAATCGTAATTTGTATTGAACCATTAATACTTCTGTGGCAATATTGAAGAACACCATAATGTGTGCTGTTTCAAAATTGTACATATTGACATATTAATACCTTATTTCAATATTGTTTTGTGAAAGGGAGTAGGTAGCAAAAATAGTTTGTCATTCAATTTTGATGATTTCTCGATTTAAGCTTGAAAGTAGCAAATCGAAACGAACCTTAGTTCCTCTCAAACTTTGATAACTCTATTATTAAAACAAATTGAGTGAAGAACAGAAATTAATTATTAATCTACTTATTAACTTTGGATCAAAATTTGGTTTGTGCTCTTTTTACGTGGGGGACATACAGTTTCAGCTTTATTAGCGTAAGCACATATAGAACCACCGCTGCTATTCACAGCTACAAAAATCGTAATTGATCTGTCAAATTCTGTGGCAATATTGAATAATATCTTATGAAGTTGAAGTTGAAAAGAGTTTTTGAGACGATTTTGTTGATGAATGGAAGTGTAAAAAGAATATATTCACGATATAATATTTTCTTTAATACAACAAAATCCATACCATCTAGATACAGCCACAGATTTATTGACCACATCATTTATCATTTTTTATAAATGTTAACGAATTGAAATAAAAATTGTGTTAAAAAAAATATAAAAATTTAATCTATAATCTAGAGAAATTATATTACCATTTTATTTATTTATTTTTATTTCTAAAATTTGCGAAATGATGAAGAATCAATTTATAGAGAAAATATTTTTTTTTTGAACAAAGTTTCATTCATATATACATTTTATGATTTCCACCATATTTTGTTTTCAATTTCAACTTTGTAATTTGTTTTGCATAAAAATATTATTATTTTTAAATGGAATTAAGTTTGGTTGCAACAATTTTATTCTTTATATAGAACTAAAAAAAATGTTTGCCTGACTTTTGTTATTTTGCACAAGGTACATACATAAACATGTGGTACGTATATACTCTTTTTCGGTATAAAGAATTATGCTACCATTTAAATTGTTACAGTTTTATGGTAGATCTTAAATGTAGGTATAAATGTAAATATATGAATGTAATATAATATATAAAGAATAAACAAATTTCAGAATAACAAAGATCATTTTAAAATTTTATTGCTTTTTATTTTGAAAAAACAAAATTTGTTAAATAAATTTTCTTCATAATTTTGAAATGAAAAAAAAAACAAAAATGTAATTTATTTTTCTTTTGAAAAACTAAAATAGGTGCAATAAAAAACATGTCCTTCTGTAAATTTTATTTCAAGGTTTCGTATCCAAATTAAAAAATTTGTAGAAATAATAAAATATAATTTATTGCCGATATGAAGCCGATATGAAATAAGACCAATTTTAATTTCTAGTTCATTTTATCAAACTTATTATAAATAAATGTAACTTTAAATGGTTCTTGGTCTGTAAATTTTTACTGTACGAAATATTGAAGTATTTAAGAATTATAATCTTATTCAAGAAAATGAAAAGAACTATTCTTTTTTGGGTTAATTTTTCATAGGTAATAGAAATATAAACATATAAATAGCTCTTTATGAACTTAAAAAAACTAAGAGTAGCACTATAATTGTATAGAGAAATTAATTAAATACCTATTAATTAAAAATTATTCATCTTTAGAATCACGATAATCTTTTTTTAATGACCTTACTTAAAATAAATCGAATAAAACAAATTACATACAAACTTCAGTTGAATTTTTTATGTATACACAGGAAAACATAGAGAAAAGGATGTCCCAAAAAATAATTACTATAGGATAGAAAATATAATTTATAAATTTTCACACAAAGTATATTATTGTTGCATTGTTTTTAAGACATAAGATACAAATTCAAAAAATTTATAATTTTTCAATATCGTACCTACATATTAAATAATTTTTTTAATAATTGCGAGATGAATTTTTCATGTTTATATTTGAACAAAGTTGGTATACAAGATGTGTAAACGATCTGATTTAATTTAATTTTTAATCATTTAAAAAAAAAATAAAACTTGTGAAAATGAAAAAAGCTTTTTAGAAATGTAAATTCAAGCTTTTTTTTTAACTTACAGTGGTGTTTATCGATTATTTAATAAGCAAAACTAAAATTTGCAACTATTCCGTTAGTTGGTTCCATAGTGTAGCGGTTATCACGTCTGCTTTACACGCAGAAGGTCTCCAGTTCGATCCTGGATGGAACCAATGTGAATTTTTTTCTTTTTCTTATTATTTATTACATATTATTTTGTTGAAAAAAAAAACATATTTGTTTATTCATGAAATTTAAATGTGTGAAATGTAAACCATCTGTTTGCTGTTACAATGAAATAAAACAATTAAAGCTGCGTTTGCGAATACGAAGTATCGATATTCATATTCGAATGTCGCATGTCATTCGTAAATGCATACACATTTCTTATAAATATAATAAGCGTTATTATTTTGTGGTTTTATTATTGTTGTTTTTTTTTTTTTACAAAATAAGCATTATCATAAAAAGTGCATAAGTAACTTTTAACAATTAATAAAAATTAAAAAAAAAATTAAAAAAAAAATTAAAAACATTATTAACAAAAAAAAATTACCAACAACACGCGGTGTTCCCAGGCGGTCACCCATCCAAGTACTAACCACGCCCGATGTTGCTTAACTTCGGTGATCAGACGAGAACCGGTGTGTTCAACATGGTATGGCCGTTGGCAAATGCATGAATAAATATTTGTAATAAATATAAATTGTTTATGAAATTATAATATGATTTGTTATTGTTTATTAAAAGTTTATTCCGTGTACATTGAAAAATTCTTTAATCTCCGCAAATTTGAACCAATAGAATTGTATTTAGGAATATTTAGCGACATATATATGTATACCTGTATTATTGCATATGAATTTTTTACCTCTTAAGGCCTTTATATGAAAATGAATTTTAGTTATTCGTATTCAGTTAGCCAAAATGTATTATATATAAAAAATTATTATATTAATTATTTGAAATGAAAGAGATTTTTAAATTACTGGGAAAATATGCGAAATAGCGAAGTTTACAACTGTGCTGTATATTTCATTTGAATCGTTTACTCCTTGCCTTAGACTCTTGAGGGTCTACTCATAATTCTATTGTTTATATTTTGAACAAGCCAAAAAGAAAATGAATATGAAAAAAAAGAAAATGAATATGAAAAAAAAAATAAAATTTTAATGTGTGGAATGATTTTTAAAAAACAAATCACATTATATTTTCATAAAAAATTTATATTTATAACAAATATTTATTGAAGCAGTTGCCAACGGCCATACCATGTTGAACACACCGGTTCTCGTCTGATCACCGAAGTTAAGCAACATCGGGCGTGGTTAGTACTTAGATGGGTGACCGCTTGGGAACACCGCGTGTTGTTGGTAACTTTTTTTTGTTAATAAATGTTTTTAATTTTTGATAATAATTGTTTAAAGTTTGAATTATGCACTTTATGATAATGCTCTCTGCACAAAAGTGGGTAAAACCACTACCGACAAAAATTGCATTTCAATATTTTTTTAAACGCTGTGGACTTTTTCTTTATTCAGATTTAAGATTTAAGTAAATAATTTTATAATGCGAAAAAAAAAGACAATCCAAACAATTATGTATCCAGACAATTATGTATCTGATATTAAAATTTGTTGAAAATCTGATTTGATTTAATAAATATTTATGTTATGTTAGATTTTATTTTACTTTCTTGCAAGTAAAATTAATGATTCATTCTTGGTACAATCTCATACTACAGTTAATAGATTTGCTACTAACTAGACATAGTAGATTTATATCAAAAAAAATTTATAATTTCATGAAAAATTTATATTTATTACAAATAATTATTGAAGCAATTGCCAACGGCCATACCATGTTGAACACACCGGTTCTCGTCTGATCACCGAAGTTAAGCAACATCGGGCGTGGTTAGTACTTAGATGGGTGACCGCTTGGGAACACCGCGTGTTGTTGGTAATTTTTTTTTTTAATAATTTTTTTTAATTTTTTATCATTTTTAATAATTGTTGAAAGTTAATTATGCACAGTTTATGATTATAGTTTCTACACAAAAGTGAGTAAAATCACTACCGACAAAAATTGCTATTCAATATTTAAGCGATGTGGATTTTTTCTCATTCAGATTTGAGAGTAAATAATTTTTGAATGCAAAAAAATAAAAGATAGTTTGGATTTGTAATCAGTCAGTAGTGACAGATCCAGACAATTATGTATCTGATATTAGAATTTATTAAAAACCTGATTTGACTTAATAAATATTTACGTTAAGTTAGATTTTATTTTACTTTCTTGCAAGTAAATAAAACTCATGATTCATTCTTGGTACAATCTCATACTATACAGTATAATAGATTTGCTACTAACTATAGTAGATCTAGGTATATAAAGATTAATTTCATTTTCTTTTTAAAATGTATATTTTCTTTTGAAAACATTCTCATTTTCATTTTTATTGAATGCTTTTTTTTTAGTTTTTATTTTCTTTTGATTTATTTTTTTAATATACTTTTCTTAAAGTTTTTTTTTTAATTTTTTTCTTTCTCTGAAATTCCAAAATCATGAAGCTATTTGAGAAATTACTTTAATTAGTCATTCAATTATCCTTTTTTTTGCACGTGTAAAACCTTAATTGGAATTCAATTCAGCTAAAATCAAATATAATTATTATCCCCGTCGAAAAACCTTTTTTTTTATTTTTTTCTTTTATCTTGCATTTTCATTTTAATTTATCCAGTTTTCTTTTTTTATTTTCTTAATGAAAGATTTTAAAATCCCTAAAATTCCATTCCTTACCGAGAAAAAAAAATAAAAAAATCCTTTCATATTATTTTCAATGAATTGAATCCTTTTTATTTGTTTATTTTATGGGTATATTTTTATCCATTCTAAATTAAAAAAAAAAAAAAAAATAATTTATTTATCTGAAATGTACGACAAGGCCAAATTAAATGAATGTATAGATTTTATTTAGAATAAAAAGTTGAAGGTTGTTTGAAATTAGATTAAAAATATAAATATAAAAGGCTAGCTAGATTTTTGAAAACTCAAACTTATAAATTCCCTTGCTCTAATATCAAAAAACTAAAGAATAATATTCATTAAGAATTAAATAATCAAAATGAATTGACTTTACTTGATGTTTCAAATTTAACCTATGTACATTGTTTTATAGTACGTTCAGTAAGTACAGATTGTCCTTAGCTAGTGACAAAATCCTACGTTGCAGACAATCTGAAGTTTGTGAAAGACAAAATCTGACAGCTAAAGTCCTTAAATACAGACAATTTCTACAAAAAATCGTTCAGTAATGCAATCCTACCTCAAAACTTCTGCAAAGGGAAATTTTATAATTTCCCATAATAGTCCGTATTCTGGGAGTACTTTTTAGTTGGCCTTAGCTAAGGACAATGAATATTTTGATTAAAAACAAATAAAAAAAAATGAATTTTAACAAAATTTTATGTTTTCCTAAATAAAATTCGAAATTTTATATTTTTATTTAAATAAAATATAAAATTTTAAATAAACATATAAAATTTTTAATAAAAATATAAAATTTTTAATTTTATTTACATATTTTATCAAATTTAGTTCAACCCATATACTTTAAAAAGGTTTATACCGAGTTCTTGTTTACATTTCACTACAAGCTATCCTTCCTTTATGATGATTTTTTTTCTATCAATTATGCAAATTAAATAAAAATTTTAGATATCTTCCTTAGTTTTCGAGATATCAAACATTTTATCTTTTAAATAAAAATTCGCTACAACAAGAAAATATTAAGAAACTTCGTAAAGAAGGGAGAACGGCAACATACATTATCATAATGTTAATAAGGCATCAGGTCAGGTGTTTTGTATTTTTAATATTTGTTCAACAATAGCATGACACTAGTTTTAGAAATAGAAATACTTTTTCATCGGTGAACCACTAGTGAATAGGAAGTAATAATTCATGTTGAAGTGAGGCAAGATCCTATTTAAAAAGTAAATTGTTCGTACTTTTTTGCTCTATTAAAGAACTTGCAAGCCATATTCAGCTTGATTCAATACAGAGTAGGAAACATAAATATATGTAAAAAAACACATTCACTCAATTTTTGTTCATGCATTTTACTAGACAATTTGTATTAAGTAAGTTTTATTAGGTATGTGTTAGCTTAAAAACATTTAAAAAAAAGGCAGAATTTTTGAAATTTCATTAAATTTGTATTCCCTTAAACAATATACATGCATATTATTAAGGGGTCTTTTAGCTTCAGAACACCAAAAATACACGTTTTTTTCGAATTTTATTTTGAGAAAAGTTTATAAGATATCAGTATAAAATTTTCTACATATCATTGTACAACTCATAAAGTATATAAAAAATTTTTTTTTTTCGGCCCAGCGTGTAAATTTTCCTCAGGGTGTGGTGCTGACTGAGACGCCCAAATGATTATGGATTTTGCGGTGTAAGTCCCACAGGTCGTCGGTTTCATCTGAAATCAAAAAAACAAACGGAATCTTGAAATATATGTTTGTGGCAATGTAACCATCTACGGAAAAAAAAAAACTTTCAATTTTGTAAAAGTTATGAGTTTTTAAAAAAAATGTTACAAAAATGGCCCTTTTTTTTGCTATTTAAACCCTTCAAAAAGGGTCAAATTTTTGAATTTTAAATTTTCCGTAGATGGTTACATTGAGTAATAATAGATGAATAAAATGAGCCAGAAAAAATCAAATTCGGACAGCTTGGCTTGGCGCTAGCGCTTATACCGATCTGAAAAACGCGGTTTCGAGAAAAACGCGTTTAAACATTTTCGCTACAATTAAGTGATGCGTGAACTCTGGGTCTTTATACCGCTCTATCTTCGAAACTAGTTCGAATTTTGTCTTAAAATTTCAGGGGAATATTCAGAAAGAGTAGGGGAACAGGAATATGTAAAAAAAAAAAAATAGATTTTTTCGAAATTCTGAAGCTAAAAGACCCCTTAATAAATGTTACAAATGATTCTTTAAAATCTGAAATACAACAAATGACACATTTCATATGCGCATATAAAATTTTTTAATGTATATGATTTTAAAATGAAATGTCACAGCTTTCCTTATCGTAGGGGTTTGCAGAAGTTATTTGCAGGATTTTGCAGAAAAGGGAATTCCTTAGCTACGGACAATCGGTACTTACTGAACGCACTATTAAGCATTATCTTAAAGCTCTTTCATAAGTTCAATTAGTCCAATTAAATTAATTGCAAACTTTCAAAGTTTTATATTAAAATAACAAAAATTGAAAGAACATAATATATATAACCATTTGGAACTATATTTTATTTGTATACTATAAAAAATACTAAAAAATCGATTTGACTTTAATCAATATTTTATTCAAATAAGTCTATGAAAGTTACATATATACATAAAATACTAGGGATACTTCATAATAGCACTTTGCATTATACATCTGAAATACTTTCATAAATTTAAGATGGATATTTCAATAATTTCTAGAAAATTTTATTTCAATTAAATGTTGAATTATAAAACTTTAAGATTTTTTTTTTTACAAACTTAATTTGAAGAAGTCGTTAAATTAACTTCTTAACATTTTTTTTTAAGAAAAATACGACTAAATAGCTTCCTTTTACTACCTTATAATAATGTAAATATGTATATAGTTTTAGGAATATAAATGTATGTAGATATTTTTTTATATAAATAAAAATATATTTTAAGGCTAAATCGAATTAAAAAAAAAAAGGAAAAAGAACACAAATTTCTTAAGTTTTCTTTTCTCTTTTTTTGTTTTTTTTTTTCTGTTGACATTAGAAATATTTTTCAAACTTTAGTAGGTAGGTAATTCATTATAATATTATGCTTAGATCTTAATATCTGATAAATATCTCTATATTAAAAAATTTGTTATTATGTAGATTAGATATATTTAGATTTATATTTGTGAAATATATATAAAAGAAACAATCTATTATTTTTTTTTTCTTTATTTGCAAAATGTAATTGCCCCGAGTGAGGATCGAACTCACGACCTTAAGATTATGAGACTTACGCGCTACCTACTGCGCTATCGAGGCCACAGGTTGAGGAATGTTCATTCTTAAAAACGGAATATTTGCAAACAAAGAAACAACTCCACTTGTTAAAACCATAAAAGAATAATAACACTATAATGTTTAAGCCAAATGTTGTGAAACTATAAACATAGATTTTATTCCCAGAGAAAATTTGTTAAAACGTTTTTACAACCACGTAAGGAGAATAGATATAATTAAAAATAAGAGTTTTTTTTAAGTATTTAAGGGGCTCAAACGTACTAAAGTCTTTTTCTAATTAAAACTTAATTTTTCGTATCTTATCGACTTAATGTTATCTTAGCTTTTCCCTTGAAAAATCCCTTGAAAAAATCTTTTTGAAATATATTTCCCAATTTAAAGAAACTTTACTACAGTTTATAGAATAATTTATAAAGAAACAGCATATATCCCATAAAATGTAAATAATTTTAGCTTAATAAATGCATATACGTATTTTATACATTTTTATTTTTATACCAAATTTTATATAAATTTATTACTATGTTTTTATTTTTAAATCTAAAAAACAAAAATTTTATGATTCTAAAAAATCTTGTAAACTAAATTGATATAAATACGTGACGTTTATATAATAGGTACTAGAAAGTTTTATATAATAAAATTTTAGATCATGCTGTTATTATTTTTTGGATAATGATGAAAATTTTACATACATTTTATATAGGTATTATTTAATTATGATTTAATCATCTTAATTTTCTTTTCAAGAATAGTAGTTTGTGTCTATCATTTCAAAATTAATGTTCTGATTGTAAAATATACCTAACTAGATTATTTCAACGTTACAAAAATTCTATTGTATATACACTATGCATACAAATTTAAAAAAAATATATATACCTACATATTATATTCTATTTTTTCCCATGTTCTTTAAGCATAAAATGAAAGTTTACTATAAACTTCCTTCGCCTTTTCGCTTTAATGGGTCATCAACCGACTACCAATTATAATATAATGTTGAATAATGCTTACATTTTACTATTATAAAATTTGGTTCATATTGCATATTACAAAAAAAAAAAACAAAATCGACTGCATTGTAGAAAAACCAGTTTGTTTTTTTTATTTTATTTTATTTTTTGTTAAAATTTATCGGAAATAGAAACGATAAGATAAGTGAATTTTTAAGCTACTTGCAAAAAAAAAAAAAAAACGAAAAAAAAAAAACCGACGTCGATTTCATATTTAAGATTTTCAATATCAAATTATTGCACGTGAATCACCATCAGCAATTTTTATTTAACTCTTTATTTATATTTTTGCAATTCTTTGGCTAAGTTTTAGTTTTTTTTTTTCAACTTCAACGCATGCAATGCTACAAAATTGCATTTAAAGTTAAAATAATGTATATATATGTTCATAATTATTAATAACAGAAATGTATATATTTTATAATAAATAAAAAAAAAAATTATTATTTTTATTAAAATAAAAATGAAAAACAAAAAACAAATTTTTTTTATATGTTTCACTTATAAAAATTTTGGGTCTCAATGTTAAACTGTCCAGGTAAAAGTTGTACTTTTTTTTTTGTACTCTGACAAAGGTTAAGATAATTCCTTCATTTCGTTACCAAAAAAAAAATAAAAAACTCATCAGCATAATTATAATAATATTTATGGTTTATAATATTATCAGACTAAGCTGTACTTCCTGTGTTATTGAATTTCTATAAAATTCAGCTGACTCGCTTGTATTAGAAAGTGAAATAAAATTTACTCAATTAATTTGACTGAAAATAACAAAATTTGTTATATAATTTTCTTTTTATTTTTTAACAATAAATTTACATTTTAAATGTGGAGAAACCTATTGGTTCAAAATTCTAATCGTTCCGTAATTTAATCATAATGTTTCTCATAAGTTTAATTTCGGTAGATTTCAATTTAGCTACTTCAAAGCAAAGACACTTAAAAAGACCAGTGAAAGAAGGTTTATTCAGACCAAAAATCCTTAGTTTAATTGTACTATTGACCGTGCGCTGAAAGGGCTTTAACGATCTTTCAACCTATATAGTATATAATAAGTGTATGTATAATGTTTTGTTTAGGTACATTTTATCTCTTATTTATTAAAATTGCAAATCATTTTAACTATCTATGATGGCTGTGTGTGCAAGTAAAGTTTACATTTTAAAGAAGCTACAGAAAATTTATACGTATATAAATAATTGACCTTAAGAGATTGAATTACAAATCATAATCTGTACGAGAAAAAACCAAAAAAAAAAAAAGGAAAATAAATTACTTCAGCATTAAAATATATAAATTTACATAAAACAAATCGCGATTAAAAAAAATATATATATTTTTTTTTTCAAAGAAATATTCAGATGTCTTTTTAGTACAGAGGAATAATTTTGCTGTGTATATATATAGAATATATAGTTCTTTTATTCATAGCAAAAAATTCAAATCTGAATATTTATTTATTTATTTTTTTTTTTTTGTACTTCTACACTTTTTACAAAAAGTTATCATTTTTTTTTATTATGGCTTTTTTTACCTTGAAAAAAAAATATTGTAGATTATATAAATAATTTTTTTTTGTTTTGGTATGCTAACGAAATGTCGATAAAATTTGATATACAAACATCATTGGCTTGTCCAAAAAATGTCTTATAACCTCTATTAAAAAAAAAAGTTAACTCAGATAAACTAGAAATCGATATCTCTTGAAACAAATAAACAAGCTTAGAAAACTTGCAAGTTTGTATAATTAAAAAACATCACAATGAAAACGAAATGTTGCATTTGTAAGAGATATGCTGCTATTTAAAAAAATATTATAACTACAGTTTTTAATTTTTTTTTTCCACAAAATTAGCAAACTAATCAATATCTTTATATATTTTTTTTTTCTTAATTTAATTCATTCAGCTGAAATTTCATAGTTATTTTCTTATCTGCACATATTATTATAGTTACAGAACAGCTGTTTGAAATAGAAAATTATCAGTTTGTCTATTAATAATCTAAAAAAAGAATATACATAATTATTTAAAATAATTTCCGATTATCATTATACAAAATGCAAAATCCAAACCAAATTATTTTAGGCATAGATATTTATGATTACCAATTTAGTATAGCTATTCCTAATTTATAATTTAAAATTTTCTGCAAACATACGCATAAATAAAACAGAATTTCACGGTTTAGGTTCTGTTGACTTTCCAAAAAGTCAAGGGTCCACAAGAGTGGCATTTTAAAGTCGCTTCAGCTTTAACTCTTGATATAGAACTTTATATAGATCTTTATATAGAACTTTATAATAGAACTCGTGTCGTATCGCATATAACCCAAATAATGTTTTTTGAAATCTCAATAAAAATAAAACAAAATGTATTCAAAGTTAATTATTTCCTATAACGAAAAGATAATATGTTATGAGAATGCTAAGACTTCATTCTTAATATTCGAAACAAAAAAAAACAAAATACATTTGATTACGAAAAGAATTAATACTAATATTATTTTCTTGTTAATTATATAACGAACCAATAATTATTTGAGGCAAATTTTCAAGGACAGTTTTTTTGAAAATTATACTCTTTTAGCGATACTTATATATATATTTTTTAAATCTTTTTTGCAAAACTTTCTTCAGAATAAATATTCATTTTATTGTAATAAATATTTTTATAAAAACATTTTTATGCAAAATCAAACCCATATTTTTATTCACTTCCATATCAAATTGATATAATTTACAATGATAATAAATATAAATTTAAAATAATATTAACACACTAACGATCAGGAGCTCGATATGGAACATTCTGAATTAAACAATTTAAATTTAGGTAATAGAACATTATTAGGGTCTAAAAATGTAAATGCTTGGCACCTATATCTAATCTAAATATATAATTACTAGGTATATTTGGAAGTTTCTTTTCAATCAACCGACTTTTTATCACTGGGCTTATGAAACAACGTCGAAAGCAACGAAAACTTTGAAGCAATCTTACGATCTAAATAAAAAAAGTAACCAGTTTCACAGATATAGACAATTGTACTTATCAAACAAATGTAAATCATAAAATAATTTATAAAAACTTAAATGCAAATAAATAAATGTAAAATATTCTTTGTAAGCGAAAGAAATTAAATAAATTAAAAAAAAAGCACTAAAATCAATAAATAAACTAAACTACACTTTATTAAGTGATAAATTTAGAAAAGAGACAAGGCTGTTTGACACCTAAGTGTAGCGTCATAAATACTTTTTAAACTATTTTTGATATGGTCTGCCAAGTAAAAAAATTATTTTGTAATAATATTGTAAAAACAAAATGATATGTGAGTATTTAAAAAATAAGAACCATAAACATAAAAGTGGGTTAACTATAAAAACAACGCATCAACGGAGAGTAAGCAATAAAATTGGAATAAAAATTAATAAAAAAATATAGTAACAAAGTATAATTTTTTATTACTATTTTTCTTTAAAAATCATTTAAATCTATGACATATGTGACAATTAATGTACGTTTAAAAAATTTCTAATTCTTGTGTTTTGATGTTGGCGTCTTTGCAACAATCTATCAAAAACAACAGACATATGTAATATGTGCAAAATGGTATATACAATATGTAAAAAATGGTATATACTTATATAGATTACCTTTTGAAGAATAAAATTTTGCATGTTCTTAGTTAAGTATTAAAAACTTTTATTAGACCACACTGTTGTAAGTCTGACACATTTTATGATTTTATTTATAATACTATAAATATAAATAATATTAAATATATAAAAATATAGACTCACTGAAAATTTTACAAATTATGTATTTGAATTTTCAACGCGGTATGTGAGGGGTTAAAATAAAATAAAAGTAACATTAAGCTTCCTAACAAATAATGGTCATTTATTTAATCACGATAAACAAAAGTGTACAATTGTTCAATATTAATTTATTTTAAATTACTTTAATGGAGTATTATTAAGGCTTTTCTGGGCGAGAAATTATTTTAGACATTAGCATTGGAAAATATTTGCAACCTTTTTTTTTTTTTTTTTTTTATCCTTTTATACATAAAAAAGATAGATAAGGTTATTTTCTTCTAGAAAATATAAATAATTTCGTTGCATTATACAACCTGATTTAAAAAAAAATAAAAAAATTCATTATAAGATTTTCTCAGATACCTACTTTTTTTTCTTAAAAAATTTCTTATAATTATAATCTCATAAATTTAATGTCAAAAGACACTTACAATATTATAATGTCTTAATCTTGTGGTAAATTACTGAATTTCAACGATTAATTGCTCGATTCCTGACTATTCGATTATTATGATGATGATGCTACCATAGAGAGATATTAAATTAGAGATATTAAACTCTCTAAAAGAGCTGGCAGAGAAATTCTACTATGCGTGTTTCCTTCAACTATCTCTCAAGCGTTTAATATAATTTATTCAAACTCATTAAGAGAGTACATATATTATATATATAGTGTATGAAAATTTGGCAAAGAAATATAAAAAACAAAAATCATACTTCTAGTACTTGTATAAATATTAAATGTGTTCATATTCAATGAATCATCAGTTTTAAAAATAATGTAAAAACTATTTTCTAGATATCAGATTATATTTTTTTTTTTGCTTATTTATTAGAATTAAATTCTTCAATGAATTTGGACAACGTTTGTTCAACAAGTCAGATTGGCCGAGCGGTCTAAGGCGCCAGATTTAAGCTCTGGTTCACTATGTGAGCGTGGGTTCGAACCCCACATCTGACAATAAGAATTTTTTTTTTTTTTATTATTATTTTTTTTTTTTAATTGGCAAAAAATATTTATTTTTCCTATTTGTTATAAAATAAATTTTCAAATGATAGAAAAAAAAAGCGTACCTAATAAAAGCTTTACATTTTCTTTTGAAATTGTTGTGTACAAAAATGTTGTGATAATTTTTATTATGTTTTTTTTTTTTTCTGATATTTATTTTTATACCTCAATACATTTATATTCAAAAGCTTATTCATAAGTAATTGGGTTTTTGATTTGAATTTGAAACAAATTCGTATAACTCAATTTACATTTTTCTTGTTTTATTTTTATCTCTATTCAAATAGAAATAATTTGAAATGTCATTAAGTTATTTATTAATAATATTTTTTTTTTATTAATTTATGAAAATTGAAAAAATTTCAAAAGAAAAATTTTTTTTTTGTCATTTAGGATTTAGCTTTTTAAATTGCAATGTCATTCTATAGTTTTACATATATGAATTAGGCTTGTTGTGAGAAATAAAAACTTAAGGAGCACTTAGGAATTCATAATTGAAATGAAAAAAAAAAAAAAGAATACGCATTCTTCAGATAGTTTGTAAGTTTTAGCTGCGAAAATGTATAAAAAAACAAAACCTTAGTTAAATTATATTCAATAAAAATGTTTTTTTTGTACAGGAAGATATATTTAATTTTTATGTATTTTACATATTATAATGTTGCATAAACACGTCATGTTTATTTCTTATTTTGGAATTTTTATTTTTCAATATTTGCAAATTTCACTATAAAAGTAAAGGTACTTTACCTATCTAGATTTTTATCTCCGTGATTAAAAGTTATAAAAATGCGCCAAAATTACACCTAGAAAGAATTAAAATTCCATATGGGAAAAATGCCAATTATATACATTTTAGCCACCAATAAAAATTATATAATAATAATTTTATTTAAAAGATTTATAAGTTTCAATCAGAACGAAACGAAATACCAAATAAATTATATTAAATGTTAAAATAAATTCAAATTTTTTTTTTTTAGCCAATTATGATATTTTTTTTTTCTCATTCAATGAATTTCCTCAATAGTTAGTTATAAAGGTATTTTATTTCAATACACACCCAGTTGAATGCAAGTTATACAAAAAAAAAAAAAAATTAACCACGATTTGTGTATTTTAAATGTTTTTAAAAAGTTTAAATCTTATAAAAGTGCAGATAAATATTGTACTTTGTGCATTGATTTACAAAAAAAAAAAAAAATTTTAACCACGACTTTTTTTTTTATTTGGCATTATATAATATTAAGGTAGTTTTTATAAAAGTTTTTCCCAAATTATATTTTGTACATTAAATTTATTCATATTAGAAAGATTTGACAATGTTCATGTACAAAAGTTAACATTATTAGCAATATTACAATATAAAAAAAAAAAAAAACATAATGCGGTGCTTGAAAAATTAGAAGGAAATAGAAATAAAAATATCAAGCTATGGGAGTTCAGAGTCCTACATTACATTTCCCGATCACGATTACGGCGAGACTAGTGATTCTATACAGAAGGTTATTTTTAACCTAGATTTTCTTTAATTAAGCTTTAATTAGTTCGATACCATCAGATTTATGTATCTTGTATTAAGAGATATACAATTCTATATATGAACTTCATTTGACGTCTATGAAGTTATATTTGTTTTTTTTTTTTCAAAAAGGGATAATGAATTATAATGAAGTATAAGCTCAACACATAATAAAGAAAATAAAAAAATAAGAAAAACCGGATTATTTGAAAAATAAAATAAAAATAACAAAACATAAAATATTCGGGATCTTGTTTTATTGTGATTTGTTTTTTTTTTTTTTTTCTAAACATTATATATACAATAAGCATGAATTTTTTTTAGAAATCTGATATATTATTATTATCATTTCATCAATATTATAATTTTTGCTATCGTAAATGTAATCGGTTTTTTTCCCATGTTTTCAACAATTTTCCCTTTTTTTACCAATATATATTATTTGTTAGTGTGTAGCATATAATTTCGCAAAAGAAAATGAAACCAAAAAAAAAAAAATATTCTTTTGTCCGAAAATATTTTGTATATTTCAATAAAAACATTAAAGATTAATGAACATTATGATAATAAAAAAACAAAAAAAAAAACAGAAAATTACTTCTTATAATCAAGAATTTTGTTCACATAAAAATGTTGAAGATCATCAATAGAATGTTATAGGTAGATTACATTTAGTTTGTCTGTACGGATTTGTTTATATCAAAACTGCCAATATATAAAAAATTTATGTACATAGTTGGGAAGTCTTCGTTTTTTTTTTTAATTTTGTTAACTTTTTTGTATTGGAATTTTATTTTTATTATATTTGAAAAATGTGACAATGAAAAATTTTTATTTGATGTATATTGAAAATTTTCCTATCTTTGTATTGAAATTTTGGTTTTAATAAATTTATTTTTGTTTTGTGATTTAGTTTTGTTTCAATTATAAGTAAATGGTTCCACAAAAATTGAATTAAAATACGTTTTTGACAATTTTTAAAGTTTGATTAACTCGGCATTAATATATCGCTTAATACAAAACGAATATGTGTTATATATATAATTATTCAAGATTCTATATCAACCATATTTCAACAATATTTCTTAAAGAAAGTTATTAAAGAAAAATTCAATGTTTTTCTATGTTACCAAATTTTTAATAAATTTTTGAAAATAATGTAAAATTTTTTTATTATAAATTTCAACGCCTGATAAGGGTTAATTAATTTATCATTATATAATTAGTACATGTTTCAAATTGTCAGTAGTCTTTCAAATTATTTTTTTAAATTAACAAGAAAATTTTTAACTTTCCTTTTTTAATTTTTTATTTTTTTTTTTCTGTTCAATAAAAAATATTTATTTTTACCTAAAGCCTTTAAATTTTTCTTTTAAAGCAGCAATTTGTATAATTATTACTTAAATGAAAATTATATTGAATAACCGTTTATCTTCATTAAATATTCACGCGCATTAAATCATCATTTTGAAAGGAAAAACGTATTGTAAAAAATAATAAAAAAAAAAAAAAAATAACAACACTCGTGAAATATAATGACTGAGGTTCTTATAAGATATTTAATATAAATTATCTTTATAGATATATTTTTAATAAAAAATTAATAGAAAATTTTTCACAAGGGTATATTGTAAAATATTATTTTTCAATATTAAGAAGAAAAAAATATATTTTCTTTAATATTATTTCAAAATAAATGTAAAATAATATTTTGTATGTAACTTTTCAAAAAAAAAAAAAAAAGGGGCTATTCGCAACAAACAACAAAGTATTGTTTTGAATAAAATGAGAAAAATATTTTCTTTAAATTTTTATAATCGTTTTGAAGGTAGGTTTAGGTTAGGCCTCATTTTTTTTTTTGAAGGAAAATTGAATTTTCTTGGTTTCTTTAATCAAAACATATTAGGAAGAGAAAAAACTGAAAGCTATATATTTAGTCGCAATATAAAACCCACATTTTTGGTTTTTCCAAAAAAAAAAAAAACATTTCCAGGTCGGTTTTGAAAGTTAGCGATCCACAAAATTGTTAACTTTAAATTTTTATGTTTTAACTATGTGAATTTAATAATTTTAAATTTTTGGCAAACCTTTTTTTTTCTTCTTTTTGCCAACCTTTATTTTTCTTTTTAAATTGAGATGAGTTAATAATTATATGAAATAAAAATTTAAGTATTTCTAGGTGCAAAGTTATTTTTATGATTTTATTATGATAAAATTTGTATCTACAACTCTTAACTGTATACAAATTTTTATCTTCATTATTTTATACTCATTTCTCTTTTCCTGACCAGTTTTTCACAAGAGTGAAAACTCTATATAGGTACATTTTTTTTTCTTGTATTGCAAGATGTGTGACATATTGAAATGAAAGCAAAAAAAAAAAGACAGTGAAAGCAGTTAGCGTAACAAAAAATAAAAGGTGAGCATAATAGTAATATTGTGAACATAATTTTTTTTTTTTTTTTTCGGATTGTAAATTAGCAATACATTGTTCGTAAAAAAAAAAGAACTATTAACTCATGTTATTCTCTTTTAAAGTCACCTCAAATTAAAAAAAAAAGAAAAATCCATCACTGTTTTTTACATAGTAAATGTTTGAAAAAAAAAAACCTAACTATGCAAAGTAACGATGTAGACTGAAATATATATATTTTTTTTTTGTTAAATTTGATTTATGGAATATTAACAATTTGTTACAAAACTTTATTGGATAAAAAGAAAAATAGTATGTTGTACCTATATGTACAAATAATTTAATGCCAATGAAGTGAAACTATAAAATCGGCAAAAGATTCTGAACATATATTACAAGTTTTTTTTTTTTATTTTAATTTACTTCATTTAGAAATCTATAAAAATTTTACCAGATTCTGATCACAAATTAATAATTATTGATGAAAATTTATTATAATTTATATTTATTAATATAAATAGTTTAATTAAAAAAAAAAAAAATAAGAAAATTTTCTCTAGAGGTAATAAAACCCCTGAGTTATAATTCATTCTCATGGCTTTAAAATAATCTATCCATCAAATTAAAAGATAAAACGAAGTTTCATTGTTTTTTATTCAATATTTTTTTTCTTCTATTTTTCTGATTTAATGGCCAAATGGAAAATTTATGATGAAAAATTAAAGTTATAGCTGGCATGGCAAAGATTAATATCATAGGATGTGTGACTGATAGTTCTTTAGAACATAAATATTCCTCGAAATTTTATGCAATATTTTTTTTTTCTTTTTACACCATTTCAGTGTATAGAGTTAAGCATTATGTTTTGTATAACGTTAAACAGTTTTTGGTTTAAGAAAAAGAGTTATTCTTTTTAATTTATGTATTTTAAACATTATATATATGAATTCATATTGGATAATGTAATTTAGATAAATCTGAAAATTTGATTGATTAATCTTTTTATATACAAAAAATTTACAAGATTTTATGACTTGATTTCAAAGCTTGATTAAAATGCTTTAGACCCAATGATAAAAATGCTTTGAACCTAGTGATATTACATTATTCGATATTTAAGCCAACCAATTCTGTGCGATAACAATATAATATAAATCACTTTTTCTTCTTTGACAGTATTGAGTCACTGCTAAGTCACTAGTTACCAAAATTCAAAAGTCATTGAGGGTTAAATGAGTACAGTTTTTGAACTATATTGCAAAATAAATATTTAAATTTTTTTAAATATTTTATTTTAAATTCAAATTAAGCTTTGTTAATGTCATTTTAGAGAAAACCATATTTCATATATAAATTCAACATTTCAAAAATATTAAACGTTTGAATCCATCATTCATTTTTGGTTCTTTTTTTTTAATGCGAAATTATTTTTCTTAAAATATATTCAAGAATTCGTTAAAATTCGCTAAAGAAAAGATACATAATCTTTTAAACAATTAAATTGACAAGTGTAACAAATTTTTCTCATATTCTAAGTTGCATTGTAAAAACGTTATTAAAAAAAAAAACAAAAAAAAAATTCTTATCCTTAGAAACAAAAATAAAAAAAAAGAATTAAAAAATAGATGAAAGAAACCAAAACAACAAAAAAATGACAACAATTTGTTACGCCTTTGGCAAATTTTAGCACTAAACAATCATAAAATATTTCTGGGACAAAGATTATTGTAAATATTTAAGGAATGAATAAAAGAATTTAGAGTTTGTTGCCGAATCATTACTTTTTGAAAATCACATGTCGAAAAATTTGGATAATTTAATTTTACAGAATTTTGAACTTTTAGAGTTAAAAGCTCAATAAATTATGTAGCGATTCTCTATCACAAATATATAAAATGCCAATGCATTGCACTTTGACAATATCATAAGAAATTATCTAAATTTCATATAATTCAATCGTTCGTAGCTATGCTTTGACATTTGCATTAGCTGTATAAAATAAAAAAAATGATTATGTAAATTTTTACTTTTAGCCCTGTTTTTGCAATAAATTCCATTAAAGTCATTAATAATTCTTTATTGTTAAAATAACTTTAAAATGAGAATAATAATTTCTCGTCAACTTCAGCTTTGGCAGCAATTTATTCGTATTTTGATAATAATGTTGTTTAAAAGTATATTACCCAAAAAACTTAATTCAACCTTTTCTGTTAACCTGCATAATTTTCTATCTTATTTTTTTCAATTATTCATCACTCTAGTGTTGTGTGTAAAACTATATACAGTGGAATATTGCAGAATTTTGTTTTTTATAATATTATTTATTCATTATATATAAAGAGAATTCAAGCACAGACTAACAATGTTATCTTAAAAGGACATTTCAAATTATAATATATTTTTTTTTCACCTATTTAAGGTATGATTTTAATGGTCTCCATTTCATAATTTTTGTAAAATAATGAAAAGGTCGTATATTGTACCTAATAAAAAAGAAACACATTTTTGTGATTTTTATTCCAAAAAATATTGCAAAAAAAAAGAAAAAAAAATTTTAGTCTTGCTTACAGGTAGGTCTTTTTTACGTTTGGCATCAATTTAAAATACAACGTCCTACATATTCTTATACACATAAATATATCTATATATGCTTATGTACACACTTAATAGATTATATCCATACAATAGTTTTTGTTATTGCTGTTAACCCCCTACGAAGTGTTAGGATACATAAAACTAAATACAGATCCATGTGGTAATGTCGGTATTTTTGTATTTTTAGTAAAAAAAAAAAAAGTCAAAGCTACTTAGAATAATTCTCATCACCATTCCTTAAATTATTATAAGTAAGCTCAAACACAGCACCCATTTTAAATTATAATTATAAAACAATAATATTTTTTCATGCTATACGTCAAACGTCAAGTAATTTATTTTTTTTAAACATCACTGTCTAACTTAGTGTTTGTCCAAAAAATTCTTAGAAAATATAATTTTTAGGCAATAACGACGAAATGTTTCTTATATAAGTGCCAAAATAATACACACAGATACTTCTGCATGCTAACAGCTGAAATATTTTTTCCTTTTAATTTTAATGTGATTTTATATAAAAATATTAGTTTGCAAATAAAAAGAAATATTTTATAAACTTAAGAAAAAACTTTAAGTCTATAGTTGGAAATTATATGTTTAAATTATTTTCAAAATACATAGATATTCCTAATTAAAAGAAGTTGTAGTAGAGAGATTTTTATTTTCCCTATATATGATATATTTTATATTGCCAAACCAGAAAAGACTTTTATTTATTATACATTATATGTATAAAGAAGTAATGTAAATAATGTTAAGCTCGCGTAGCCAGATAAAAATAATAGTATTTATAATAAAAAAATGTTTAGTTATAAAGTTTTATTATAACTACGTATACATAGTAGGTATACATTATATAGTTAAGTAAATTGAAAGTTTTTCCAATTGTAAAAATCTTTATTGAAATGAAAAAAAAAAAAAATAATGCAAATTTTTTGTAAGGGACAAAAACATTTTCTACTGAAACATCAAATTTAAATAATATATATAAATACAAATATTTATTATACATATTTTATATTTACATTTATGTAAATAAAAAAATATCAAAAACAGAAGGAAAAAGTGAAATTAATTTTTTTTTTATTTTTTTAACGAAATTAAAATAATATATTTATAATGTATATATATATAAATATTTTTTTTTTTTAGAAAATATAATGTAAATATAAATGTATAGGCATGTACTATAATATTGCATTGATTTGCTGATATTTGAAAATTAATAGCGTAGGAATTGAAACGAATAAGGTAAAAGAGTCAAATTTATTTTAAAACTAGATATAAGTATATTATATATTAACTATAAACAATATTACTTATAAATTTATTATAAGAAGAAAAGTTAGTTATGTTTGGACTACTAAGTTATTTGTTACAATTTTAATAAAAAAATTTAATAAAATCCATAGGTAATGTTTCTTGTTTAAGATTATTTTTATATTATAGAAATCTATTAACCAGAACATTAACGCAATAATAAACACATTAATTAATAATAATGTGTTTAGCCAGTAAACACATTAACTAATTTATTACAAGCAGGAGTCAATAATTGAACAAATGGTTCACAACATGATTTTGCCAAACTATAATGAAAATAAATAATCTTTATTTTTTTTAATGACATTTATTGGACATCGTAAAGTTACTATATTTTATTATTTAAATAAAAATATAAACTTTCTTTATGCTTTCACATAACAGTATTTTGAGATAATTGACAATATTTTTATGAAGAATCAGCTTACAAGATCTTTATGTTGGGATTTCAATTTTTGTGTTAACACTTAAGCTAGATTATTTAAAAACTGTTAAAAATGCTTTGAACACCCTCATTTAACTTAACATGTCACAATGGGTGCACAAAAATAATTTTTCACAAATTTTTTTTTACCAGGATATTATATATTTAACATTGTACAAAAATTCTTTTTGCGATGTGTTAAATGAAATGAGTTATCACACCTACATTACAATATAATAAAAATTTTATATGCTTTTGATTTTGTAATTCTATGTTTTAGATTTTTATGTTATTATTAATGTATAATATTTAAAATTTCATGTTAAAAATAAATTTTATTTTGACCTACCTCAAGGCGCTATCAATAATATATGATGTCGTAAAACTCTAATTATTTTAAGGTAATTTCATAGTTAAGTATTTTTTTTCATATGCATATAATTTCGAATAATATTGAAAGCCAATGAGTTTTATTGCATGACATAGCATAAATTTAATTTTAATAATATTTTTTTTATTATTCATAAGTTAAGAATTTATCTAGGTTTGTACAACATCAGGATTTTTCGTATAATAATGTTGCTGCTTTATTTTTTGTTATTAGTATTATACAAGTGATATTTTATATTTGCCAAACCAAATTAGACCTTATCATTTAGCTGGAGATACAATATTATTGATATTAACTCTTAGCTTTGAGGTTTAATTTCAAATCATTCTCAAACTAATTTAAAAGAGTTTAAGTACCTACATATTTTAAATCTCCGCTAGAGATTTAATTATATACATTTCTTAAAGACAAAATCTTCTAATATTGGAGTTTTTTCCTGAAACTTATTTGTATTTCAATTAGAGTTCGAAATAATGTCGCAAATATTTTTAATTAATTTATATATATCTTATTTTATTATTGTGCAATTCAATAAATATAAACTTTTTTTGGAAACAATATTTTTTCCACAATATTAATTTTATTTTTTACGTTTTCTAAGCCTTTCACATTAAATTAAAGTTATATTTTGTAAATACATATGTGAAAAACGGTGGTAGGTAAGAAAACTTTATATTAATATAAAAATTATTATGCCTACATTATTCGTTTAAAAATTCTTTTTTTTTTTTTTAAAGAGAAGTCATAAAAAATTAGTTCTTATTTAAACAATATCTCGGAAAAGAAATCCCTTTAGAAAAATTTTGAAATAAAAAATAAAAATGAAAATCATGGTAGTTCAATTTTTTCATTTTTTTTTTTTTTGAGTTTAAAGTAAATAAAAAATAATGTATTATAGTGGTTTCCACATAATTTTATGTTCCAGTAAAATTTTAGTAATTCAATATTTGTTTTTATTTGATTTTCTGTATGAAATATGATTTCTTTATAAAACGCTAAATAAACCAGAGATTAAAAATATTTTTTTAACGAAGTTAAAATGTCTTTTGAAAGTAAAAATATAAAATATAGAACTATATTTATCAATTTTCATCATATACGGCCCCAATTGTGAATCCATTTTACCATTTTCACCCCCCAGTTCGAATCTTCGGACTCAGTTGGGATTTTTTTTATAGATTTATTTAATTAAAGTCTATCTACCAACAAACTAATTTTCATCAGATTTCATTAGAACTTTTAAGAACTTTTCTATAGATCGTTCTCACTTGGAAATAACCAATCGTAGAAAACCTCATTCTTGGGGTGGGAAAGTCGACCAGATAACACAAATTTATACGATCGAGTTCAAACGCGCGTACAACGGGACGGACGGACATATAGAAAAATGACTAAAACCAACAAACAACATAAAAAAAAAAAAAAATTAACTACATATTTACTTCTTATGCCAAAAAAAAAAAATATGAGTGAGAACCACTATTGTTTTTTTCTTTTTTTAAGGCTATTAGTTACGCATTTACGAATTCCAATAGGGCTCAAGAATAGATGAATTTTTTTTTATTATTATTATTATTATTATTATTTTTTTTTTCTATCAATAAATTTTTCACGCGTGAGGATCTAAAATCTTTCGTTCTCAACATAATATCTTTCTTAACTATATTGTGTTGTTTCTTAAAAAAATTTATGTATATACGTAGGTTTTTTCAAATAACGTTGTTTTATTTTATTTTTTATACTTTTTTTTTTATCGTAATATTCTACCGAAATATCATAACTACTTTTTTTTTTTATTACTTTTAGAAAAATATTATTAAAAAGTTAATTTAGCATGCATCATCTGGTGATTACATATAGTGTTGTTTGGTATAGTTTGAAAATAAAAAAAAAATTGTTTTTTTTTTTGTTTTATAAGAACGACAAGGTGTTAACAATATGTGATAACAACGTTTATTATTGTTGCTTCAATTTAAGATTTAAAACTGATTTAACTATCAAAATTAATTGAATTACGTTATATTCTAACATTTATTAATGTCATCTTAAGGCTATAATAATTAATACCTGTGTAGGTATATATAATGTTGATGTTTGTAAAAATAAATTTATCGCCTATTTTCTTAAAATTATATACAAAATTTTTGAATTTATAAATTAACATTTTTATTCAACATGTTGAAGTTCTTTTTTTATCATATATTTTATCTAAGCTATAGTTAGCGCTTTTTATCTCGGATATCGTTTTCAAATTGCACAATGATTTATTCAAGATATAATTTAAGTTTTTCATAAAACATATATATGAAAATAAAACAACGTTTAAAAAAGATTTTCGTAGTGCTGCAAATTTCCTTCCTTTTTTTTGTTATCATGGAATCCAGCAATTGACTTAAAAAGTTGAAAAAATTTGTCATTACCAAATTAATATTATTCGAAGAGTAATGAAATTTTGGTCTAAACGAAAGATCCGCATCACAAACTTAGAGTGGAAATCGTGAACGTATGACTTATTTTATATTTTAAAACTGTTATATCTATTAAATATGTTAATACTCTTTATATGATAACATCCATTGATTTTATTTTGTCTATATACTTTGAGTACAAAAAAAAAATTAATATCCATATGAAAAGTTTACATAATTCTTTCTGTCTTCTAGAATGAAGCCTGGCAAATAAAATCTAATAAAATCTTTTTGATGCAAAAAAAAATAACGCAAAAAAAAAATCTGGTAAAAAAAAAAATTCAGTATTTATTGTAAGCAATTTTCCTAACAATTTTTCATTCAAAGTTGAATTCTATAATAAGTTTCACATTAATCATATGTACATACATAAAATAAAATGTATGTACTTTCTGGAAATTATGTAAATTAATCAAAATCTGCGTTCCCAGGAATAAAAAAAATATATTTTATTACTTTTTAGTACATATGAATATTAAAATTTGGGTAGAGGCTATGGTTATATATATGGAAATAGTAGATAAAAATAATATTAAAACAAGTTTTGTAAATTAAAAAATTCGCTAGAAATCAGTTAAAGCAATTATAAGCGCACTGTATGTGCAATTCTTGTCAAATATTATATCTATCAACAACCTTATATATCAATAAATCATATAAACAAATCATAAATTATTATCATATTAAAACTGCACTGATAAATTTCTTAGGAATTACTTTCAAAAAACATAGTATAGTGCCAATAAAATTTATTATTTCGACCAATTAATCTTCATATGAAATAAGATATTTTTATTTTTAAAGAAATATTTCTTTTATTTTTAATTTCTCTTGTACCTACTAAGAATATACTCAAAATAAATTTTAAAATTTGGTTTGAGGATAAAAATTAAATTAAATGTTAATTTTAACCTTGTAAACATAATGTAAAAACTTTTCACGATGTTAAAGAGATGTACATATGTTTTATCTATTTTTGAAATTTTAAAAATATAATTATAGTTTTAAAAAGTCTAATTTAGTTTTAATGTCTTTTTTGTCCCTTAAAAAAAAAAATTAAACATAAAAATATATTGATAACCTTGGTACGAATTACACTTCGAAATAAAATCAAAACAAGTTCTGTAAAAAATAATTTTTCATGAACTCAATTTTATATTTTTTTTTAATCATGCCGAACTAATAAAAATCAATTTATTTTTTTTTATAAAAATAATTTCAACTATGTAAATATGCAATAAAATAATAATTGTATATTGCATTTTTAACAAAAATTATTCAGTCTTAGAAGCAATGATTTCGCAAATATAATTATGATGTAAAAACTTAATCTAATAATAACTTAACAATTTTTTTTATTTTTTATTATGTTTAATATTGATAATGGTCATAAATTAAAAAAAAAATAAATAAAAAAAAAAAGGGATTGTTTCAACTATATAAATGTCATACCCATAACGCATTCAGTTGTCATAAATAATTAATAAATTAATTCATATTATGTATGGCTGTAATTTTCAATTAAAATAATGTACATTAAGTATATAAAAGTATTAAAAGTTATATAATAAATATATATATATATATTTATAATTTATGGGCACATATATGATATGTTTCAAAATTTAAATAACTTAAGTGTTGACACCTAAATATACGTTGTTATATATAAATGTCAATAACAGAAGCATAATAATTTATTTTATTTTATCATTAGTTTTAGATATTAATTTTTTTTTTTTCTATAATAAACATTAACAACAAAAACATTTTTTATGCTGTTTATATAATATGGAATAAAAATTAAAGAAAATTTACTTTCGAAATATTATGGTCTCCCATTTAAGCAAAAATCAGAAATAAAATTTTTAATCTTTTATGACAAAAGTTTGTTCAATATTTTATTTTCATCTTATTATGGTTATAATAAATTATTGTGACTTAATGTCCTTAACAGTGTAGTGACTAACATTTCAGATGACATTCGAAAGAGCGAAGTTCAATTCCTTATGCTCTCTTCAATAAAACAAAAGTTTTTTTTAACATTATTTGTTATAGAAAAAAGAATTTTTATCTTTTATAAAAATAAAAAAAATCTCCCCGACGGGGAATTGAACCCCGGTCTCCCGCGTGACAGGCGGGGATACTGACCACTATACTATCGAGGATATGTGAAAATTGGTGGCAGAAATAAATGTTCTTATTAGATACAATTTAGAGAGATAAATATTTTCGAAAGTAAAAATTAAAATTAAAATTTTTAGTAGTATGTAATATAATACTATGTATATACATATGTGTATGAAAAACATTATGTATATCGATTAAAATCAAACTTATATTTTATGAACATTTTTTCTAATGGTTTTTAACAATTTTGTTTTTTTATTTTAAATAATTTATTTTTTTAAGTTAAGTTTCACAAATTTATGCTAATAAATTGTAAAATGTATATACATATATATCAGAAACTTTGAACCAATTTCACATTTTATCTACCTACATGAATTTCAAATATGTGTAAAAAAAATTTATGGTTATAGCTTTTATTTATATATATTTTTTTTTCTGCGGTAAATCAACTAAGTGGAAGTAATTGCAAATAAATTTGACGAAAATAAAAAAAAATAAAAATTTTAACATGTGTATTTATGTATGTATGTTTGTACATAAAATTGTTTTTTTTGTTTATTTTATGCTAGGATATTTAGAAACTTTGGTTGCCTTTTTGTTTTTTGTTAATTTTTTTCGTAAAAAATATTGATTTTCTGTGCTACTCTGTGTATATTTATAATAATAATAAACCAATTGAGGATAACAAACTGTTTCAATACTATTAAAATAGTTTTTTTTTTATATAACATTATTACAGTCATTTAGTTAACCTAACTAAGCAAATTAAACAGAAACTGCAAAATGTTAAAAAAAAAAAGAAGTATGTTGCACTTTTTAAATCCTAAGATCGTAATTCAAATTGTATTCGCAGTAATTGGATTGCAGACTTACAAATAAAAAAATAAAAAAAAATAAAAACCAAAGAGTATTTTTATTTTCTTTTCATAATAATCATTGGATGGGATGGGAACCCTAGAATAGTCAAAAGTTAGATGGTTATTTTTTGATATTTTTAAAATTTTTATAATGGTACAATTATTTTTCTACCCACTATGAGCTTGCGGAAATGTTATGAACATTTTGAAAACTATACTAGAAGCACGCTTTCTAAGTGAATATAAGATGATTCTGTAAAATGTTTGCTAAAATTGATAGTGTGTTATGTAAAAGAAAGAGTCTAATTCAAATTTATTCCTTTTTGGTAAAGTGTGATATAGACCTTTCCAAACATTTTTTATTTTACTTACAGGTTGTTCTTTCCTGCTCTGTACAAATAAAAATTTATATTAATTTACCAAAAAATTTAAAACCCTCAACACAATATGTTACCATTATTATTCTTCATTTTAATCCAACTTAAACCATACATTGTTTAGAGTTTGTAAAAGTTATGAAGCTAAATCAAGGAAAAAAAAATTGAAAAGATTGAAAGTTTTTAACGTTTGTGTTTGGTTTGTGTTTGGTACTTCTGGCAAAAAAAAAAAAAATGAAAATAAAATCGGGAAAAAAACTTATATTCAATTGATTACTGAATCAATTGAAAAAATGTAGTTTATAATATGAAGGAAGTTGTAAATATTGAAAAACAAACCAAAAAATTTGCAAAAAAAAACGAGAGTATTTTTTATTTCACTGAATGTGGGCTTCAACTTGTTTTTTTTTTCCATATTTTTTCCAGACTCTTTTGATTAACTGGCCTTAAAAGATTATAATGAGATTTAATTTCTTTTTATTTTTTTTTTATTTTTAAGAGTTTTAGTTTTATTTTCATAATATTAATATAAACTATTAAATAAAATAAATAAAAAAAAAAAAAGTAATAAAAAAATCAGTTAAAACTTAAATTATTAAAGGAATATTGAAATTTATGGAAAGATTCAATTGTTCAGTTTTTTTTTCCAATTAGGTTGAGAGAAAAATATTGAAAAGTAAGCTATTGTATTGAAATTATTACGTATTAATATTTTCCATTATTCTTTCTTTATGTATTGTAAATAGCACGAGCTCCCGTATATCTAAAATATACACAACAGAAATCATAAAATTTATTTAATATTGTTAAAATCTGCATAACAAAATATAAACGATATATGTATTGAACTATAAATTGAAGCAGATTTTATGTAAAAGTTTTTATTATCATCCTTGTGAGCGCATTGTCTTCTATTTCAATCAGATCGTTATTCATATATAAAAAAATAATAAGTAAGCACATATATATGTTGAGTTAAACTAACTCGGGTTAAGGAATAAACACAAATTTGTGTTACAAAAACAAAATTCATTAAAACTATTCGAGTATGAACTTCAAAATTAATTTTATTTATTTATTTATATACATATATATATATTTTTTTATTTTTATTTTTTTGCTAATGCCATCAAAAGTACTTAAACATATTCTTAATCTTCATTTGTGCTTGATTTCGTATTCTTTTTTCGTTTTTTTTTTTTTAATCTGTACTGGAAAAAAAATTAAAAAACAAAAATGTATTTAAGATATTTATAAAGTCAATTATTAGTTTACTTAAAGAAATACTGATATAAAAAAAAATTTGACAAAGTGATGTGTTCATATTTTTTTTTTTACATTATTATTGTTTAAAGTTGGTGGTGGGCACATTTTTATTAAAAAAAAAAAATTATTGACAAAAATATAAATGTTGATGATAAGTTAAAAAATAAATCGTTTTTGACAAATAAGTACATGTAATCTATCAAATTTTTTAATTTTTATGTTCATAAATATTAAAAATTTTTTTGGCTTTTAAATCATATGTGCATGGTAGACCGTAAACAACAAAAAAAAAAAACGGATTATTTGCCAATGCCTTTTGGCATGGGGGCATGTTAGTTTTATTTTCTTTTTGTAAATTTTAACATGAGTATAAATTTGACATAAATTTGAGATTTTGTTGAAAGAAATCCTTATCCAAATGCAATAAATAATAAAATGATAAAATTTTGTTTTTTTTTTTAATATAGTTACTACCTAATGAATTTTCTTAATTTTTTTGTATTTTTAATTTATTTGATGAAATAAGCCGAAGACAATATTGAATTTTGTCGTTAGTATATTGTTAAATTACAGTTCTATTGAAGATCAACTGGATATTAAATTATGATCAGAGGTTGTTTATTAATTTCATATAAAATTAAAAAAAAATCATAAAAAAACACCAAAATATTACTAACATTAAGTAAAAATTAATCTTTAGTAAAATTCCTTATAAAATGGGAATAAATGAACAACAACACTTTGATTTGGAACTTTGCCATAATAAAATATATGTACATAAATATAAAAATTATAAATGAAAAATTAGTTCAATTAAAGTACAAAATAGTTGATTTCATGAAATTTATGCACATAAAACTTTCATTTTTTTTGTCAATACATAATGTACAAGTACAAATAAATTATTTTTATTTTATAGAAAAAAATGTAAAATTTATGAAATTATAGAAGTTTTGATGGAAGAAGAATCTATATGTACACAAAACAGTTCAACATAATCAATCGTATATTGACAAACGACAGGCAATTTTGTTTTTTTTTTTTGTTTTATTTATTTGCGCAAGTTTCAGTAAAGCAAAAAAATAAAAACATATTATTGCATAAAATCAGATCTAATCAACATTTTATTATTTCAGTTACATATAAATTTTTTTTAATTTATTTTTAATTTTTTTTTTTTATTTTTAATTTACAATGTACATTAATGTACAAATATATTTACTGCATAATGTACTTGTACATTTGCAGTCTCAACTTAAATTCTCAATATTTTCGCTTACGCTACTTTGACATTGTGAGAATGACATAAATAAAAATTGCAAAATATTTCTCTAACTTTAGGTTGATAAATATTGTTTTTTTTTTTTTTTTGAATTTTTTTATAGCACAAGAAAATTTTTTAAAGAGAATTTTTTTTTTTTTGTAATAAATAAAATCACATTTTTATTTTTACAAATTTTTTTGCGAAATAATCGAATTTATTTAACAAACAAACCTTTGTAAAAATATTTCTGTTTGTAAAACAAAATATATTTTTAGTAAATTTTGTCGTTGTTGTCAAAATATAGACCTCCAAGTATTTTAGTGACAAGAACAATAAAGCATAAATCCGTGTTATTCGATCATCTGAAAAAGGTTTGGGAAGAGATTCGATAGTTGAGAAATTCCTGCCATTCCTCGTATTCAATTAATTTAGATTTTAATTAGTTTTGACAGTACATTTGGATTTTAGTTACATATATACTTATAGGGACCTTCATCAAATTGATGCGGATTAGTTAGTTCAGAAATATAAATGTTATTGGTGAACAAAAAAAAACAAGTTAATTGTATAGTGAATGAAAATATAGTGATTTCACTGAAGTTTATTTAAAAAATGCAGTGAAATAAGTATTATAGAGGGACTTTAAAGTGTATACGGCCAATATCTATGAGATAGATCGATTTTCTAAAATTGTAATTAATTTTGTACAAACATAATTTAAAATTAGAATTTGATGATGCCAAAGAAGATATTCTTAAATTTTAATATATCGCAAAATATGTTCAGTACAAATCATATTTATTATGTTCATTAATTAAGAAAGGAAAAAAAATATGTTTGGCCTCTTAATAATTATGATAAATAATAACGAAAAACAAAAAAATTTGTTTTATTCAGTTGTGATTTTATATTCCAAATAAAAATTATGACAATAGTTTGAAGTCTCATTAAACCATGTCAAAAACTCATTAACGAGAAGACCCATTGACCCAAATTAACAGAATCATATAAATATATATGTATATAATTTTTTTTTATTACTATTTTATTATAAAAAGAAATTATTATTTTTGTTAATATTTCTAATGAAAACCACTAAACCAGAAACAAAAATGAAGATAGATACTTTTTTTTTCCCATAAACCACAAATATTTTTGTATTATTATGAATTTTTCATACTTCTTTTTGTCTTTATTTTCTTTTGTATTTAAAAGATAGTTTTATTTTTTTCAACTATTATTTTTTTTGTTTTTTTTTTCTTAAACTAAAAATGCCATTGTGTTAATTTTTTTTTAAATGTAATTATTATTTTTTTTTCTTTTTAATAATTATCACATTAAAAATAATAACAGAAAAAGAGCTCTTCAAATTATCTGAATTTATTATTATTATTTTTTTTTTTTGTATAATTCAAACAAACATTCATCTTCTTTAAGTCAAAAAAATCCCACCTTAAAAAAAAATTTTTGCTTAACCACATCAAAAAAAAAAAAAAAAACCAATTAAACAAAAATAAAGAAACAAAAAAAAAAGTAAAACTAATATGTATAAGAGAATAAAAATTTGGAATATTAAATTAATGTTGAAAATATTATTAATGATGCCAACACTATTTTTATGTTCGATCAAGAGAATCATAAATAAAATTAACTAAGTTAAAGTAAAATTTTAAATACATATTAGATATATTAGGTATATATTTATATATATATATATATAAGATAAAGTATTTCATGAAGGTGTTAGATATACTTTATATATATATTTGTATTAGATGTTCTTGCGGCTAACGTAGAGACGATTCAAAATATTATCACTAAGACTATAATGAATAGGTACAACATATAAAGCTACACAGCGACAAAAAAGGTGACAACACAATTAGAGCTACAGGATACAATACAGCTCTAGCAACCAACTATTGCTGGAGTAAAGCATACGTAAACATGCGTTGGTTATATTTTCTTTTGATAGTCGTTTTTAACTTGCATTCCCCAATTGTGTTTGCACCTAAAAACACAGTAAACCTTAACATGTCATAATTGTAGCACTTTATAGTTTATTAATTATAGAAACGAAAAAAAAACCCGGAATGTCATTAAATGAATTTTATATAAAGAAATTTATTCTTGTATAAAAATATTCCCTTTGATATCATCATAATAATGTCATAATCTATTTCAAAAAGGATTTAAAATTTATAATCTTATAATTATTCCTTGTATAAAATTGTCCTTGGACATTTTATTATTTTTATTCTTTGAATAAAAAAAATCTTTTATTCCCATGTTATGTACATAATATTATTGACAGATTTCATTATAAATTTAATATAACCTTAGTTTTCGCGTTAAAAAATATGAAATAAAATTACTATTTATATTTTACTCAATCAATCAGAATTGTTAAATAAAAATTGCATAACATTATATTGCCCCAAATATTAATGAATGAATCATTCATGATAAAATCTGTAATCGATTATTCTGAACTAGTCTGACAACTTCTAATATAAAAGTTGTATGTCAATTAATATAAAACTAGATTAAAAAAATAATAATAATATTTTGTACACGTATAAGTTTAATGATATTGTATGTGCAATAGCCTTATTATATTGATTATTACAATAGCAGTATAGATACAATATATAATACAAAAAAATAGGTATAAGTAGATAATATATTAAATCTTTTCCAAGTAAGTGTGTGCAACATCAGTTTATTTCAAGTAAATATAACTGAAATATTTTGAAATTTCTTTGATATGTCTTATTTTTTCAAATAGATTCTCACTCATTAAGAGTAATTAAAGCTTATTTCTTTTTAAACACAATAATGTAAAGAAGAATAGGAAAATAATTACCTAACCATACCAAATCTTCTATAGAGCCAATTAATTATTTTCCAACTTTTGATAAGTATTAACTATAAATTTTGATTAAACTCCATAGACAGTGTGAATGCTCCTAAAACATAACAATTATGTTGAAAACACAATGAAAATAATATGTGTGGTATTTAAGAAGTTTTTATTTCATATAAGTAATTTTTAACGAATTTTATTACACGAATTTATTTAAGCCAGAAAACCTTGCAACTGATATTTGCTGAAATTTTGCAGAGACGTCACTAACTAAATTGTTTTTTTAAACTACATTACCGAAAATAAGTGGAATTACAATATTTGAAAAGTTGTATGTCAGAATAATCGGTTTGGAGGAAGTGAGTCAAATTTAATTACAAGTTTAGGTTTATTATATTCCTTCAGCGCAGAAAACAAAAAAATTTAATTACTGATCGGATTTTGTAATCTCAAATTTAGAGCTCGAATATTGGTCTTTTCCTTTAATAAGTAACCCCACCATTTTAATTTTTAGTTTAATATATGTATGTCAATCGTTTTCTTGGATTTGAGAATGTATACAGAGTTTTATTTTATACTTTTTAGTACATATTTAAATGATAAAATCGTGTGACTTAAAATTTTCTTTTATTTATTTTTTTTTTTTTCTTATAATAAGACTTTTAAATGTCATATATATATATATATATACAATTTAAAGCACAAAAAAAATTCTTCAATAACTATAGAAGAGAATTAAGTAAATACATGAAAGAATTTATATAAAAATAAAAAAAATAAATAAAAATACTAACTTAAAGGGATTATGATTAGCTTTTTTTTTGTATAATGGATTATGTATCATGTCCATTTATATTAACGACATTATTTTAATAAAATAAGTTGACGATATGATTGACATGAAATTGCACTTTTTCATGAAACTTTTGTTTTTTTTTTTTTGTAAGAACTTGTACCCATCAAAAGTTTTGATAGGATACAAAAAGTTATTTTTTCGTTAAAACTATAAAACTAAATAAATGGCATAAGTCATCTAAGATCGTATTTTAAAATTATTTTCGCCTTTTGATATAATATAAAAGGATAAAACAAAAAAGTGTTTTAATGAAATTTCCAATATAGAATCGTTCTAACAAATAAAGTAGTTTCATATTGTAAGTGGAAAAAAAGTATAAGTACATAGATGCAATTATATGCATTTTAGATTAAACTGCTAGTTGGTTAGAGATAAAGAAATAATACAGTCACTATCAAAATAAGCATAGATAAAAAAAAGTGTCTTTTGGATTAGTTGTCCGACTATGACAGGGTCGAAAAAAGGAAAATATTTAAAAACCATTATAGTATTGTTCCACAGTACACATACTTGAGAAGCCTTAAGTGTAACTTTTTCTCGACTACTTTGTTTTTCACAAAACTTGGAATGTCATACTGTAGTGTCAAACTGGAAATTTCTTATGTATAACTCGGTAATTTAAAGTAAAATCGGATGTTGATGGGTTGAGGACAATTGGAAACAAAAAAGCTATATGTGTATCATGAAAATTTCCCATTTCGGTTAAAGAAATATCTGTGTCGTATAAGAATAGTCGGCAAAAGGCAGTGAAAAGGCTTAAGCGAATAAATCAAAAAAAATATGATAAAAGATTGAACCGAATATGAATATTTGACAGTTATAATCCCGGTAAGAATATTGGCGCTTGTTTTCTACAAAACATTACTATACTATCATTAACAATCCCAAATTATGCCGTGTAGATGCAATTCAACTGATTACAATTTTCTTTCTTAAAGTATTTGCATTGCATGCACAAATAAATATATTTTATTTTTTCAAAAAAAAATTTCCTTTAAAATGTAAAAAATTTAAACCTAATCTGATACACAATCGTTAATCATAATAAAAATAACTATAAAAACCAAGTCCATTTATAATATGAAAAGAAAACAGTAATTATTAACTTATTTAGTGATTACCATCTGGATAATCACTTTCAATCTGAAATCAATCATTTCCGAAAGCAGTTTTTTCGTGGCTTGTTTGCTCTTCACTTTGACTTTATTATATTTTCTTGAGATCGGATAACATATAAGGCATTAAATAAATGCATCAAAGTAAAATATTTTTTTTTTAGGAGTTACAGAAGTAAATGCGAAAAATAAAATAATATTATTGGTAATAATAACATTGATAAATAATCTTTAGAGTCTTGTTTCGCTTGACTGTTTTTCGACTATTAAAACGTCTCTTGGTATGCACTTATTGTGAAAAAAATTAATTATTTCTTATATACATTTCGTTGCGAATATACAACTAGACTTGATTAACAACAAAATAAAACAAAAAGTGAGAATTTCATTTCCGTGCTAAAAAGTTAACTCTATAGGTATTATTCAAAATAGTCAAAATGAATTTTCGATGCGAAAATTTTTACATCTATTATTGTATAAAAATATGTATTGCTTCAAGCTGTAAAATTTAGGAGAGATATTTGTTTTTGTAAGAGATATATTTGTTTTAATTAACTCTGCATATATTCATTTTATATACATTTTTTTTTAGATAATGAAACGACATTTGCATAGAAGAGAAAATTATAACTTGTGCAGATTTAAATTTTTTTTTGTATAATAACATTGTTTTGATTTTCAAAGTTTTTAAAATTAATCAATTCAGATGCACATTTGTTGAAAATAAGCATAGAAACATTATGTAATATTATAATCAACAAAATAGTAAACGAAAACCTTGGATAAAAATTGAATTTTTTCTGAGCACTTCAAGTAAATTAATTTTTAAGCTTGTAAAAGATTCTCACGTATTGATTTTTAATAATTTTGTATTAATCACTGCGATTGCAGTGTAATATTTTATTTATTTGTAAACAAATTTCAGTGTATAAAGTTCACTATAAAGACAATTTCACTCTATAAGATAGTTGGATAATATATTTATGTTTTATTTACAGTCAGTGTTGGCAATAATTTCTCATTATTTTTTTGTATGAAAATTGGGTAGATTTATACATATATAAAAATATTTTTGTTAAACAGCATCTACGAAAACTCAGAAAATTCGTTTATTTTTATTTTTATTCTATATGGGTCAGTGAGTTTTATATATAGTTTGTATTAATTTCAGGTTACAGCACAGATAGGTTACAGTGATTGAGCTCGGTCAAAACAGTATTGAGCATGGAAGCAAGTGTTTAATTGATTTAATCGATAAAATATAATTTGTATTCTACTTTTTTGTCATTACTATAAATAGTATAAAAAACACTGTAAATTGTCATTTTTAACATTGTAATATTTAGATATAGAAATAATTTAGTTTTGGTGAAAAATATGCTTGCATGGATTTGTGAAAAATTTATGTGATAATCTTTTTATCTTATAATACTGAAAAAATTCATTACATTCTTATTATTATTATTATTTATAAAGTTTTTAAAATTAAGTATATTAAAATCAGGTATTCATTCAGCATAAAATATATAAACATACATCATTTAATGGTTGAATTCATCAGATGATGTGTGATTAATTAATCGGACGTGCGTTGCCTTCTGAAATTTTATTTTGTTATTATTACAAATTTTTTTTTTTTATTTTCATAAAAATATGTAAAGTAGGTTCTTTTTCATTTTAAAAAGCAATTCTCTGATTTTATTTATTCTTTAATATAAGAATTGATAATTACCTTACTTATATCTTTCAAATTTTGTTTATTGTTTCATTTTGAATCTGATTTATTAGTTTTATTTTTTTTTTATTTTTATTTCATTTTTTTTTGTCTTTTTCCTTTTCTTTTCCTTCTTTTTCCTCTTTCTTTAGTTACCACTACTTTTTTTTCTTTTCTTTTTTGTTACTTCGCCTTTAATTTTCCTTACTCTTCTTAACTTTTACTCTACTTTGCTCTTCCTTTTCTTTCCTTTCCTTATCTTCCCCTCGCTTACCGTTTATCTTATCCTTCTATTTCTGTACATTCCATGTTTTACAAACATACTATGTATTCATGTTTTTTTATGATCGCCACTAAAATTATTTGGAAAGAATTCTTACACAAAGTAATAAATATTTTCGTTATAACAAGTTCACAATAATCTAAATACTAAATTCTTTCGACATTAATATTTGATTTTTTGATAGGCATAAAATACTGATAGTAACAAAGTTAATTTGAATCGAATTTATACATCAAATTATATAATATATAGAAATATGTTTATATGTATACATTATAATATTATATTTTATTTTTAAAGAAAGTTATCCAAAAAAAAAAAAAAGAATAAAAATACCAGGATTTTCGGCCATTAAAATTTGTGTACACATCAATTAATTTGCATGTTTAAATATTGGAGATAAAGTAACAAATTTGCCTAATGGCAAATATTTACTCTAAAAATTTTCAGATTTTTAATGGGATTTTCTCGTAAAAACAAAAGGACTTTCCGATTTTTAATTAAGATATAATTGATTTAAGTATTGGATATTTTTTTTGTTTTTTATGCATTTACATAAAATTATAACTTTATGTAATGGAAAAACGTTATAAAATATAAGAAACAGGTGGTCCATGTTAAATGAAATTATATTAAAGTTTTTGTTTTTGATTTCCTAGGAAATAAGAGAAATTTATTTCACTTTTCTTGTCTAATAGCAATGTTTTTAAGGTAGAGAGTTATGTTGTTTTCAAAAATTTTAAAGTTAATTTTATGTTTCCCTTATTAGACTTATATCTTCTATTATTAGAATCTTTCTTTTTAGAAAGTATTAACATAGTTGAAATACAATAAATAGAAAGTTCAGTTCACATATCTGCTCGACCCAGTAATTCCTGCCATTTGATAATGTCTAATACAAATTAAATGTTTGAAAAAGCCATATCATAATACATACCCGTTTGGAAAAAATTCCAGAAATTTATTTCACAGCCCTCGTTAACTTCCTTAAATGCTCTTAGTTTTAAAAATCGAAAAAAATTCTGTGTTCTGTTGCATAATGTCTTTTTGAATGAAAATCTGAAATTAATTAGTTAATTTTATTGAAAAAGTATACCTTAATTATTATTCCCATTGACCACAGATTTATGCAAACAACAATTATTATGCTAACTTTATCCTTGCACAATATTATCAGTATAATCTTATTAAATACGAAACTATAGTAAAAAAAAATATTCCAGAGAAACATTATAAGAAATCATATAACAACTTTGAAAATTAATACGGTATATAGTAAACATTGATATATACATACTTATAATTTAATTGTATGTATAAGTATATGCCTGAAAATACTAATTTTATATATATAATTTTTTAAGATAGAAATTCGAATATGAAAAACTTTCAACATTACAATCAAAAATTCGATTTTGTTCTAATTAAAAGAAGCTGAAAATAACTTATAATGTATTATATAAACATTGAAATTTAAGTACAGAAGATATAGAGATTTTTGTTTCTAATATAAGTTTATATATATTCAAATTAGAAGATAACAAGATATTTCGTTACATAAAATTTTACAAAGTGCAAATTACAAAAGTTAAATTTTTCTAGGACAGAATTTGAACCATTTGAAAGGTTCAGTATACTAAGAATATAATGATTCAATTTAAAATTGTTGATGTTTTTAAGATCTAAGATTTTGAAAATAGGTATTTCATTCATTTTCTGCTTACGCAACTAGTGTTGTAGGTTATTGCGAAAACAGCAATTTTATACCAACTATAAAAGTATCATATTTAAAATTTGACTTCTTTTTGTTTCAATCCATCCGTTATGTAAACATTACATTAATAATAATTTTATAACGAAAAGGAAGAAAAACTATTATAATTTTATTTTAATTTTTGATGTCAAGTCATGCAAGTGAGCAAAAATCTTCAATGTAATAATCTTTCATTCTAAATTACATTTATCATTTTCAAAAGTTTTGTTGTTTTTATTTTATTTTTTTTTTCAAAATATTCACATACCAAAATTTAAATCACTTTTAAACACCTAAAGTTTATTTACAAAATTATGTCATTTAACTGACATGCATGTAACTCGTCAGTTTCAGTTAAATAATAACCATTTTAAGAAACTGATTATACCTAAAACCAAAAAAAAATAAAAAAATAAAAAAATTTGTTCATAACATATTGAAAATATAATTTTACATGATGGTCCATCAAAATCAAGTTAAATTTTAATTTCAATTTATCAAAAAAAAAAAAAATTTATATATATTCTTGAAATTTTTGTTTTTACCAAGTTAGGTATATTTTTAAATGAAAATCATTTTATGTCTTTGGGCGGACCAATTTTCAATTTGAAATTATAATTTGACTGATTTTTTTATCACTTAAATATAAAAAATAACCTTAGGGTTAAATTTTTCTCAAATTGAAATTTTGAAATTTTTTTTTTTATTTCGTAAAAATAAGTTTTTTTTTTATTTAACTACCACGTATGTTATATGGAATTATGTTTTTTATGCCATTACTATTTTTATAGAAATTTTATCACTTTTCAGTTTTATTAATAATTTTAGGCATTTTTTGTTTTTTTTTTTTTTTTTTATTATTATTTCACGACTCACAATTTTCAAATATGAAAATTTTTTTTATTTGGGTATTTTTGGTAATTGAATTTACTTTTAGCACTATATATATATTCAAATAACAAGGTTGATTTTGATCTGATTTTTTTATTACAACAACAGCAACTTTCATTATTATATACTCATATAATAATGTAGATTTTATACATATAAATTTATTGTATGCAAATTTTAAAAAATGAAAGCATAACTTTTTTTTTTAATGTTTTTTAAAAGTTGGGAAAATAAAATAGAAAATATAAATATATACACCAGCTAATCCAAATGGCTTAGTTGATGTTAAAGTATATATATAGTTGTAAAAGTATAAAATATAATATGTGCATTAAAAATTGCTCTGAAAGATTAAAACTATTTTTGAAAAAGATTAAGGTTTTCTAATAATTTGTGTAATAGTTTTAAAAAGTGATATGCAAATTTTTTAAATTCAAAGCTTAAAAATATTAGAAAAATCAAAGTCAAACAGTCAAAGTTAAATTACAAATTATTTGCTATATAGTTAAAAGTTATCTTAAACAAGTAAATCTATCAAGTTCTGCATACGACATATTTTGTTTTCTTTCTTGAAAAAAAATCTTACTTTATAAAAGGCAGTATTTTAATATAAACAATTTCTTTCGAAGGTCCAAGAAGATTTTATAAGTACTGCGCTGTAATACATAGTCGCAATAAATGTAGCCGTTAGAATCCCAATAAAGTTATACTATTAAGTCTGGTTTTCGAAAACGGCTTAATAGATTTGGATAAAGCATCTATATGGATTTTCTAAAAAAATTACCATAATTATATAATTTATTCTTAATTAGGACGGATAATTCTATTATAAAGCTGCTTCAGCAAACATAATTATATATACTTTTCGTAATAATAAGTAATTATGTACTTATAATTCCTTTTTTTGTTATTTTCTCATTATACGTTACTATTTCCTGTGTATGTACAAAAAGAAAATGCTTTGCACATCGCTAGACGTCTTTCAGAAAATACCTTGAACCATTTGTATAAAGTTCAAGTGTAAATTCTTACAAGAATATGTGTCACAAGTACAGGTATTTAATTAGACTAAGAAAAAATTTATTACTAATTTGGTTAGCTTTGGGTAATTCAATATAGTGTATGTACAAGCTAAATTTCATAGAGTGGCTTATTTGCATAATTTATAATAACTTTAATTTATTTCTACACCTATCTACATAATGTAATATTAGGTGTAGCAGCATATCATAAACATATGGATATGGATATTATTAAATTTGTTTTATAAAAATATTATGCTCTGACAAACAATCATTACGATCACATCGTTTTCTTCTTAACTCCTAATAATACAGGTTATTATTATAAAAATTTACAATTTATTATTTTTTTTTCATGGGAAACAGTCTCTCTAGAAAAACAGATTATTAGTATGATGTACGTAAGCGCGCTTTCAAATTTTTATAAGAAATAAAAAAAATATACATATATCTATAATAAAACCTACATACAAATAAATGATTAAGAAGTACTGCATAAATTCATTCACTGATAAGAATCATTCGCACATGGAATTCCAATTTATTCAGAAACTAAATTCTTTTTTTGAAAATCACCCGGGGTTTTAATAACTGACAAATTCAACTTTAATCTCATATTTTAATCTTTTTCCTTACACTTTTTAACAACATAAGTCAAATATATATATATAACATTATATTGAACAAGCAAATTTTACCTACTTTTGAGTAGATTTAATGGAACTGAAATAATTAAGTCATGTTAGAATTATGCCGCAAAATGATATGAAAATATTTTATTCATTTCTGAAATTCATTATTCAGACTGAATGGAAGATCAGCCGAAAAAATCAAATCGATATATTAATCGTACTTCGATGATTCAACTTATCTTTCTTGAAAACAAACAAAAAAAAAACTTTTTCCTATTGAAAATCGTTTTCGAATTTAAAATTTAAAACAGTAACAATTTCTCGTCTTTATTGTGACTTCCAACACCTAAATATGATTCGCTATTTAATAAAATCTGCTTCAAGGTAGGCGACATTTATATATAAATAGAGACTTTCTATAAATTTTGTTGAATACACTTTTAATTTCCTTAATTTTTTGAAGATAGCTAGCTACATATACGGAATTTTGTCGGAGCCATCTCAAAAACAACTTAATACAATTTTGCAATATAATTGATCAACTGTCAATGATACAATTCTTTAAAAATATATTTACTACTTTTGATCAACCCTCGTGACATATACTTCAAATTAAATGAAGAATATATAAAAAAAAATAGAGATATTAACTTTTGAGTTATTATTAGGGGAAGAAGTTCAGCCAAAAGTTCAATTTCTGAATTTTGACAACAATGTTCAATAGTTTTTGATGTTAAAAAATTTCCAAAGAAATTTATAGTATGTTTGAAATTTTTATATTTATTATTAATTTGAGTAAAGTTTTTTATATTTTTTAAAGTTCAAAATTTACAGAAAACTCTTGTATAGCACGGTACTGTAGTAACTTACAATGTATATTCGATTTATCTGGTATGCTTTAATTATTGTGGAAAAAAAAATTATGAATTAGTTTCTCTGCCAGAAAAGCGCGTTGAAATTTATATTTCTGTTAATTTCAAGATGAGCACTTTATTTTATTTTGCCTAAAGCATCTTCTTATGCATTTTTTAATTTTTAATTTTTTATAATTTTATACTGTGTTGATTTATGTTTACTTGCATTTTTTTTTTGTTTAATTTAATTTATACTTACATGATGAAAACTTATATTTACATATCAATATATACAGAACAGATACAAATATATAAATTAATTTTTTGTTTTATTGGATATGTATATAATAAATACATATATCATTTTTGCAAAAATCTTACTTTTCTGCATGTATAACACCAGCATTTCTATACAGTCTAAACTTTCCCATTATATACTAGTGTTTACTATAATTTCTTCTTTGATGCATTTTATAAATTTTATTATAAACTTAATTCAAATTAGTGTATATAGAAAATAAATTTTTTGATGAATTCTAAAATAAGATGAGTATAATTTTTTTTTCTTCATAGATATGTTCTTTAATATTTTCGTATAATATCATATATTTTAGGTAAAAAAAATTTTTTTGCTTTTAATGTCAAATTATATTTTTAAATCATCTATTCATCTGTCAAAATTGAATTTCTAATTAAAAAAATTTTAATTTGTATGTAGGTGGTATGAACATATACAGATATACTACACAATCTGTCTGATGTTTATGTAAATACTTTTATATATTCATATTTATTGTTATATATATGTACAAAAAGTAAAAAAAAACCACATTAAAAATATTAGCCATAAGATAATAATAAATTAAAGATCAAAGTCAAATTTTTTATCAAAAATTATGAGTGTTCATAATAAAATTTTAAAAACGCATTTCATTTGAATATTTTTATTTTGTTGTGATAAAATAAAATGTTAGACAGCAGTACAAAATTTTTTTTTTGTCATAAACTATCAATTTACATAAATTTTGTGCATAAAATAATAAATATGTATTTCGAAAAATTTTATAAATTAAAGAGAGTTGTTGCATTTTGCTTAACGAATTAGGACGATTATTATACAGATTCACAGTAGATTTATGTTTAGTAAACCATCTATAGAACAAGTGTCTTTTAAGAATTAAGAATTCGTTAAATTTATAAAATCTAAATATTATATATCGACTTCAATCTATATAATTTAGACCTGAATCCCCTTGAATTGTTTTGATATATCAGGAATGAGATCAGCAAATTTTATATTAGTGGTGCAGGTATAATACAGTTGATTATTATTTCGTTTAACAAAAAAAAAAAAACTAAATAAAAACGTTAACTCATCTCTTTCTTAAAATTCAAAATCAATTTCTAAGTAAAGGTAAAAAAAAAATAAACACAAGAATGGAAAAACTTTAGTACCTACTTTTCAAACAAAAAAAAAACTCTAATCTATCAAAATATGTAAATTTCAGGTGTCACATTGTTACTCCCCAGTGGCACTTGAATTTTAATAAGCTTCTTCTATTTTTTATTTTTTTTCTTTCTGTTAAATAAAAAAAACAAAAAAAAAATTATTATGTCTTTTTGCCGTTCCCATTTTTATTTTCATTCTTTCCACTTAATACGCGGATGCACAATGCAGCTTGCTGCCATCTCTAAAAAAACATTTTTTTTTTTTATTTTATTTAAATCGATTCCTGCCTACAATAATTCACTGAGAAAAAAATCCAATTTAAAATTTGAATTCGTAAAATGAATAAATTATTTTTTAGTTTTTAATTTTTTTTTTTTTTTTAATTATTATAACACTGAAAAAAGTATGTTTATATAAAATTTATATTGAATTACATTAATATGTGTCCTTAAATTATTTTTGAGTTACTATGGATAAAAAATTACATATAAATTAAACTTGTTAAACTTAACAATAATTATATTGCTATCTTCTAGAATTCCGAACCCCGATTTGCATATACGCGTGCAAAAATGAGTTCAATTATTCTGAATGTGCTAAATTTGACAATTATTTCTTTAACGAAATCTGAGGATGATAGAAAGTTGTTTTGTTTTGTATTGTACACTTGCTCTTAATATGTAACTTGCGAATGTGTATATCGGACATGATCAAACGTCTACATCAAAATATATCTTTTCTAAATCAAAAACACGTATTTCTATCAAAAACAAAATATAGATTAATTTTAATACAATTGATATAATCGGGTAGATAAACCGAACCATAAATTAGAAAAATTTTTACAATCAACAAAATTACTTAAAGTATATACAGGAAACATGTTTGATTCTTTGAACAAATCAAAATAAACAAATTTTTATAATTTTGACTTTTTGTTATTATTTTGTCATTTAAATGGAAAAAAAAAAATTAACATAAATGGATGTCAAGTGATACACTAAGTATGTAATTATAGAGAAAATAAAATCCTTCACAAAAAAGATTTTTATTTTCTTCAATCTTTTTTTTTATTTTCACATAACAAATATTCTTCAAAATAGAACAAGAGCATTACAAATTGTAATTTTCTTCATATTTACTACTGTTCAATTAAAATTTAAATTTTATTTATTTACTTATGATAATATTTTTATACATATATATTTTTTTTTAATATATATTGATGCATTAGATTAGAAAGTCTCAATGCATCATATAATGTGTAACACTGAAGAAGAGGCACTAAGTAATATGTCCAAGAATTTTTTTTTTAAATAAATCGCCAACTAAAATTGAGATTCAAACAATTTAAGTTAAAAATATTGGATATAAGAAATATATTTCAATGTCCAATAAAAAAAATACTAACCTCAATATACAGAATCGAAATTCATTTAAACCATAGATTAAGAATACAGAAAGATTGGAAGCGTCATACAACATTTTTTCAGTCTTTTTTGGTATTTTTATGTCAAGGTGTTAGTAAAACTAAATAAAATTCTTTTCATATATTGATAATTATCACGTATTTTATTTTGTTTTACTAACACATTCACATAAAAATACCAAAAATAATGTCGTATGAAGCTTCCCATCTTTCTGTATTCTTAATCTATGTTTAAACTTAAAAAAATTGTATAAATTTTACATGAAAATTATTACCACAGCTTCTGAGATCCAAATAGTAGGATTTCATTCTTGAGCCGAGGTAAAATTAAGATAGCAAAAATTTTGCCACATAAAGAATAGAAATCGATTTGGCAGTTCTTTAGTTATAAACATTTTAGTGGAGGATTTACGGACGGAAGAACCTTTAATGAAAACATATAGTTTGTTTTTTTAATTTTTCATGGGAACGGGCTAAAAACTATAAATGCAATTGATGAAAATAAATAGAAAAAAACAGTTAAAAAAAAAACAATGTTTTAGCTCCGTCTCAAAAGTTACAGACACAATTTTATTATTCTTTATTCAAAATTTTAATCAAGGATCGATTCTATATAAATAATCTTCCTTTTTTCTCAATGTGACTGTTTGATATTGTATTTTTGAAAGGAAATATACAATTTTGTTGACTTTTTGAATATGAAAATAAATAAGTTTTTTATTTCATTTTTTTTTTTGAAATATTGTTGATTCATGTAAGACTATATTGTTATATTTTATTTTACAAAATAAAAAATAAAAAATAATATAATATGTTACAATGAAAAATAATAATTTTATTTTGTTCAAATAAGAAGACAAAAAGTAATGTTGATTTTTTTTTTCTTTTGAATATTTCGATAAAGTTTTTGAGATATTTTTTTTGAAGGAAACAAAGTCTCTCGAGATGATAGAAATTCATTTTAACATAATTTTGTAATCAATCAATTTGAAGTATTTCTAATGTTCAGTTCAATTCTTGTTAACTTGTATTTTCATTAATATTATTTCACATATTATTCAAAAACGATTTAAATTTAATGTTAGAAAAAATTACATATAAATATAATATAGATACTTTATGTTTTGTCGTAAGAAGAGGATCATATGGAATAGAAGAGAAAAGTAATTTAAACTGAAACTATATTTACATAGAACTACTAGTTTAGAAGATCGTGAAATTTAATTTGAGTGAGAAAAGTGAGAATTAAATACATTGTATTTGCTCACACAATGTTTGTAAGATACAGTTGGAGACAATTCCCAGCAAAAAAAGATTAATTTAAACTTTTATTTTCTCAAAAATTATACCTTTTTGAGAGTTTATTACTATTATTTATTTATATATAAATATATTGATTTTTGTTAATAGGGTTTAGCGGGTTATTCCTATAAAGTTTCAAATATAGTAATATTGGAATTTGTAATAACTATAATAAGTAAATTATATACTAAAATTTAGATATGGTATGGTGACAAAATATCAGCTCTTGTTAATGGTTTTTTTTTATTAGGGCAACCAGCATAATTTTAACTATACAATTTATGTAGATATATTCTATCTACATTTATAAATATTAATGTTGAATTCTCAGTATTATGTATATTACCCTTTTTTCCCTAGGAAAATAACTTTCATTTTAAAAATACATTGTATATATAAGTGAAATCAAATAACTTATCAAATAAATAATAATATTTTAAATATTATGTGAGTAAAATTTAGAAATTGATATTTATTTAAATTCCTATCTAATTTTCACTGATCTTATCAGTTATTTTTAATTTTTGTTTAAAGTAAATGTCGATAATATGTTTCCAGGTTATGAAATGAATATGCATGCGATGTCAGAGTGTGTAGATTTCGTAATGCTGAATTAAAAATGGGTTTAAACTGATTTCAATTTTCACATCTGGACTGTACAGCATATTTAGGTATAGCTAGTTTTAATTCAAAATTCGCGCTACATTACTAAACACAACGCACTAAATTATGAAATGATGACAAAGAGAACTATTATCAATTTTTGACAACTCCGATTAATACATGTTAAATATTTTATGAGATTTTGTATTCGCAATATATATTTCTATATAACGACAATGAACTTCGTTGATATCAATTTGTCAGAAACAATCTGTGTATTAAATATAAATTATACGTCAACAATGTTATAAGATTATACATTTAAGCCGGTAGTACCCTTGACTCCAAAAACCTTAATTTGAAAATGATGTTAACAGGTTTTTATCTCTCATAATTGAGTTAATATATAATTAAATATTATACTTTACCATTCACATTTTTTACTATACACGCTTCTATTTTTCGAAGTAGGAGAACAAAACATGATTCAAGAATTAATATAATGTTTGTGATAAAATATTTTTTAACTAAAATAATTTATAACAATAATATTAACAAAAAAATTGCCTACCGAAATATAAAATTCGTTTAGCTCATCAAGTAAGGCAAACAAAAAAAAATTTTAAAACATTAAAATAAATCTCCAGCTGAGAAATTATCTTACACAAATTGTCTAAACTATTTAAAATTATAATTTGTCTGCTATGAAACTAGGAAATAAAATCATTAAACGATGGTTAGTTCAACAAGTAAACGCTGCTAAAACTCTATTAATATAATATTATCGCATTAAATTGACATTCAATTATGATACAAAATTCTAAAAGAATTCAGCAGATATACAAAATATTTCAATGGAGACGATCATAAAATCTAGTTGTTTTTGTAAAAATCATCTTTATTACTGTCGATCATACTTCTACACATGAATTCGAATTTCAATTTTTTACTTTCAATTTTATTATCTACACAAATGCGATGCAAGTTTCGTACATCAAAATGATTACGAATATAAATAATAGGAGAAAAAAATTCTTTTTCGATCTTTTTTTACAAGTCCTCGATAGTATAGTGGTCAGTATCCCCGCCTGTCACGCGGGAGACCGGGGTTCAATTCCCCGTCGGGGAGGTTATAAAATTTTTTTCTTATCCATAATAAAATTTTTCATTTCATTGTTCAAACAGGACATGATCAAGAAATCGAATTGTTTAACAACTTTTTTATTCTTCTGTAATATCGGCGTGAATTCTATATAATATTTAATTTTTTACATATGCACCTATATATTATCATAACATAACAAAGAACAAAAATCAAAACTGAAAAACTAAGAGTATTATATTTATAATAAAGCAATTTCTGTTGGCATGAAAAATTCAAATTAATTTCGTTTTCAAATATAATTCAGATTTTTTTTCCTTGATTATTGGTTATTGATAACCATTTTTGAGTTAAGATTACAAATTTAAGTTGACAATTTTAATTGTATAGATAGTTGTTTGGTAACATGTAAATCTTATAAATTTTGATAAGGTTTTGAAAATAAAACTTATATCTACAAATCTAAATCTACATAATATTAAAATTTTGAAACTATTATAATTTTCATTTAGTTAAATTTGTTGGTACAATTGATTTCAAAGAATATTGTATGCTGAATACTCAGAGCTACTTAGATTCATATCCACAAGTAACTTAATTTTGATATATCTACTTAATTTTTTTTTTGATTCTGTTAAATCTTTGACTTTAAATAAAACATCTTCAAAATTTTTTTACCTCAAATAATATTCTATATTCTCAAATAGTATTCAAAATCATCTATTTTTATCGCCAACTTGGTGATAGCCAAGATAGAAATTAAAAAAAGACAAAGAGAAATGAGCTGGAAACTTCAGCACTGAATAATGACTGTTGTTTCGTAATCTTACTTCAGTACAATTATTTGAATTGTCCTATATAATTTCTATCCAATTTATTATTTTTCTCTTATTAGACTAAATTATATTTGTACTATTTTGTTTCCTTTTTTTTAAATAAATTTATCTTCTTTATAATATTAAAAAAGTTAATAATATAACGTAAAAAACTTCTAGTAAATTTATATTTCTGGTAAAAATTTGTAAATATTATCATAATCTGCCATCTTAATTTGCCTAATATTTTGTTTTTTTTGTAACATAAAAATAACATATGCAAAATAATTTAATCCACCTGGTCAACAAAGTTTTAGTCCTTTTTTAGACTCAATATTTATTTTTTCTTGTTTCAAATTATATTTAGGGCAATACATTTTAGCAAAAGGGCAAGTATGTACCTACGTCACATTTTGCACAGTAAATTTTTATTTTCTTATTTTTATTTAGCTATTAAAAATATTAAAATATTATCAAGAATTATAGTTATAGTACAACTGAATAAAAAAGTTAGGAATATTTTTAATAAAGATGACACTATTAGTTATCTCTAAATAATGTAAATTTTAACTTGATATATAAATAATTTATATTTTTGTTTATCGAATTTATAAGATATTTAATTTTGTTGAGTAATTTTGTGCTAAGAAAAAACTTTTGATGTGGTTGAATTAGAATCTTTAAAGTTAAAAATAAACAATCCTAATACTGAAACTTTTAGACAGATTTACTTAAAATAATGAGTTCTGTATATTAAGTTTATTTTTGAGGTATGAAATTCTCATATGATTAAGAAGCATTCGATATTTCTAATCCAAAGTTTCCATTAAATTTGATTTTACACGCTTGCGCATTTAGTTTTTTTTTTTAATTTAATTCTTGGATTAAGTCATTAATAATTCTGAATTAAAATAAACTCTATACAAAAAAAAAATACAACAAAATTTCATCCATATTTTATTCTTATTATTTTCTTATATATAAAAAGACTTCAGTTCAGGTTTGTCGCTTTTATTTTATTGTCATTAATTGGGGTTTTGTTAGTTTTTCACACACTGATAATGAATAAATTTTGCTACCTGTTAAGTTCAATATGATTAATATTTTGTTTTTAAAAGAGAAAAATAATAAAAATATTTTAAATATAAAGAAGAAAAGAAAAAAATTTATAAGATTTTTTTATAATGTTCATTTCGATTTAAATTTTCAATGATTTTAATCTGATATAAATATTATTATTATTTTAAGTATAGTAGAAGAGATTATTATTATATGCTCTGTTTATTTTGAAAGTGGCATAAGTCCAGTATTTGTTTTTTAGTTAAATTTTTGGCCAGGAAAAAAACAATCTCTCATTCATAAGCTATACTACTGTTTTTGTTATTTTTTTTTAATTTCGATTTATGCCACTTTCAAGATAAATATCTCATAGGTATGCATAATACATATGCATATATGTATTATAAGAAAAGATTATTATCATATATTTCAGACATATGTAAATATTTTTTAATTTATTTTCGATGATTTTTGTTTCGACATTTTTTATTCGTTGTTTGTGTTATGATTTTGCATAAATATTTATTTCAAAAACAAAAAAAAAAAAAGTATTTTATATGCAAATTAGAAAATTTCTTATTTTGATTTTATCGTGATTTTTATGATTTTAGGAAAAAATAAAATTGTTTAAAAATATTTTTTTTTTTTAATTTTTTGAGTGTAGCCTCTTGAAAAATTTTTTCTTCTTATATTGGTGTAAAAAGTGTGTAATAAAAGATTGTTATAAAAAATTTTATCTGCATAGAAAAGATAATAATTATAGACCTTTTTTTTTTTGCAAACAAGAACAACAAAAATAAAATTATAAATTATTGTCTGACAATTTTTATGAAAATATAAAAAGAATTTAAATTAAAAGAAAAATTTTATACCTAAAAATAAATAAAAAAAAATAAAAGAAAAAATATAATATAGATTTTTCTACAAGTCCTCGATAGTATAGTGGTCAGTATCCCCGCCTGTCACGCGGGAGACCGGGGTTCAATTCCCCGTCGGGGAGTTTTTTTGATTATAGTGATCTATAAACAACTATTATTTTTAATTTTAAATTGTTTGTTGTTTTATTGATACAATTGAATGTAGTATCCGTACTTCTCACGCAAAAAACTAAGATTATTTAGTTCAAATCAGATGGTTTTGTTTATAAAATGACTCATATTAAGATTTTACTTTTAATCTTAAATTAATTCGAATAAAAGCTTTTGTGACTTAATTGATAAAATTATGAATTCAAACAAAAGCTCTCGTGAAAAACATACGTGTGCCGAGTTGGATAGAAAAATGTTTTCTATTTATATTTAGACCCAGTAATTAGTTTTTTTTTTAAATATATTCATATGCAGGGTTGCCACTTCTGTGTTATCTAAATGCAGTAGATTTCTGAAAAAAACGTAGTAAATCGAGTGAAATTGCAGTAGATATTAAAAATGAAAAATGTCCACGATTTTTTTTGCATGATGACTCTCAGGGTTCTTTTTAACTAATAAAACTCAATAGTTAAAGCAAATTTAAAAACAAATTTAAAAAAAAAATTAAATGTGTTTTTGTAATACATATTTTTTATATTGTACATACTTCATATATTTTATATTATACATATATATTTTATTTTATATACATATATTTTACATTATATATATTTTATATTATATAATATATTTTGTATTATATAAATTTTAAAATATTCACAATTTATAGTATATAATATTATGTTTTCTATTATTAGATTAATATTTTTTTATATTTTCCATCGACAAATTTATATACATAAATGAAAATATTTTATCAATTCATCTGGCGGTTCATATTTATCTGCACCATATCTTTTCAATTCTGTAATAATTAAAACAGTGATAACTTGTACTGTAAAACAATAATAACTTGTACTGTACTTGACTTGATAAGAAAAACTTTAAAAATTGTATTGTTCTTAACAATAAAAAACTACCATTACCAATAGACAGATATCACAGCAGTATAAAAATATTTTTTTGTGATTAACCAGCTAATAATAACAAAATGTTGACATTTTATTGCCGTTGTATAAAATTTGCTGCAAAAAAAGTACTAAAAATTTTAAAATGGACTTTTGCAGTAGATTTCGTCTCTTCACAGTGACGTAGTAAAAGCAGATGAAATACAGTAGATCTGCTGTAATTACAGTAAAGTGGCAACCCTGTTCATATGTTGTGTATGAAAATTACAATATGATTTCGTTACATATTTTAACTTTGTGTAGTTCAATGTAGAATGATTGAAATATTAGTAGATTATTGTATATGTAAACTAAATTTGTTATTAATTAAGAGTTCTGTATACACAAAAATACATTGACACGAGTCAATAATTGACAAGTGTCAATGTATTTTTGTGTAAATACAGAACGAGTTGGATAACAAATTTTGTTTACATATCCAATATGTTTTAATGCGTAGGGGAGAGGTAGTAGCAAAGAGAGAATATTTTTTCTTCTCATTTTTTTTTTGTATTTGGCTGTATTGAAATATTGTGAGAGATATTATGTTTGTTTAGGTATTACGTAATATTCAATACGAAACATCTAAATGATTTCATTATTTACGCCGATGCATCTAAATTTTTTCATTATATACGCTGATGCATCTAAATTTTTTCATTATTTACGCAGATGCATCTAAATGATTGCATGTGTATAGACGCATATAATACTCCATTTAGTGATCTAAATTCTACAGCACTAAATACAACATAACGATCCCCAACGCATTAAAATATTTTATTAACTTTTTAAATAATTAAATTGTAAAATCTAGAAAATTGTTGATCAAAGTAAACTTAACAAATCATCATTATCTAACTAATAATTGATTGAAAATAGTTTAATAAATAATTTACAGAATGTTTATGCATGCATTATGTATTTACAATGTATAACACAGTAAATATTAAACATATATTTATTTTGTACATAAAATGTAATAATGTAGTAAAAGTTTATATTTTGTGTAGTGTTATGTAACCTGAACCTATGCATATGTACATAAATAAATTAATTATTTAAGTTTTAACGAAATTTCTAATAATAAATTGATTGACGAATTCTATAATGCATTAGGTGTTTGGATAGTTAAAGCCAAATGAATTTCTGAATTATTTCCAAAACTTCTGAATGAAAGTTATGTTTCCTATAAATTTAGTTCACATAACAGTTTTGTATTTTTTTCGTTTAAACCAACCTTTTTTAGGAGTTTTTGGTCTTTATAAAAACAAAAATTTTTTAAGTTAAATTTTGAGAAAAAATTTATTTTCCAAAAGTCTACTATTTCAACTTTTTTTATTGGCATCGCAGAAGTTTTCGAAAGATGCATTTTGAAGGGCATTTGGGAGTAGTTAATTTTAGCTTTTTGGGTTTTTTCGATAAAATAAAGGAGAGAGCCAAAAAACGCCATTGAAATTCCAAAAAACAGGCCAAAATTGCTATTTTTTGCGTTTAAACGAAAAAAATACAAAACTGGAGAAAACTGGAAAAAAGTAGAACAAACTCAAAAAAAAAAACCCGTACGAGGTCTTCTGATGCAGGGCTCGTACAATGCTTCTGGCATACTGGTTTTTTTTGAAATATTTTTTTGTCATTTCCAAACTAGAATGCCTCCTACACTTTAAGTTTGAAGGAAATTTCTAAAATAATAAATTTTTCTTAATGATTTTGAAAATTTAAAAATTAATATTATTTTTGTAGTGTATATTTATAATTTGAGTGTTTTTTTGGAGAGCTCACATTTTTAAACAATAATTACCGCAAAATTATTGAAAAAAGTGAAGGTTAAAGTTAAACTACCAAATAGTATTGTTATAACAATAATATTAAAATTATTAAAAAATAACTTTATAGAAGTTAAGATATTTTTACACAACTTATGTTTAAAGATTTATAAAGTTACAACAATTGCAACATGCTTTTAACATTTTGTGAACTGAGAAAATTTTATTATTTCATTTTTATACTTTGCAAGTGTTAATCTTACTAATGAAATATTGTATTATTATTTTTTTTTTTAATCAAGGTTTGGGTAGAATTATAATTAGTATTTAAAAATATTAAATTTTTTTTTTATATTTTTAACTAAGTACTTGGGCTGTGAGTGACATCAAAATTTATCAGCTAAAAAATATCACTTTGTTGTTTAATAAAATAAGGTCAAACAAATTTCCGCTCAGGAAATAAAAAAAAATATACTTACTATTGTTTTTATGCTATTAATATTGAAATAATAAATGAAAGGTTTATATTTACATGAGACAAGTAAAAAAAAAAAATTTAAAATTATTCCACACCTCATTATTATACAAAAAAAAATATACATATATTTATTTATTATTATTATCATTATTATATAGAAAAGGTTTGGTTTATATAACAAAAAATTCCTCAAAAGGGAGTTTTGCATTTGACGTCAAAAAAAATATTCCGTTTGCAACGTTCACCTAAAATTATTTATGTGTATATTTCTGTTTTTTAAAATACACCTGGTAAAAAAATATAAAAATGTTGTGATTTTCTCCAATGCCAAAACACGTATCTAACCTGTACTCTTTATATATTCGGAGTACTGTATAAGTATATTATAGGGATATTTCAGCTTTAATTTTATAATACATACTTTTTAAATAAAAATCAAAACTCTTAGCGTTCAAACAACAAAACTTATCTTCAGTATACTGACTCTGATTCCACTTTCTATGCCAATTGGAAGCTATAATTTCCTGAACATGGAAATTAGTTCTAAAATAAAAATTCAGTGAAGCTAAATTTAATGTTCAAGTTGATTGATTATATTGTTTAATGATTTTGATGTGTGTACGTTAAAAAAAACCATAAACCCTTCGATTGTTTTCTCCGTATTCATTTTTCACACATTAAGGGACCGATCGAGCAGTAAAATTCTTTATGTGAATGAAGTTATATTTTTCTTCTAAATATAGAAATTGTCTTAGAGATCATTGAAATAGAAATAATTTTACTTAAAATTAAATTAAAAAAACATTTTATTTTTTTAATTTTGTTATACTTTTTTTGTTTTGAGAAATTCCTATATAATGCTTTTCAATAATATTGCGTTTAATTTACTTTTTTATTGCTACATGCTTTCTTTAAGTAAAAAAAAAAAAAAACAAAGTTTTCGTTTAAAATTTTACTGCATTTTTCTCTGGTAATAAATCAAATTTGTAAACATAATAAAATGCGGGTGACGAAATCATATTTAAATAAACAAAACTATAAATTTCAATAATAAAATATAAAAAAAAACAAAAATCTATTTTGTTCTATAAAAACTGCAGAAGCAGCATAAAGCAACCATCTGGTTTTTTTCTTTTTTGTTTTCTTGGTATAACCAAAAAAGCGAAGAAAATATAAAATTTTGAATGAAATTTAGAAGAAAAATGTATGAAAAACTATTGACTTCTCCGCATTAAGTATATATAAAATTAAAGCTATGGTTAAAATCTCTCAGATGTTATTTTATTATAGAATATCTTAAAGATTTTCTATGTACTAAAATAACATAAAACTGTAAAAACTATAGAATTATGTGCTAAAGTTGATTATTAATTATGCCGGCTTTTTATTGCCATTTAATTATATATCTGTGCGTTTCCAATTTTGAATTGTCTTAGGCTAGACAAGAGTGATGACTCGATCGGCCCGAACAATACCTTAAAGTTCCATAGTGTTATGATTGTGACATCAACTGGGATTATCGATGGCTTTAGTTTTGCAATAGTTTTTGTTTACAAATTTAATTATTTTTTTTAATTTTCGGAATCGATCTTTCAATTTCCCAAATAATATTGTATTATAAAATAGTTCATATTATTTAGATTTATAATATACATATATACATAAGCAAAACTCTGCCTTCCCTGGGCTGAAGCTAATAAATGATATTATTATTATTATTGTTTCAAGTACCGCAGAAGTACTTTTTTGCAAAAAAAATAAACAAAAATCTTAAATTTTTATTCTAAGAAAATGAAAAATAAATATATTATAATTTCATGCTTTATTAAGAGGAGTAAAATGCATACATTAAATTTTATATTTCCATAAATATACTTACATATATAAATATGTGTATATGTACGTTCACTACTTCACTGTTGATGATAACAAAATTTTGTTACATCTTTTTCATCGCGCACAAACATAAAATATTCCTAATACTGAAATTTCGCTAAATCCATATCATAAAAGGCTAAAATATTAAATTCACAGAAAATAACACAAGCAATAAATTGTTCGTTTTATAAGAAATTCATTTTTTACAAATTGAATTTTAATAAAATGTTGTTGCTCTTAAAAAATAAAAATATTTGTTCATTTTTTATTTTTTTTTTTTATTTTGTTAATTTATACAAAATTAGGGCGGCCCACTGAACATTATTATAGATTGAAGATCATTTGAGGCGTTAAAAGAAAAACTAGATCAACTTAAAAATTAATTGCTATAAATAAGATAATAAATTAATATGAAGTTTCAACAAGAAGAAAATTAGATAAATATAAATCAAATTTTGAATTAAATAAAAATATTCTCAAAACGGAAATCTATTGAAAACATGGAATTATCGACAAAGTCAAGAATTTGGAGACAAAAATTTTTTTCATTTGAACCAATTTTCTTTTCAACGCTTCATTTATAATATTCATATATAAGTATGTCATTTTACATAAGATAATTAAATATATAATATATATAATCTATAAATTAATTCGCTTAGACTGGTGGAATAAGTTGAATAACTTGTAAGAGTTGTAAGTTATGTCACTTACATAGTTTGTAATTCGATCTTGAACAGTATATATATAGTATGTTAATATTTAAATAATTTATCGGAATTTAGAAGCTGTATAGAATATACGAGATAAAGAGTTCAAATTCTTTAAAGTTTTTGATGTCTTTTCAAAATGTTAACATTGAAACCTAAATAAAAAAAAGAAAAGACATGCAATAATGGTTCTTTTTTCTTGAAAATTTCGATTGAAAATATACTTTAAGAACCATTTTGATTGAAATTCTAATCAAAGCAAGAGATTATTCAAATTTCAACAAGATCATCAATTTAAAAAAAAGAAAGCATGATATGAAAGGATTTTTACTTTTTTTCTTTTTTCTTTTCCAAAAATAAAACATTTTGTAAATTTATTGTCTTCTGCATATATTTATTTTAGTTGAATTTATGACTTTTTTGTTTTACTTATAGAAACAGGAAAAGATTTATTGTCACTCACAAAAAAAAAAAAAAAAATCAAAAAAAATCAGAAATGAGTTGAATATTAAAATTTGATCGAAATATTCAAGCCCCCTTATAATTTTAGTTCACAATATAATAACATATACCAAACCAATAATACATTTTGTACAATGCTAGTTAGTTATAAGTGACATATAAGTTTTGAAATGGAAAAATTGTTAAGGGGATATTAAAATTGATAACATTACAGTTTCAAATATTTTTCAACTAATGAAGATGCTTTGTAATTCATATATATAAAAGTCATTAATCTAATATCGGAGAAATTACAGCCATAACATGAAGTATGTAAATGGATTTCTCTACACTTTTGATATAGAATAGCGTAATAATGTAATAAAACTATTAAAATAGCTTAAATATCTGCCAGACTGAGCTACAATAATAGATGAAACAAATCTGATTACAATTTTAAATTAAATAGCCTTAATAAATTGCATAAAAATGATGGCACACTTACACTGTACTGTACATATTACATTTTAAGAAAAATTTTATTATAATATTTTCAGATATTTCTTAATTAAGTTGTTTATTATTATTATTTTTTATCATTTTAATTTCTTCTTTAACTAAAGTATAATAATATGTTTCCTATATCTTTAATTAACCATTGAACACATATATTATGTTCACATTTATTATAATAACTGTAAAATTAATTAAACATACAAAATACTTAGAATATGTCAATTGCTTATATGAAGAAAATATTTAATAAAATTATTATATACAATATTATTTTTAATCTTTTTCTTTTCCTTTAATCACTAATAATTTTTAAACAATCTACCTACATGCCATTATTTTTATATTGAAAATCATCTTTATTAAAAAATAAAAAAAAACTTAATATAAGAATAATTCATAAAAGAATTTATCTTAAGAAAAGATTTTTTTATATACACATGTGTACAGTACATATAAGTACGTTTACGCTTGAGTGTATACAAATTTAAAGTAAAAAAAAAAACAAACTTTCGGAGAATCTTTAAATTATTTACGTTCATAATATTAAATTGTGAACATTTTACTATAAAATTTCATAATTTCCTTAAAGAAAGTTTCTCCGGAAAAATTGTATATATTGGTTCATTATGTTTCTGATTGCATTATGTTCGACATTACACTAGGTTCGCCGCATACCTCAAAAACGATGTCTGCACGGCTTGTATACGCTATTGATTGTGAATCAGAATTTTATTTCTTTCTTAACTATCTTTATAAGAAAATAAAAATCCTGAATTAAATGATTATTGTTGCGGAAGTAAATTAAAAATATGTATCGTTTTCGATTTTTCATAGATCAAAGTATCTGCTTGAAAAAGATTTTTGGTTAATCAACAAACAAAGTATAGACGAAAAATGAACTAATAACGATTAAAACTAGTATGTATAACTCTTTGCAAATATTATGATCTTAATTGTATCTTTTTCTTCTTAATTGAAGGAAGTGAAAAATCATAAATTCTGTTCTGAGTCAAGAAGTACAATGATCAGCAATAAAGTAAGGCTCAGTAATTTTCAAAATGATTGTTGTAAATTGTTCGATCCTGCGATACATACAATTTTTAAATTCATTTGTACATAATAGTTTGAATAAAAAATTGTATGGTACTTTTTTTTTTAAATTTTGCTGGCAATAGTCAATTTTGACTTTAAATTTTGTTTTAAAATATATGCAATTCATTTTATAGTTTGATAAATTAATATTATTATATGGATCAGTTTTAACCATACAATTTAAAGATTCGGGATAAAGGCCTTTCATAATAAAATATGGAATATTAAAATGTATACCTTGATTGCATTCTTAAGATACTGTGCTGCTGCTGCTAAAAAAAGAGAATAAAAGTAGCAGTTTTTATTAAGTTAAATGTGATACTTTTTTAAAGACTGACTATACATAAACACGTAAATTAAAGTAAAAAAAAAAAAAAAAATCTGGAGTTCAATGATCCAATTTTTGCACTGTGTGGTAAATTTGTTAATATGTTGATGGCATTCACAACTGTTTTCTTGAAAATAAATAAATTCAACCTTTTATGTATAAAGTGTACTTGCTTTATTTATTTTTTTTTTTAGTTTTAAATATAATATAATAAGAAAAAAGTCTCACGGAGTTAGCTAATGTGTGCTCTGTCAATTGATATTGAAGAAAAGAGGAGTTGTCAGAAGCACCATAGGTAGTTTATTTTATTTATATATATATACATATATACATATATTTAAGTTATGTGTTGCACTTATTTACATCGGAATTATTATGGGTGTATAAAATCTAATTATATGTTTTATAATGTTAGATTATCTGTTATTATTATAATTTAACTGAATTTTTGAATATATTAGAAATTTAATTATATTTTTAAATAATTTTTGAATTCATTAAGTAATTTAATTTACAAATAATTGAATTTTTGTGTAGGTGTCACTGTATCAGATAAAATTTATATATATTTTTTGAAAATCAATATTGTATGTATTAAAAAGAATCAACGAGGAAAATGCACAATAACAGATCTAAAGTACAATTTGTTGAAAATTGATTAAAGACTAAACTGTATTTATTAAAGATATTTATTTTGTGCGGCTTTTTTTTCATGATTTCCTATTTGAAAATGTTGTTGAACTATTTAATATTCTTTCAATATTTTTAAAATTAAAATAAGATATATACTATCTACTGGGATAAGGGTACTGTTGGTCACCAGGATACATATTATGCTTAAAGTCTCCTTTACAATCGGTATATACACAAAAACTAGTTTCTTTCAAAACTTTTATTAAACTTTAATGTGTTAACATAAAATATCAGAATCCATAAATAATTATATCAACATAAAAAAAAAACACAAACTTTAGGAACTGAAAATCTAATATTCGCATTATTTTTGCATAGATTTATTACTCTTTTTCATAATAGCTGTAATTTTCAAAAAAAAGATATTTTATTTTTTATTTCCATTTAAACAAAGTATAATGCATAATAAGTAGAGTACCACATTTTAAAATCAATATTATTATAATTTATAGAATATTATATTCTAGTTAAACTAGTAAGATACCGTTTCAAGGATAGATTATTTCAAAAACCATGTGTGTCTAAATGAATAATGCAAATTAAACTTAAAAAGACAATATTCATATATATTGGAAAATTTTTAAAGAGCGTGTCTCATGCAATATAGAAAATTATTTCTTAAAAAGATTGACATAGAAGTTAGTCAAATTATATTGCAAATTCCTAACAATATTATTTAAAACTATTTATTATAATAATGATAATTAGAATAATGTTACTTGAGTACATAAATCATAACGTCCTTTATGGCAAAAAAACACATGAACATAAGAATATATATTTTATTTTCATTACTAACTAAATATTATATTGAGTTTTCAGTGTAATTTCGACAGCAGAATATGCCAGCGTTATTGCAACTCAAAGTGCTGTCATTTTTTCCCAATATATGATTTTTTGGAATGAAAAGTGTTCTTAGTAAAAAATTTAAAACTTTTATTACTTTGGACAACTACGTAGTTGCTTATTTGAAGTATACAAATCTGAAAGTTGTACCAAATTTTACTAATGTTTATTTAATTGTTACTTATTTAATACCTATAATGAATGTAATATATCATGTGCTTGTTCAGAGGATTATAAAAGTACAACATTTAAATAAATATTATATACTGTTGTAAATCATAAAAAAAAAAATAAGTACGTATAATTTTTAAAATATTTTCTAGCGACTAATATCAGAGAATTATTATTTAAAATTGGTATATTATTATAATATAATAACTAAATTAAAAAAAACACATCAAAATTGAAAATGGATTTTATTACAAATTGTAATAATAATATGATACAAAAATATAATAAAAAAAAAAGTGCAGCTAGTTTTGTAAATTGATTTTATTAAAAATCTATGATGCTACTCATCCTGGAAAATCTATTAACGTTATTTTATTAAACTAACTATTTTCAGTATAAACATATTTTTTTTTTTTTTTTATAAAGAAAAATTACTATTATGAGCTTTTCTTTAACTAAAATCAATATAATGTATACCTATTCAATATTCTGTTAATGTTCTTAGATCAGCTAAATAGAATTCAAAGACTGGAAATTATATATAGAGAAGAGAAAAAAAAATAAAAAACTAAAACAAAAAATAAACAAATAGAATGTGTATTTTATGTTCACCAACATAAGTTGCTTGAATTGCGTGCTAAAGTGCATTCAATATATCTTTAAGTGAAAAATATTCACTACTATCTAAGAACTTTTATAACGTTTTTTTATTATTTTTCTTCGAGTTACTTGTTTCTATTTTTTTTTTTTCTTTGCATAAAATAATTTTAATCATATATGGTTAATAAACCATAAAAATAGTATATTAAAATGAATGATAATGATATTATTAAGAAACTGAAACGGAATTCATTTTAAAAATTCTAAAATAAAAAAAAAAAATAAAAAATATTAATATTGTTCGCATACTTAATTTCCATAGATTTTTATATGCAAATTTTTTTATTTTTTTTTCTACAGGCATTTAAAAAAAAAAAAAAAAATTATATTACAAAATAAATCTTATTATATTATTAAAATTTCTCTATATTTAGAAGTAAATTTTCTATATCAAACAAAATCAATGAAATTAGGAAGCCCTGGTTAGTCGTTTCATTAAAAATAACTATAACTAATGAAATAACTTACATTTTTTTTTCTCAGTCATCCCTAAATGATCGTGCATGCAATAAGATAGGAGCATAATAAATTCTCGCTATTAATATTATACAGACCGGGTGTTGTTATAAATATAATACATATAAATATGTATAATATGTATATATTTAATAATCGTTAAATAAAAATAATTTATTATCCAACTTTGATGTTTTACACGATGTCAATTATAATTATTTATAATTTATTATAAATCTGTAATGAAAATAATTCTCTATTTTTCTTTTCATATTTTCAAAAATTTAGGCTTTGTATGAATGCATAGAAAAATTGCATTTACAAGCAAAATTTATTAAATTATGTTTGAATTCATTAAATATTATGTTTTTCATGCACAAAATTAGTTATTTCACTGGTATAAAGGAAATCTACATAATATATATTTATGTGAAAGATTTATGCCATATGAAGTGGAATCATTGCATTAGCGTATACAAAGAAAAAAAAAACTCTTTGATTATGTCAAATCTTTAACGAATAAATGAGTTTAATAGAGTGTATCTTGATACAAAATTGGTTTGATTATTCGACTAGAAATCTTTATAAAATATTTTCATCAATTTTATACATATATTTATGTTTTTAAGCTAAAATAACTGACATAATAATAAAGTTTTGGAGAAGTTTAACATTTTTGGAAGTACACATTTTATTAAAAACTATATTTATGTACTTACTAATGAAAATTATGTTTTCAAAAATTAAAAATATAACTTTATTCTAATTTCATCTTGCATCTTCAATTAACAAGTATAAAAGAAGAAAAAAAAAATACAATAATCTTGTATCTTTTAATCCATTGATATAAACAGAAAACCAGTTGACGATTTTCAATAAGTATATAATTAAAGTAAATTATATACATTCATTCAATTCATCTATTTTCAAATAATCTCAAAACTTATGATACTTAATATATAAATACACAAATTTCATTTTAAATTATTTATTATTTGTATTGAAAAAATATTCAAAATATAAATATAAAATTATTATGAAAACAAAAATGACCTTCATTATGTTTTGTTTGATCGTAAAAAAGAAAAAAAAACATTTTGTTCTCATGGCCACTAGAATTGTAATGTAGATATAAGAAAGTGTATATTTAATAATAATAATGTTATATGCTACTGTGCAATCAATATTTATATAAACAAAACTAAAATATAAACAAATAAATCTAAAGCTTGCAGAAAACAAATATTATTATGATAATAATTATTATGTATATTTAAGCTGTCAAGTATATTATTGTATTAAAGATTAGTCATATAAGCTGTTAATTAAAATATCTGATTTAATTTTTATATCCCATATGGTCTAGTGGCTAGGATATCTGGCTTTCACCCAGAAGGCCCGGGTTCGATTCCCGGTATGGGAAATTTCTTTTTAGTATTTTTTTTCCGTAATTATATAAATTTATTATTTTCACTTTGGACCAAATCAACTAATTATGGCACACTTATTTACATGTACACTGTACAGTTTCTAGAATTGAATTTTTAATAATTAAATATTCCATAAAAAGTATAATACTGTGAACATAATAATATTAAAAACAGTCGAAATAATTATCTTTTTTTTTTTTTTGAAATATTATTCTTGTGGAAATTTTAATTTATTTTGAAACCGTACTATGTTGTTATACAATTTTAAAAATAATAATTGAAAAAATAATTTCTATTGTTTTCATTTTTTTTTTTTTTTATTCTTCAGTATCTTACATAAATATAAGAGTTGCGTTTCTTACTCTCATTATTATATCAAAAAAACAAAAAAAAAATACAAGACTAGTTGATTTGCGTCATGGCTGTTTAATAATAATAATGCAGTAGAGTTAAAATTTTCGTTACACATTTCATTATAAATATTAAAAAATATTATTTGGTTTTTCTTTTATTTTTATATATCACATAAAAAGGATGAGTATTAAGTTATTATGCTGTTCTTTCAAAAATATGACATGTTGAATACATTGTAATAAAATTATGCTTCAAAAACTTATTACAAAATTTTCTCTTTTGTTTTTTTGTGTGTTTTTTTTTTAATACATTTTTATTTTTTTGATAGTTTGTTATATTTAGATTTTTTTTATATTCGTTTTTAAAAGAAAATCTTTTCAGAATTCGACCACAATAATAAATATTGTTAGCTAGATAAAAGTTAAAAAAAAAAAAAAAGGAATATTAATGTTTATTATAAATAGGAGGAAGAAGCATCACAAATAAAACTTTTGACATTATTATTTTTTTTCTCTTAAATTTAAATGCGATCAATAAAATATATACACTATGTTTCGTACACATATATTAAATTAAAAATTACTATCTTATAAATCCAATTTCAAATGTTTATTTATATTATCGTTATAAGTTAAAAAAAAAAAAAAAAAATTTTCAACATTATATAAAATCAAATTAAAAATGTACACAAAATTCTTATCATTTTGCATAAAATTATATTATATACATAGAGGATTATGTAGGCAAAACATTGTATGAATTTTAACCATCTTAGGTATAAACATACATATAAAATATCTTAGAACGAAATTAACCACATATCTTCACAATTTTAATCAGTGTCTACTGATCATGTTAACTTAATTAAAGTTAAAGTTATACCTCTATTTTTTTTTTTCTTTAAAATATATGTATATTTTATATATATATATATAATTTTCATTAAATTTATCATTTTAGTTATTTCTTTCTTTTTTTTTTATTTTTATTTTTTTTTGGAGCAAAATAAGAAAAGATAGCCATCTTTCTTGAAAAATATAAAAGAACATTCACATATCACGTACTTTTTGTTTATTCTAATAAATCTTCTTAAAAAAAAAAAAAAAAAAAAAACTAAAATAAAACGTATAATACTAAAAACATGAATATACTAGAGTAAAATCAGTAAATTTAAATTTACACAAAAATATATAGAGTGACTATTTTTTTTTTCCGTCCTCATCTTTTCAAGAATTCAAGATACATTTCTTATTTGTCTCAAAAAGAAGAATGTTCTTTTTTATTAATGTACATAAAAAGTTTTTTTTTTTTGTTTTTTCGTTTTTTTTTGCCCCGATTTTTATCTATAAGATTTTTTTTTTTTAAACTATAATGTTAGATTATATTTAAAACAAGAATATGACAAGGATGATTAAATTAATAAATTACTAACGTTATGCCTCTTACTAATAATAAGTATGTGGATTTTAGATACTTCTAGAACTACGGTTACAGAAAATTGGGTACAGGGAAAATTATATTGGTGTTGACTGTTGATATTAAAGTAAAGGAAAATTTGGGCTATTTAATCTTAAAAATTATTTGAATTAAAGTTTTTTTTATTCAAAAACGACATTATTTGAGAGATTTTTTTAACATGAAATTATCTTTTTAATTGTTTAATTTAAATAAAGCAAAAAAGAAAAAACTATTTATTTCAACTTCAGATCTGTTTCTTAAGTGATTTTTGTTTAAAATCATATGCAGAAAAATTGAGTTACATATTTCATTTAAAAATTATAAAATATTAAATGTTCAACAGAATCTACAAATTCAGGAGTTTAAATATCAGAACGGAAATAATAATATAGAAATAATAATATCTTCGGCCAAATATCTGTGAACGTTTTCAAGGTACATACTCATTAAAGGATTAGGTTATCCTTTTAATAAAAATAATTTTCTTTTGTTTTAATAATATTATGGATCGTTAATTGTTCGTCACTGAAACACTTAGATGTCATATAATTTTATTATTCTATGCTAAATTTTACTTGGCAACCGCATGTTCTTAAAAATCTACATTCACAAAAAAAAAATCATATGAAAGAATAAGTTCTAAAATTATCTAATGTCCAGCAAATAAGGACCTTTTATTAGAATTCCCTAAATTTAATCTTTTATGTTATGTTTATGCGTTATTTTACCAATTTTCTGGTTAAAATTCCTTCTAAATTATAAGGCAATAATGTTTTATTGTGAGTCTTTAAAAAAATTTATGTTTATACATATACGTGTATTATGTGTATATTGTGAGTTTCCTCTTTATTGCTCTAAATAATACACGACAGTTTTTTCTTCTCTTTTTTTTGTGAGAAGTGTACAAATAAAAACAAAATTCTTATTTAAATGCAAAAGACACTAAATGCATTAAAAGCAGAATATTCCACAAAAGAAACATATTTATATACTATACATTACATACATACAGAAACATAACTCTGTTAGTATAAAAAGATATTTGTATGTTCCTTACATAGCATTATTATTATTATTATTATTATATATAGAGTATATTTTTTTTTATTATTATACTAACCATTCTAGAGCATTTGAAGAAAAAATAACTAGATTTATACATATAAATAACCTACGTACTTTAAGAAAAATGTACATCTATTACAATATAGGTTTTTTTTTTAATAAAAAGCATTTAAAGTTAAAAAAAAACGAATGCTTAAAAAAAAAGTTATACTTTACTTTAAAACATAAAAACTACCATAAAAAGATATTATGCATGAAGAAGTCTCAGGTGTTTTACTCGAAAATATAATAAAAAAAAAAAAAAGTAATATAGAAAAGCGTTAGAAACTTTACAAAAGTCGAGGAAATACACTTAGTCAAATGCACTTTTGACTTGGAAAACACTTCAATTGAAAAATAAAGAAGAACATATTTCTCGTTTATTTCTACTTTTTTTTTTGTACCAACATGAATGAAAAAAAAAAATTATTATAATTAGTTTAACAAAGGCTTGTGAGACACTTATGTGTTAAGTACTGAAAACATTATTTAGTAATTTTACAATTTTCAGTCATCACATACAAACGTATTTAGAAAAAGAATTTTCAATTCAAAATCTAATGTAATTATACTTTTAGTCAGAAGAAGTCGTACATATATTTGCAAAATGTGAAAATAAAAAAATAGAACTTAATTATCTTAAGTATGTTTGTTAAAAGATAGTCTTTTAGTACTAAAAATGGATTAGATTTCTATCTATCGTTATAAACTTTTTAATTCGTTAACATCATAACTCTTCTTTTTGACATATCTATTTGATTTTTTTATTTGAATTTCTAATTAAATTAGGTTCAAAAAATTCATAAACTCATTTCTATTTATCTCAGCTGACTTTCAATTGCAGTCGTTGGACTACCTTTGAACTTATAAAGTAAATGGTTTGAATTGAAACATTAATTTAACTTTAAGTTTATAACCTGATTATAATGTCCAGTAAATTACACCAGTGTTAGCTTAAAAATTACTTAAATTATATACATAAAAGCATACACAATCATAGTATAATGTACATATTGAGTAATTAAGAATATAGGGGTTTTTTTGAAAATTTTCTTTTTATTGAATTTAACTTAAATCATTTGAATTCTTATTTCGAATAATGGCTTATATTTAACCTATAATCGAAGTCACACAAAACATACCATTAAAGTAGAAGACTGCAAAATTGTACAGAAAACTGATGCGTGTTTAATTTTTTCCGTACTGCTAGAAATTTAAATATTAATTTCGTTTTTTTAGTTTTTTATTAAATTTTAATATAAATTTCAAAAAAAAAAAAAACATAATTGAATTTTATTTATTAATCGACTAATATATAGAGAAATTTGATATAACTGAGGATAGAACGAATTCAGATAAAATACATTTTGTTAATTAAATTAATTATATTAAAAGATTAAAGATTGAAGCAGTTTATACCGTTACCAATCGAAGTGCACATTATTGGCTTGAAGATATTAAAGTTTTCTTTTATATAAAAAAAAATTAATTTTAAACAAAAAATCTAAACAAACATAAATAGGTTAGGTTTTTATACAAAATGTTTAATTCGATAGACTTAAGTATTTTTAATTACAATTCTGCTTTTAGCACTGTGTAGTTGTATTTTAGTTAAGGTTTCGTGAGAAATTTTTTGGGACTAAAATTTTTTTAAATTTTTTTCTTTATTTTTTGCAATAAATGTAGAAAAAGTATTATTAGAATAACCCAAATAACATATATTGTAACAATGAATTTATGCAATTTTAACTGAAGAGAAACAAAGTTAAAGTTTATTTCTTCAAATTGCAGTAGAATGAGAACAGTATGCTATATACAGTATATAGTAATTTCAATATTTTTGCCTAATTCTAGCTCTTGAGTTTCGGCTCTATGATTTGTCAAATTAAACAGGTTAAAAGATCTTCATGATTCAAAACGTAACATAACCTATGTAGATACATTATAATCATAACTTCGTCACTGCATATAGTTGTTGGAAAACTATTCTCAGGTTGACATTCCTTATACAAAAATAGATATCTTATATTGACACTCCTAATTATATTTTGCTTTATAAAATATATTATTCTGTGGGAATTATTCAATAGCTTCTATATGGTTACAAGTTTGACAATAAAAATGAATAAATTTAATGTGAACAAAGAGTTCCTAATTTCCATTTTCGTGGATTCTTCAAAAGAAATATATATGTATATATGTAGAATATTTTTTTTTTGTATTTCATATTAAAAATTATAAATATATAATACCTAGAAGCTTAAAATATAAATATAAATTTTAATTTTTATTGCTTTAATGTCTAAAAAGTAGTTTAATAGTTGGGTTAATAAAAACATGATAGTAATAAGTTTTTATACAATAAAAAGGACAAAAACTGAAAATAAAAATAAAAAAAAAAAATTAAAAAAAAAAAATGAAAATTATTACAAAATATTTCTATGAACAAGTTTATTCCAATATAATATTATTTAAAAAATAGTAAATTTTTGTAGATAAGAAAAATAAATATAGAGAAAACAGAAAAAACCGATAAGATTTCATTTTGTGATTGTTAAACCCTTTTGTTGCTGCTTTTGACATACTTTTACTAAATCCTGGAGTATTTGCTATGGTAAAGTGAACAAGTTCACTGCCTAAGTAATGAGGGCATGGCATTTTGTTTTCAGATTACAGTGATTTTGTCGTTTATTATGTTGGAGCCATATTTTTTTTTAATGTCGTAATATAATTTAAATTTTGCATAATAAAAAACAAAAACGTTAAATGAGAAAAAGTATACATATTTATAATTCTTTCTTGTCGATTTAGAAAACAATTTAAAATTGTTTATTATATGTTAAATTTTATTTTTAACACGGTAATAAGTCGAAATTGCAATTAATTTCATTAATAGAATGTATTTCCGTTAATAGAATGTAAATCAGAAATGTAAACTCTTTTGTTGATTATTACACACTGCTGCTACAACTATAATTTCTGTATATCTCTTGCTACGTATTTCGAAGTAGTATAGATGACTTTAGCGAGATTAGTTATTTGTTATAGCAAAGTAAAATATAACTGGTCACTTTATTTTTTAACATATCTGATCTTATATGATTCCAGCAATATTTGACAAAAAAATATTTGAAAATATTTTGTTGCAAATACAATTTTCGTTAGAAAAAAAAATTAAAAACAATAAATTTAGAGTAACAACTTATGTATATAGTTTTTCCTTCAGAGTTTTTATTATTTTTCAATTTTAATCTAACACCATTGGTTCATTTGCTCGTACATAATTTTTAGAGACTAACTAAACATTAAGTGGTTGTCCGATGTTTTTTATTTTTTTGTCAGTCAAAAACCTTAGAAATTGAACTTTGAAAGCACGAATACTGTGTATAAAATAATTTCAAGACTATGTTAATCTATAACTACCAAAGATATTCATTTATAAATATTAAACCAATTTTTGCCGCAAAATTTTTGCAAATTATAAATAGCAGCCAACAAAAAAAAATTAAAGGGCTATCTATACACTTAAAATAACTTGTCAATGGACCTCATACATTATTCTTGGAAACAAAAAAAAAAAAGAAAAAAGTGATTTAAAAAAAATATTATGTTTTATTAAATCACGTTTCAACAAATTTTATTCAGAGTAATTAAATGAATTATTAGATCTGAAATAAATCCAGTTTATCTTTTTTTTTTTGTTATTATGAGTTCTCTTTAATTTTAAATTTTTTTATTTTTTTTCATTTTATAATAGACATGGTTTAAGATTACGGCTTACTAATTAAAAGGAATTATAAAATAGCTTCACTATGGTTATTTCACGAAAAAAAAAATAAAATTATGTGGTGTAAAAATTTTTATAACCATATTGTAATAAAAATGTTATTATTATTAAAAATATATATATATTTGTACATTTCTACATTAGTACACTTAATATGTTTTAAAATTTGGTATTACGTTATAAGAATGCATTTATACACATTAATGTACATATATGTATTAAATAATCTATTTTATAATTAATTTTACAATTTTAGATTGAATGCTGATTAATGAAAATTTTATTCATACTTAACATTTTTATCATCTAATAGCACCAATATGGGACAATTCTTTGGAATTTAAAGATCTTTGAATTATTTTTTTAATTATAATGGAATTTTACTACCGTTAAAAATTGAATTATTAAGTACCTATTTTTAAACTAAAATAAATTAAATTTGTCTTAAAACTAGATATATTGTGTATATATAATTAATATAAATTACATAATATAATTTTAATATTAAAATGTATAATTTTTTTTTTTCCTATTCCTTAATGTCAAAAATCCAATTTTGTGCTAACTGTATTTTTGCATTAAACGATAAAAAAGCATAATATTAAAATAATAATAAAAAAAACCATTTATAGGAAAAGTGTAAGAAAAAATGTAAGAAAATTAGTCTGAATACACCTGTTCCGTTGATGTCAGTCAGAACTATAATGTTCAAATATCATTTCTCTAAAATTTCATTTCCCATTTATCATAAACTAACTGCGCTTATAAATTTCATTTGCCGTGTCCTGTTTTCACGCTTTTTCAACTGGATTTTAAAAATAGTAATTCTATATCTTTTATGCAAAAATTAATATCGTTCGATTTTATTATCTAATCAAAGAATTTTTATGTTTTTTAAGTATTTATTATATACTATTATATACCATTTATTTTATTAATACATGGAAACTTACACATTATATCAGTTATTTTCAACAAAAATAGATATATTTTCATCGAACAGATTCAATTTTTTATTTTTTATTTTTTTTTGTTTTAATTCAAAATGATTACACTTTGAAAAATAGTTCACAATCAAAAAACTTGGTACATAGATGTTATCAATATGTTAAACTGTCTATAATAAATAAAAGAAATTTAAAGGGGGAAAAAAATAATGTTGAAAAATGAAAGATTAATCAAAATATTGACTTTTGCAACACTTTAATTTGATGCATAAAACATAAAATGGTACTATTACATGGTTAGTTTCACTATATGAAGTTTCATTATATGGTTTTTTTTTTTTGCAGTACCTATACTTTAATCGATAACACCTTTTCTGAGAAAAAAATTATACCATAAAAAAAATTTGTATTTATTATATTATTATGCTGTATATATTTATATGCAATTTATATATATTTCAACAAAAAATTATATACATATTATTTTTTATTTTTCTTAACTAGGTATGAAATGTTTTAAATAAATTAACCTACTAAACAAGAATTTAAATTATAATGCAACTTTATTCTTTAACAAAAAAAAAAAATCTAGTTAACAAACAAGTAACTATTATGATTTGTTTTTATTTTGCTCAATGTTTTGATTATGAAGTTACATTAAATTGAAGTAATTTTTAAATTTTTGAGTTGTTAATGCAATACAAGAACTTTTAATGTTCAAAAAAAAAAAAATTATATATACATATATTATAAGTAAATATCTATGTGCTTTACAAAATGCAAATGAAATGTGGAGCACGCGAAGTTAGAAAAACAATTTTTATAAATTGTGAGAATTTAAAATAGGTACGTCGACGACGACGATGACGACGATACGCTAACTATGTAAATAGTATATTTATTTAATATGTTGTTTGGTTTATTATTTTCAATTAGTTGAAAATAATATGCATTATTGTTATAATGCTATTATATAACACATGATACATAAAGTTATATATAAATTTGTTTAATTTTTGAATTCAACAAGTATATATATCTTAAAAAAATAAAAATCCATAAAAATGAAATTTTATGTCTCTATAAAAGAAAAAAGAAAATTAGTTTTCAAAAATTTCATCTCTCAGTTTATGAATATTATGATAAATATTCATAATATTCATACCTATAAGAATAAGAATCTAATGATATTTGACTTTTCAGTGTTATTCGAACTTAATATTTTCTTTTAATTTATAAAACTACACTAATTTAAAAACTAGTACAGAAACTTTTCATTTTTAATTATAGCAGAACTTAATGAAATATTTTTTTACAACATAAAACTTCTTAGGTACTATATCAAAGTTAATCTGTTGGCACAAAGTTTATTTTAACAAATTTTTCATCAAGAGAATATTTTAAAATTATAAATCTCTCCCTAAAAATATAATTAAAATGTTGATTTTATATAATAAAATGTAAGTTTTCTTAATGTAGGTTCATTCTTTAACGAAATTATTGATTTTTATTTAATGTGATTCAAATTATTTGTATGAACAAAATATTGTTACTTTAAACAGTTTATGATACTTATGCTATACGAATATATACGAATTTATAATGCTATAATGCTTGAGAACACTTTTGTCCACTGCGATCTTGTAAGTACCTGAATTAGGAACACAAGACGATATATTGGCATTTAGTGGAGTCTTAAAAGTTTAATATTGTAAAGAAAAGTTTAAGTTACCCCCATAATGATAGTTATTTCAGTTACAGGGAACAAATTATTGATTTATAGTGCAGAAAGAACATACAGTTTACATCAAAACCAAATAAAAATTAGAGTGAAGTTCCGGAGTGTAACTATCCGCAACATGAATTAATTACAATAATAAGAAGTATTAAGTACTATATTGTCGAATATTTCTTTCGTATCGACAGTTTTTTTTTTATCTAGAAATTCACATAACTTCCCCTGTACCTATTTTTATCAAATTATAAAATTAATATACCTATTTCAAAAACTTTGTTCATATGTTATTTTCATCGTTATTTTCCTATTTACATTTAACAAATTAAGTTTTTTTGGTATTTCTTGTAATTATCTACTTTTAACAATAACAATGTAGATTCTAATTTTGCTATATTTCAGTTCTGTTCAATATTTTCTTGATTATATATATGAATTAAAATTACATAATTTGAAGGGAAAAAAATTAGATTTTCATTTTCTATTTTTATTTCTTTTATAAAGTGCGGAGATATTGTATGTATATAGAAAATATTGATTCGTGAAATTCTTATTTCCGGTTCAAAAATCGTGTTGAACAGTGTTGAAATTTTAACAAATTCAAACTTCAAAAAGAAAAAAAAATATTTTTTATTTTTCTCCTAACTTTCGTGAATGTAATAAATTTGGAATTTGTAATTTAGGTTTTTTTTTATTTTTTTTTAAATCGCTTGACAGTAAGCTGTTAGTATAAATAAAATATTAATAATAAAAATAATAACAGAGTGTAATAACAATAATTTTTATTTCCTGAAAATTTATCAGGAGAAAAGATAAAAGACTTCACATTTAAAAGAAGTTCAGAATAATAATGTATGTATATAACTTTTATATTACCTGTTTTTAATAAGAAATTTTCGGTATTTTTCAAAAAAAAAATTATTAAATAATTGAATGAAACAGAGAAAAATTTTCAGAATTATGAAAGATTTGATTCAGAAAATTTTATGAAAAATGTTTTAGGTTGGTAAACATTTTGTTTTTTTTTATTGTACAAGAAACTTAAAAATTATTTACAATAATAACGTACATTATTAAAAAATATTACATGTACTTAACCCAATTTTGAAAAAAAAAAAAAAAAAAAACTTTTTCCCAGTATTATATAATATTGTCATAGTATAGTGTGAGTTAAAATAAAGATAATGTATATAGTACTTTAAAAAAGAAAATTATTATTTCTAGTTTGTCATAAAAATCTTTCTAGCTATTTCGCGCCTAGTAATTTTTCATTCCCAATATATGCCTCAACATTTTCTTATAAAACACAATAATCATTGATAATTTTCCAAAACTAAATATTTTGATTTGTAAAAGTTCTTCGAAATTCATATCTTTATGTTTTAATAATAATAAAATTAATATCTGTAATAGTTTTCTTATTAATTATAAAGTTTTATTTTATTTTTTTTTATTTTCGTGATTCAATTTAAAATTCCAAAAAGTCTTAGCAATATATTGCCAAGCATGTACAATGTACATGTACAATGTGTACTGTGCATCTATCCAAAAAAACTAACTATATAATGTGAATAGAGAAATAGAACCAAAAGTTTAAAAACCATTTTAAATTCAAGACAAATAATATTTCATGTTTTTTAAAACCGCAATTTAAAAGTTTCGTGACTTAAGGCATAACGCCGACATTATGTTCTGAATCATTTCATAAAAAGTACTCTCAGATATCCGCATTTTTATATTTCACAGTCACTTCATATGTTATGTTGAAATTATATTTTATTCTTAATAACTATGTATATACAAAAACTACAACCATAATGCATAAAGATTTTGTATTTTGTTTTTTTTTTGTATATAATTTTTAAAATTAATTAGTTTTCGGCATATTATATTATTATTAAAGTTTTATTATTAATGCGAACATCAACACTTTTCTTTTCAATGTCAAATTAATTGCGGTATATAACGCACTTGACATATTTTATAACTATTTGAACGAAGATATGAACGGATCAAAAGATATTTGACCGCTTATACCACAAAAATTTTTTGAAGAAATTATTTAAAAGACAACGAATTTATATTTTTTTAATGTTGCGTTCCCATCTTTTATTTTTTTTTTTATTATTATTATTATTTTATATCTTTGCTATTTTATTGAAAAAAAAAAAATAAGAAAAAAGTAATAATGTTATGTTTTATGTTTATAATGTTATTGATTGAAGAAACAAAAAGACAACAAGAAAAAAAGGTTATCGAAGATTTATCAATGAATTATATTTTACCGCAAGAAAATTTCTTATTTTTTTTTCGCCGCAAGAACATACATATGTTTGATCACATAATTAACTTTTATGGTTCTTTCAATTATGTACTTTTAAATTAAAATGTATAAAAAAAAACAAAATAGTTAAAATAAAAATGTATGTATATATGCAAAATATTTCAATATTTTTTACAAACATTTTTCTTTATAAAAGTGATGATAAGACAAAGTACTTATTTTTCTATGATTTAGAATTTAGAAGATAAAAGGTTAAACGTTTTAGTTGTGGCGCTTGTAGAGTACAGTAGAGGGAAAATTTTGATAAGGATTGTAAATAAATACGAAAGAGATTGCAAACTGCAAATTTTTTATAACATTTCTGCAAAATTGTGGAAAATTGTAATTTTGCTTTTTTTGTGATAGTCATATTTCATAGCAGACTATCTACAGCTTCTAGTAAGAAATATTTTAAACTGTTTTAACTATATATACTTGCAATAGATTCAATGTGAATCCAAAACTTTCAAATATTCCTTAACAGAAAAACCGATCCAGCACTATCAAATATACGGCAACGATGTCATTTAAAAATTGGACAACAAATTTTTTCAAAGTGTTTTTAATTAAATATTGAAAAACTGAAGATATTTGATAACCACTTTTACCACAACATTTTTTTTGTTATTTGTGGTTTAAAATAAAAGATGCATAGTTTGATGGCTTAAAAATATATACATTTATTTTATATATTTAATATATATGATTTTAGTTCAGAATGTAAATTCGCTGATTCTATAGCAGTTGGATAGTATAAATTGTCAATAAAATGTACATAAAAAAATTACCTATTCAACATCTTTCCAGGCAGACTAATAAACAAGTTTAGCTAATAAAACAGCCTGAACAAATTTTGTTTTTTTTTTGGGTAGAAATTGATTTGACGAAATTGCAAAATAAATCTTTGGTGTAAGTACTTTTAATTAAAATTCTAATCTTTTAATAAAATATAAATTAGATTTCTAGGTGTGCGACGGAATGTTTTGTACTCAAATTGCTCATTTTTTATTTTAGTCATTATTCTTATAAAATCATCGCTTTTATTATTAGGTATATTCTGAAACAACTTCATATTTCAATATTGAAATTTGATTTTATTTAAATGAAGAGTTTTTATAAAGTTTTTATAGTACTATTTTGCCTGTCTTGAACGAATAGATATCCAAAATGTGAAAATAATTGTATATCTATAAAATTATAAAGTACTTCCTACTTAATTAAGTTTTGATAACTTTTATACTTTTGTCTATTTAAGTTTATTTGACTCTCCTCAATAAAATTGACATTTAAAAATTCAATCCTACATAATATCTTTTAACATATTATTATTGTATTAAAATTAAAATTGATATATATATATATACTTATTCAAAAAATTATAAATCAAAGCTTTCAAATAAATCAAAGCTTTCAAAATAAGATTGAGATTTTTTTTTGAAATTTTTTCTTCAAGTAGGTATTCTTTAAAAACAAAAATTTATAACACGTATGATGTGATATTTTTAGATTTTTAATCTTTCAATTTTCAAGTATAAAGAAACCGCCCAACATTTTTTTTTAAAAAATTTACACCTTTCTTAAAGACAAAGTGAATAAAAGAAATTCCTTTAAACATAATAATAGGTAAATTCTTAAAAAAAAAAAAATGTACTAATAAGTTTAAATTTGTTTGTTTTTTTAATAAATAAACTTTTTCTAATATTCCAAAAACCATGTATAGTTTCTCAAGAAAATATAATTAAATTAAATTTTCTTACAAATACGAGAAATTCCATGTTTAATAGTAAGTATAATAGTTAATGAAATGGAAACATACAACATACAGATATTTTTAATAGTACTTTATGTATGTATAACCCATTGGGATCAAAATATACAAAACCATTAAATCGCGTTAAAAAAAACCTAAGAACCTTTACTGTAATAATTCTATAGTAATATTTTAAACAAAAAGGTTCCAAACATTAGATTTATAAATGTGAAACTCCTAAAAAATTTTCGATAGCATCTTGTCAGCTCGAACTGAATTTCACAATTGATCAGGGAACAAAATGCCTAAAGTTAAATATCTCTATTTCTAAAACATAAAATCGCATTTAAACCTAGAAGATTTCTGATTTAAGAGCAAAATGACTATGAAATTTTATGTACAATGAAAATTTCTTATCCTTGTTAAATCACAAAAAAAAAAAACTAAAAATAACATAATACATCTTTGTAAAGACCATTTATGTAACTCTTTTTCTTTATTTCTTTTTTGAATACAACATTTTCAACATAGTTGAATTCAACCTGCTCTATTTCATATTTTTTGTCAACATTTTTAATTATGTTTGGTATTCTCTGTGCATATCAAACAACATAAATGACATTGTGTTAGAATATCATAAATGTATATATAACTATATAATTCATATAAGTTCATACATTCAATTTCAAAATTATATGTATGACACATAAATGAAATAAATGAATAATTTTTTTTTTTTTTGAATTAGTCAAACCATTAACTTTAAGATTTTTTTTTTTTTTTTATTATCTTTTTTAGAATATTCAAAAAAAAAAAGTATTGTTGAAAAGAAATAAATTATTCTTTTTATCTTTATTTAAAATGGTTTTAAACCACTTAATAATTTTTTTTTATGAAGTTTATTATATTTGTTAAGGATTTATATTAAAAAAAAAAAAAAAGGAAAAATATTAACAACAAAATCGTTAAAATAAAACTACTTAAATTAAAAAAAAAAAAAAAAAAAAATTAAGTTAATAAATATATTTTTTATGGTAAATAGTCTTCTAATACAAAAAAAAATTTAAAGATGTACCTACACAAAAAGAGTATATTATATATATTATATTTGAATCAAGTTAATCATTAAAAAATTTAATTAACTTTAAGGCCAAAAATGAACTGTGAATCTTAAGTAGATCGTAACCAAAAAAAAAAATTGTTGATCGCATTCAGTGACAATTTACATATTTTTCTAAACTTTTGACTCAAAATTAACTTCAATACTTTTAGAAAAAATTCCTCCAACCTTCAGTTAATAAAATTTTGGCACCAAAAACGTTTACAAAATATAGAATATCAAATTCTTACTCAATAGGAATTTTTTTTTTAATATTTAGAACAAAAGTTAATATTACGAAAAAAGAAACGATTAAAAACTACACTACGATATAATACGTAACTTTTTTTTCCAAAAGTTAGTTAATGCTGATTAAAAACTAAAACAAAAAATATTTTCTATTTTTTTTTTTGGAAAACAACTAAAGTTCTGTATAAAAAAGCTTTAGAAATGACAAATTTGTTTAAAATTAGTAAAAATTTAACCAACATTTTACCAAAAATCACTTAATGATAAAGAAAACTTTTGATGACTTTTTTTTTTTTTGGCAAAATTTTCATAATATTTTTAAAATCTAAAGTTGGCAGTTAGTAAGTTTTAAGTTTAAGTATTATTTTTTATTCTACTATTATACTTTTTTTTTTGCTGTAATTATAGTTAAAACAATTTTATAGTGTAAAAAATTAACCCAAAAAAAGTTTAATTGTTTTCATTTAATTTTAACTGTTTAAGGTTTAGTTACATAATTTTTCATTTTTCATTACAATATTATGTATTATGATTTTTGGTACAAAATTCCATTAGGCAATGGAGTTACGGGGGTAACTCGCCCGATTAATGTAACTAAACCCAATATTTGTGTAAAAGTCTGAAATCTAATTGAAGGGGCTGAAAAACCATATTAGTTTAAATTGAGAGAATCCACAAAGAAAGGAATAATTAGAACGATGTTAAGCTAAAATGTTGATTGAGTTGGTCTCAAAAGACTTATAAATCGATGTATGAAATATGAATGCACAATTATCAAAAGTTAAAAATGACTCTTTTATTATATTCTATTAATATTATGCTATTAAGATTATTTTTATACACCAAAAAAAAATAATTACTCAAATTAAAGTAATAAATGACTTCCAGAAGACGAAAACACTATAATGTTTGACCTGCCGAAATTAGAAGTTATATATTAAGTTTATAAAATCACGTAATTGCAAGCCTATTATATGAGAGATTTGCATTTATCTTTTCAGTAGAAAACAATAAGAAAATAATTATGTAAGCGCTTCGCTTTATGTTTTACTTAGAATTCAATTTTTTTTTTATTATTATTATTATTATTTTGATATATAAATTAGTAACACAATATAGTTTGCTCGAGTAGTTCTTTTTATACATAATTTTAATAAGCCGACCTATCATTATACCAAGTAATTTAACATTGTTTAAAATCTTTATATATATGCATATGAAACCATTATAAAATAAGACATGATTTTCATTTGTTAACATTACGTGACAATAGTTTGCAAAGATTTATAATATTTTTATTAAGAAAAGAAGAAAAAAAAAAAAAAACTATTTTCAAAATATTATCTGATTTGAATTTAACAATTCTTAAAACAGAATACATAATCAGGTTTGAAAAATTAAAGAATATGACTCATTAAAAAAAATTTAAAATTCTATTCACTGATACAAATAAGGTACAGAATTTTAAACTTTTTTTTTTATTTAGCAAAAAAAAAAAAAATGGATCACAATTCGAAGTTATTAACATTATATCTACACGTAAATAAATTATTTTTACCTATTTACATAATATATGTATTGTATTCAAAATATTATTATTGAAATAAAAATAACTATAATTATTTTTTTAATTAAAATGTGTGACAGTGTTTCGGTTCTTTGGTGAACTAAATTTTTTTTTTTTTGTTAATATTATATTTTTCATTATTGTTAGTTTTAATAATAATATCAATAGCAATATGAAGTACATAAAGGAATGAGTGATTGGATTCTTAATTTTTTCATTATGACTAGGTATAACAAAATCAAAGATAAAATGTTTGAACTGAATCTCAAAAAATAAACTTTATATTTTGTCAAAAAAAAAAATTTTAATTTTGAACATTTTTCTATTCCATTTTGTTCTATTCAGAGTCCAAGTTTAGATTCAGTTTGAAGGCCTGATTTCGATTTCGTTATGTTGTTTAGATTGTAAACTTTTTCTCTATAATTGGATTATTTTTAAACAAACTTTATAAATGAATTGTTTTTTCTATGAGTTCCTAAAACATTGACGTCATCCACATTCCGTCCGCTAAATGACGGCATCGACTTCTTAGGAAACCATATAGCTCAATTGAAAAAAAAACTTTTTTGTGCATAAATTCTTGGAAATAAATCCATAATTAAAAACTCAACTTTTATGGTTTAAATATTATTCCAAATCAAACTAAACTGTCACTATATATAATTTAATTTTTTATTAGTGACGATTTATTTCAACCGCAAAGTTAACATATATAGCTCTTCCATTTTTTTATTTGCTTTCCTTTCAAATCTATATATAATCTAAATTTTATTTAAAAAACGTTTAATTTATACGATTATAGTTTTATTTTAGCTTTAGTTGGAAAATCGTAAAACAAAAATGTAAATATTAAATGAAAATATTTAAAATGTTATTACTGTTCTAGGTGAAGTTGTACTGAACAAATTTTATTAGTTTTTTAGATTCTAACGAAATTATATAATCGTTTTAATGATATCGAAGATGGTGTTACCTACTACATACAGTGTTAATATAATAATTAAAAAATTCTTATCATATTTAAGAAAGTTTAGGAATAACTACATAACATCAATTATACAAATAGTTTAAACAAAAGTATTAGACATTTTTTCTTTGATTAATATATTTGAAAAAGATCTCTGAATTTCAAAATTAAAGAAATTACATTTTTTAAAGTTGTTGATATTGAACTATATAAGAACTGTAGTAAAATTATTGTATATGCTATTTTTGTTCCTGATTTATCGATTCTGATTTAGTTTCTTCATTATTTTTTGTTCTTCTCAGTATCTTACTATATTTACGCCTTGCCATGTCTATGAACTTTAATTTATTTTATATATAGGAGATAATCGATAACAAGGATAAGAGGATTAGCGTATATTGCCATTTTTAAGAATATGTATATACCTATACCCTTTTTTAATTTATTTTCCAATATCTCTTAAAAAAACAATACACATCTTTGCGAACATCCTTTTGACAAAAGACTTACTTATATATAAATGCATATGTTCCGTACACACTCCACAGCACTTGGATAAGGACAACATATTTTCACATATTTTCTTATTGTTTGTTCAAATTTTTGTACAGTTCTTAAGTTTTATACTTTACTCATTCAAAAAGACGCCTGGCAATTTTTAACACTTTCTGTGATCGCAGCGTCAAAATGCAAATAGTATCTTATGCCTTTCGAATGTCATTACTAGAATTTCTGCTTCGAAGCGGCATTAAAAAGCTACCGGTTAAACTTGACTATGTGATCATCGTATTACATATTTAATATATGAAAGCATGTGAGCCATATTCAAAGGATGTGGGATGTATATTAAAGTGGTACATATGTACATTTCGCGAAAATACAATTTTTTTTTTCTTTTTTAACTATAGAAGAAAATTTAATATTTTTCTAAACTGAGGATCAAAAGAAAGCAAAACACCCAAAATAAAAAAAAAAGACAACATTTTTTCACCTGCAAAAATAAAAATTAATTTTTACAATAATGTTTACCGAAGCGTTTATTGTATTGGTTTGGTATTATTAAAAAAAAGAAAGAAAAGATAGATATTTGACCCTTAAAAAGATAGAAAAAAAAACAATAATTCATAACATTCTCTTTAAAGTAAATTAACCATTAAATGACTAATGGTTTTGGCAGAATCAAAAAAAAAAAAAAAAATAGTAATTGCATGTTTCTAATATTTTATAATGTACATAGATTTTTCGCTCTCAATTCCCTGAAAGTACAATATAATTTTATTTTATGTGTATATTTTTTATTTAAAAACAAGGTCAAATGCAATAAAAATTGCTTTTATTATTTGCAATGAAATTTCACTAAATAAAATTATGAAGTAAATTAAAGGTAGCAAAATAATAAGATGGTATACAAATAATTCTAATAATCAATACGGATACTTCATTCGGAAACTTCTATTCTGATGTAAATTTAAGAATAAAAAATATGATTATGTTGGGATAAGTTTTGGAAACGAAGACTTGATATGAAAAACCAACATTCTATTTTAATAATCTAGAAGAGTGAATTAATTTAAGAAAGTCTAAAACCCACCTAAAAAAAATTACAATATGGGTAAAATTTTAAATTCTTTTACAATGAAAAAATAATATTTTTTTGGATTAGAAAAAAAGTATGAACAAACATCCTAAATTATTCGTAATTTTACACTTTTTTTTTAATAATTTTTATTTAATATTTTAATTCTTGTACATACCTATAAAGATTATAATCTTTTAACTTAAGCTGACATTTTTATTTTGTGCAGATTTGAAAGTTATTTTAATTACTTTAAAAAAATATAAAATTGTTATTGCATAGTCCAGCTGGGTTAAAGGTAAACAGCTTAAATATTCGACAGTGCTGATTTACAACATACCACCATGTGTTAGTGAATAGTATCAAGATTGATGAATTCCAGACATTTGATATTTTGAATTTTAACCTAGACGCACTAAAAATTGTATGATTGATGTATGTCACCGACCTTAATTTTCTAGCTTTGTATTAAATTATGTGTACATATTTCTACTAATATTAAACAAAATGTATTCAATCAATAATTAATTTTAATAAGTGTAAACAACTGTAAAATCTTTTAATTTCGCTAATAGATGAAACATAATCAGAATATAATATTAAGGGAATTGACTTTTTTCATTTCAAAAAAATTCTTCTCAGATTCGTTACAGTCTAGAATTTATTTATTCTTTCTAATTTTTTTATTTCTACCAAATTATGAACTTTTCAAATTCAAATTGTAAAACTTAAATATTTACACAACAAAATATCATGCAAACAAATCCTCGTTTATTTCGGTATAATTTGTCCACACTCTTTGCTTCTTGTTAACTTTTCATGATTAAGTACTTCGTAATTTATAATTTGCTATGCCTTAATATCCCAAATATTATATATCCCAATTCTAAATTATCGAAAATAATAATAAATTAATAATATATATAAAAATTATAAACAAAAATCGATTTTTTACACATGCTTAGGATTTGATATTTCGTTTACCTCAAATCTGATTTTTTTGTAGACTTGGTCAGTCAACACATAAAATATTAAATATTTTTATAATATGTATGTATATACCTACCATCAGCAATATTAAATATTAGAAATATTTCGTATAATAAAAACTAGGAAGACAAACAGAGGCATTATATAATTACTTCTTACGTATTGTGTACATAAATAACGCCTTTTTCACATCTTCTTGATCGAAAAAAAAAAAAAACACCAATCACTTCAATCATCATCATGAGAAAATCATTAATAATAACGCCAATTTTGTAAATGATTTCTTTTTTTTTTTTTCTCTAATATTTTTTTTTCTGACATATTGGCTTTATTGTTTGAAGGGTCATAAAATATTTTTGTTAAATAATGACATAGAAAATAATTTTTGATAATAGAAAAATCCTTTCTGATTATTGGAATATAATTATTATTAACCGAAATTAAATATTTCAAAAATATTATATCGAAATTTAAACCTATATTAAATTGAAAATGCATTTTGATGATTTAATATTTATTTATTTTTTATTTATATTTGACTAAATAAATAAAATAAATTTGAATTATAAACTGATAATTGAAAACTATTCATTAGAAGTTATTAAACTAAATATACTTAGCGTGCTAAAGAATAATTCAATCTTTAGTTACAGAAAATATAAGCTCAGCTGAATTATACGAAATACTTAGTATTTTGGTTGAGTTGTTTTTGATTTCAATTAAGAAATATCTAGATTGGATTTTTGATATTTAATCTCATTCTAACAGCAGTATGGTTTGTGTTTTTTTTTAAAGTTAAAGATAAAACATTATTCGTGAATGACATATATCATATACTTATCTTTTGCTTATCAATTTATTAAAGCAGATTTTTTTTGGCTAAATCGGCTAAACGCCTTCTGTTAACTGAATTTAATAACCATTTTTACAGAAAAAAAAATTAAAAATATTCCTTTTTAAACAAAATTTCATTTTCAAACAGTGTATTTTTACTTATCTAATAAAATTCTGGAGACATGATTAATTTTTTAAATTACTGAAAAAAAAAAATAAAAAATTAAGTACATTTTAAAAATGAACTTATATAACATGATTTGACTAAATTTTGGGTAAAATTAGTTCTATCAATTCCTTTTAAAAAAGTATAAAAATAAAAATGAAATTACAAAATACATCTATCTACGTTACGCATTTATGTAGGAATAAACGGCAGCACTTTAAAAAATGTTCCAATAATAATTAAAAAGAGGAAAACGCTTAATAAACATTTTTTTTCTTTCTCTGAATTAAATAGCAATTTGATATAAAACATAATGCTATAGTAGTTCTATTAAATTCATTTGAAGAATATAAAAAGAAATTGAAAAAGGGAAGCATAAATATTAAGAAAATGTTTAAACACTTGAAACGAGAAAAAAATTCTTAACTAATCCATTTTTTATTAAAAACATATATATAATAAAATTTAAGAACTAAAATATTTTTATATAATACTTTGATATAATTTTTATGGTTTAAACTTAATCAAAATCTATTCTAATAAGATTAAAATCCATAGTAAAATTTAATTTTAACAAACCTCTTAGTTTTTTTGTGTGTGCGCGAAACATAAAATCAATGTAAACCTATATACCAAATCGGAATTCATAATTTAAAAAAAAAATTAAATAATCTAGAGATTACTGCAATAAAATTTAAATTCTTCAACCCACAACTTTTTATATATACAATCAGATGATCAACATTAATATCCGAATCAGATGAGTAAATAAAAAGATAAAAATATTCTTTTTTTTTTTTTTCAGAATGTGAATGTAAGAATTATTTTTGCATACACTATAATCTATATTTGCTACTCATATAAAAAATATGTTTAAGAAAAATATTTTCTAAATTAATTGTTAAATTATTTTTGATTAACTATAAAATTTATGTCATTTATGAAAAAATTAGAATAAGGATACCTAAATTTCTACAAAGTAGTAACGATAATTTGAATAAACCTAAACTTTTCATCTTATAACATTTCATATTCTAGATTAGGATTCTTCTTTTATTTTTTTCTGTTTTTTTTTTTTTTTAAATAAGCGAAAAATGAATTAAATGAAATTATATGGCTTCCAAACACTTTTTTCATGAAAAAAAAAAAAATTATGATATTTAGTATGTATGTAAGATATTTTATCGTCTGATGAAAAATAATTTTGTATATGACTTGAAAATTTTTTGTTTTTTGTAAGGCTGCGTAAATGGGAATTTAAAGATCAATCATAATTAAAACTAAGTTGAAAGAGAGTGTTTTCGAAAAAAAATTAAATTAATATAATACAACCTATGAGATGCACATCCTGATCAAAAAATTATTCTTATATAATTTCTATGGTTCTATATTCAGTACTGTTATCAATCGCATCTATATTACCTCAAATCTTAAGAGCTGCTGGAATCTCAACTTCAAAAAGATCTCAAACCAAATTTTTTATTTTAAGCTATGTAGCGATTTTTAGTAGAAAAAGTAGAAAATTAAATTTATGTTAATAATTCCTATAAATTGTAAGAATGGGTTTAAGAGAATTAAAACCTAGGTATTTTAAATATTTGCAGCATGTTCAATTCATTACCAATTTATCAAAAATTGTTAAACATCATTATTACTTCTCTCTTGGTTAAAAAATGTATTATAATATGGAATTCTTAATTATAAAGGCTAGGCGAATAATTTTAAGCTCTTAAAACAATATGAAAAATATAAGAAATCTTACAAATAAATAATATTATAAAAATAAAAAGAATTGAATTAAAAACAAAAAAATCGAAATATGCTTTTATATAAAAAAAAAAAAATATAAATATTCAACTCTTTTTGAAAGCTTAGTTGATTCACTACGTAAAATATGTTTTTTTGTTTTTTATTAAAAGAAGATCATCTTGAAAATAATAATAAAAAAAAAATTATTATTTTAATCGTAATGAATTAAGCAATAAATGAATTTATTTATGTACAGTAAAATCGTGAAACGTCTTTTAATTATTAATTTAAAAACAATATTTTTGCGGAGTGGATCAATTAAACTTACAGCCATTGTTGTTCATGTACACTATATTATGCATAGTATAATATAAAAAACTCATATAAAATAATATTTATAGCTTTATTATCAACACTATATAAATTTTTTTTAGCCAAGTACAAAAACCGGATAGATACTATGGAAATTTTTTTTTTTAAATTTTAGATTTCAGTTTTGCAAAAGAAAACTTTTTATTCAATTTATTAAAATTAATAAACTTAAAAAAGTTCTACATTCATTTATATAAACTAAATCGGATATATCCTTTTGAATTTAAAGGAAAAATATGAAATCCAAAAAAAAATATGTAAAAAAAAATAAATAAATCGTTTTTTTTTTATTCGTTCCACTAGAACCAAATAACATAAGACATAATAAAGACTAATTGAATATCTAAAAATGATCTGAAATTGATCAATCATTATATATTTAAAATTGATTCGCAACTTGATCATACCAAATCAGAAAATTGCACTTGAAAACTGAAAAAAAAAAAAAAATATATTAAAAATTTAAACAACAGGAAAAACACAATAACCGCATTGAACATAAAATTTGATCATAACATTATATATGTATTTTTATGTTATAAAAAAAAAATAAGAAAATAACAAAAATAAAACCTAATACGGTAATAAAATAAAAAGTTGCACACTTGCAAGTCAAAATTATTGAAAATGATATAAACACGCGAAAGATTAAGCATTAAATATGTACGAAAAAAAATTTATATATTTTTTTTTTACCCTAGCAAGAAAGAAATAATTCGATCATCACGAAAAAATTACTAATTTTTAAAAAGAAATAAAAAAACAAGAAAAATATATACATATAAACGTACATATATTTTTATCATAAATTATGAGATTTAACTTTGATGTTTTGTGGGATGGTGTTACTTTTTTATTATAACAACACAGCATCAAAGAAACTAATTAGTATTGTGTTTATTCCGGTTAAAAATTAGACCATAAACCAAAATATTTTTTTTTTAAAGATGAGCTTTAAGAAATCGTAATATTAAAAAAAAAAAAATAATAAAGTTTAATATTACCTACTACAACATTAAAATAATGTAACTTTTATTTTAACTGTTCAAAAATCTATAATTATAGATATTTCCTACATAATGATGGTTGTTGCTAATGTTTCATAATCGTGATTAGAAATTTATCGACAACTATTGTTTCGTAATAGAGTTCATCGACCACATCAAAAGATTGTTAAAAATAATGGATTTTACGATGCGACAACGCTAGACGGTGATTCGCTGTTCTGCTACTGTATAAAGCCCGTAGTGGAAAGAATAAATGAATGTACTTTATACTTATTACTTCATAATTAACTTATGTAGTTGATAAATCTAATAAAAATTTGATATAGTTAATGGCTAGATTTTAGACAATGAACAGTTTTGTTAAAAGAAAGGCATAAATTCTCAAAATATTGAGATATAATGGTACAGATGCACAGGTGCATATGTAGTTACATAATCTTAACTAAAACTTCTTTCAAATTGATTTTTTAATACCATTAGATAATTAGTTCAAAATTCCAAATAATAAAATTATAATTTAATAGCACTATTTAATCGCTTTCGCAATATAAAATATAATTATTATATTTATTTGCAATCATACATTTTTTTTTATTCATAAAACTTGTTATATCGTTGTTGTTAAGAAATAATTATTCAATGAACAATAAGCATTATGAATAAAACTTAAATGTAATTAAAGTTAAATTATATACAAGTAGATATTTTAAATCAGAACTTTTATTAAAATATTTAAAGCCAATTGCTTGTGAAGGAAGTTAGTGTTTTATCTAACATCATACACCCATATAAAAATATAAAAAATTTAATCTTTACATTTCCATTTACTTTCGATTCTTTCTGATTTCTCAGAACTACTGTGACTATGGGTTAAGATCATAAAAATATGTACATACAAATCCATATCATGAAGACACTAACGAAACTTAAAATCATAAATTTATTCGGCTTAGTTTCTTTATATAGAAATTTAATTTAATTTAATAATGATAAATAATTTTCAATCTTCACTAATCGATAATGGTACTTAATTTTTTTAGCTTTGCTATTAGAATTAGAAATAACAAAATAATTTTTATATAAGTTACACAATTAAAAAATTAATAAAATTTATATTTTGCATTAAAGTTAATATTTCAGTTTCGGCTACTAACTCCATCTGTTGATGGTAAGAATTTTTCAATTTAACTAACTATCAATACAATCATAATTTTAACACAAACACATTTTGAGAGATTATCTCACATAAACTCACATTACTAAAATAATAATAAAAAAAAAAATTATTGAGAGTAAATATAAAAGAAAGACTGGAAAAACGAGATCAAAGAAAATCGATCAAAGCGACATAAAACATTAATAAAATGCTATGTCAGAAAGCATAAAACAAGAGAGAAAAAAAAAAATATCATACATTTATGAAATTTTTAATTTATTTTATGAATGTTTTTTTTTTTTTTTGAATGCTAATATTTTAAGGTATTTGTATGTCATTGCACTAAAATAAATTTTATTAAGATTTCAATATATATGTATGTATTTTTTTTTTTTTATATTTTATGTATGAAAACATATTTTGTAATATGTATCTTTCAAACTAATAATAATTTCATGCATTTTGTTCTTATTAAGTATTTTCTTTATAATTTTTTTTTTTTCTAGATATGGACTAATTTGAATTTTTTTTTTCAGCAGCATAAATTTCTATATAATAAAGTAAAATGTATAAAATTAGCATTAAAATACAAGGCAGCATAATGGATTTTAAATGCTTAGATATTTTTAAAACCACAATTTAATTTTCTGAACATAATAAAATCTGAGAATTATTAATAAAAAAAAAAATGTTTAACTAAAAACCTTTTAACACCACATTCAATTTTTTCAGTTTTTTTTTTTTGGAAACTCATATCATTCATATTATCAAAAATTTTAGATAGTAAACGTCCATTAGGTAAGGAATATAATAACAAGACGATTTCAAAAAAACTGTCTTATCTTTACTTATGGCTTTCATAACAAATAAAATATTTTAAAAGCAGAGATCCCTTTTAAATTGTTATTAATTTGATATCTGAAAAAAAAAAAAAACAAAACTTAATTTAGTTATAAAATCTAAAAACTGGACTCATAAAAACATGTCCATCATAGTTTTATATCAAGTTTCAAAGTTATACAATAATTAGTTTATTTGAAGAAAGATTAATATAATTGAACACTCCTAAGCAGAATTAATTATATTTTATAAAAGTTTAATGATAATAATTCAATTTAATAATCCCTTTCTTTATGACAGGACAAATTTAACAAAAATGTGACAAAAAATATTATAATACAAATTTCTTTTTCATTGGTTACCTATTCCTATATGAAAATATCTAGTAAAAATCCTGAAGGACTGTATAATTAGTGCATTATGTATAAGTCTGTTTGTAAAGTGCATCTAATCGGAAGCACTACCGCATTATATATAGTTAAAGGCAATAAATTGTGTGGTGGAAAGAAATAAAGAATTTAAATTAAAAAAAAATAAAAATAAAATAATTCACAACAAAATAAATCCCCCACCAATATATTTAGTCCGAATGTTTCTTACAGATTTACTATACATATTCTAATAAAAATTAATGCAAAAGATCTATTATGTAGGTATAATAATGATACTAAATGATTTCAACATTATAACCTACATAGAAAAAAAATTAATATATTTTTGTTTGTATCGACATAAACACCATAATATATAATTATGTAGGAACATTAGATCATATGTAATATATGCATGTTGTTGGTATGTAAATATTATGTTCTGTACTATAATAAATATATATACTCTCTATAATACTGTATATTTATACCGCATATGTATATCTTGTTTACATTATTATGTACAGAAAAATATATATTGCAGGAAAAGAATAATAAAAATTCTATGTTATAACATTTTATAAAAATCGAAAAAAAAAAAAAATCTTGAAACTTCAAATAACTAAAATAAAATAAAAAAAAAATTGTAATATATATATATATATATATGTACATATAAAAATATAGAATAGAAAGATAATACAATATCTATCCCACATGCATGTAATAATGCATTCATATGTTATGCATTCATTATGTTTTTATATGAGCAATTTTGGAGAATAATATCATATTAGCTCAGCTCTCGATTAATTTATGGGATTAAAGCTTATTCAACATCGGCTGTTTGTATTCATGCAAACATGTGGGTGTGATATACATATAAGATATAACTCTGGAGAATATGAAAAATATGAAATAGAAAAATGTGAATTAAAAAAAAAAAATTATGCACGATGTGCATACGATGAATACGCCAATTCCATGTCAATTTCGATATTTGTAAGCATTACAATTAAGTGCATTTTATGATTAGAATTACAGGATTATTCTGGTGTTGGAATTTTAGATAAATAAAGTGCACGAATGTTACATTTTGCTTGTTTCAGAATTTTTCAAACAGCATCAACAAAAAGTTGAAAAAAATTACAGATTTCTGTTTCTATGTTCAAACTATTTAACTATTGAATGAAAAACTCTTTATTTAACTTTAAAACAAAATCGGAGTTTCTATTTGCATAAATACTTTTTGTATATAGTTTAATTTAAATTAACATAACTAGACAGTATTGATACATAATTAGATGATTAAGAATTAAAAAATGTTAAGATTGGAATCTTCTTGAATTTGATTATACATAAATAAATGAATAAATAAAAAAAAACTTTAAAAAATTTAATAAGGGTCTAGAAAATCGTTCTGAAACAAATGTCTTTTAAACTTCAAACTTAAATTTGCAAAAATTGTACTCAACACTGTGATTATGAAAGTATTGGTATGTTTAGTGTATGTATTTTTTAATTAACGGCATTATTAAATCAACCATAATACCTTTTTTATGCACTATCAATGCACAAATTCAATAATAAATTCTTATTTTCTCTCACTTTAAGTATAGCTCTTGATACAAATGCACTCAACTTTCTATTTAATTTTTCTTTTTTGTAGTATTATACAGTGTCTACTGTCTGCATATGAAATAAAAATTTCCATGTTTTACTTGTATTTACTTTAAAATAAAAGAATGAAATATACCTATAAATATTAAAAAATAATTCCCACATATACAAAAAAAAAAATCATAAAACATAAAATATCTCACAGTATCTATGTATGTATGTAGAAAACATAAAGTTATAAACGGAAAAAAATATAATAACTACACATTTAAATGATTTTATTGGAAAAAAAAAATAAAAATAAAAAAGGTTCGTCGAAAAAATTATATATTTAAAATAATAACAAAAGGTCGTTTGTATGCGAATTATTTTTACTCTGAATTTTCTTCTTTTATTTTTTTACCATTGTGTTGTAAGATCGCTTTTTTGTATGCCTGTTGAATATATGCAATATATATACAAAATTAAAACCATCGTACACGGTACGAGAATAAGCTGAGAGCATAAAATTTTCAAAATTTTAGTTTAAGTTTAATCGTCGTATGGTGAACATGTTTTAAAAAAAAGTCGCGCTTGAAAATAAAATTGTTTTTTCTGTTTTTTTATTTTCTGCTTTTTTTTCAATACTCAACTCGAAAATCGTTTTTCTTCTTCCGCAAAAGAAAGGAAAAAATAACGAAAAAAAAATTCTCGCAATAATAAAAAAAAAAAAATACGAAAAAAGAAAATTTATGAAAAATCTAAAGTGCATATTACATATGTATATAGTTTATATATATATACAATACATTATAATTAATAGAAGAGATAAAGTGAAATTTTGTTCAATGTTCAAAATGTTTTTTGTATCTTTTTGAAAAAAAAAAACAAAAAAAAAGAAAAGAATTATTTTTATTTTGTTTTTAATATAAAACAGAAACTTCAAAGAAAATTGTTAAAACTAAATGAAATTGAAAAATAAATATAAACATATATGTCTACATTGTACGTATGTAGTATGTATTATGTTTAATAAAAAAAAAAAAACATATACTGTAAAAAATTTATACAGGAAATATATGTAAAAAATAAAAACATAAAAAAAAACAAAAATCTGGATACAAATAATTTGAAAAAATAAAAAAAATAAAAAAATTCTATTTTTACTAAGTGAAAAACTAATAATAAAATAGAAATTTGTGACAAAAAAAAATAAATAAATAGAATTACAAAAAAAGATTAAAGAAAACATATTATAGTTATTATGAATTTAGAGATGAAAGATTTGTATATTTTATAAAAAAAAAAAAAAACAAAAAAAAAATTAATTTTAAAAATTATTATCAATCAAGTGAAAAACAAACAAAAAAATGTATTTTTTAATGAAATGAATTTTCGTGCAAATTGAATTCAAAGACTTTGTGGACTATGTGCTACAAATATTTGACATAGCAAATAAACACAAAAAAAAACAAAATGAGATATAAAATATAAATCAAAAGAAAAAAAAAATATAAATAAAATTTTCATTTACTTAATCATGTTTTTTTTTTACTCATAATATTATAACACATATTAATAATAATTTGTAAAATTATTAGAAAAAAAAATTTAAATTAAAATAAATTAAAAACAAAAATTTCTGTTTTTAGAAAACAATATGGATTTTCTTAAACTGCAGTGCCTGATGATGAATTTATTTTTAATTTTATTTTTAACATTTCTTCAGCAAATTAATGGACAATGCTCGTGGGCATTCATAGAAACTACACATTTGAAATGTCAGCTTAGATTAATTGAAATTGGATTGAATTTGCAGCAACAAATGACTGCTGTTGAAACAAGTGATAAATTAACAATACAATGTAGTGATTTAATGTTACAATCAAGTGATTTACCATTACAAAATGCATTCATACGATTGCAAAAATTAAATGAACTTAATATAGAATCATGTAAATTACAAAAAATCACTTCGAATATTTTTGAAGGTCTGCACGGTTTGCAGCAATTGACAATTGCCAGCGGACGTAAATTCTCATATAGCAGTAATTCACATCATAAAGAGGAACGTAGCTTAGAAATTTATACAAATACATTTAAAAATTTACATGAATTGCAATCGTTAAATTTAAGTGAAAATAATTTAAGACAATTGCCAGATGGTGTTTGGTGTCCATTAAAAAATTTAAAAAAATTAAATTTAACACGTAATCGTATTGAATCACTGGAAAATATTGGTTTTTCGGATAAATTATGTACTGGCCAGTCGGGTAATGAATTGCAGGAATTAGATATAAGTTTTAATGAAATAAATTCAATTCCTGATAATTGGGGTACAACACGATTGCGTCGACTGCAGCATTTGAAATTGCAACATAATAATATAACATATCTAACTGCGAATTCATTTAATGGACTCACATCACTACGAATTCTAAATTTGAGTGCAAATCATTTAGAAACATTGCCAGCAGATGCATTCTCTGAAAATAATGAATTACGTGAAATTCATTTACAAAATAATCAACTTTATGATTTGCCAAAAGGTTTATTCCATCGTTTAGATCAACTGCTTGTATTAGATTTGAGTGGCAACCAATTAACAAGTCATCATGTTGATAATTCCACATTTTCCAGTCTAATAAGATTAATTATTCTAAATTTATCGAATAATGCTTTAACACGTATTGGTGCTAAAACTTTTAAAGAATTATATTTTCTGCAAATATTAGATTTACGCAATAATTCTATTGGTCACATTGAAGATGGTGCATTTCTTCCGCTGTATAATTTACATACATTGAATTTAGCAGAAAATCGTTTGCACACATTAGACAATCAAATATTTAATGGTTTATTTGTATTATCAAAATTAACTTTAAATAACAATTTAATTAATTTTATTGAAAGTAAGGCATTTCGTAATTGTACTGATTTAAAAGAATTAGATTTAAGTTCAAATCAACTTGCAAACATTCCTGAAGCCATACAAGATTTGAAAACTTTGAAAACATTAGATCTAGGTGAAAATCAAATATCAGATTTTAAAAATGGATCTTTTAAAAATTTAAATCAATTAACAGGTTTACGTTTAATTGACAATAAAATTGGAAATATAAGTAAAGGAATGTTTTGGGATTTGCCGCGTTTAAGTGTTCTTAATTTGTCTAAAAATAGAATTCAACATGTTGAAAGAGATGCTTTTGAAACTAATATTGAATTGGAAGCAATTCGTTTGGATAAAAATTATTTAACTGATATAAATGGTGTTTTTGCTACTTTAGCGTCATTGTTGTGGTTAAATTTATCTGAAAATCATTTAGTTTGGTTTGACTACGCTTTTATTCCAAAAAATTTAAAATGGTTAGATATTCATGGAAATTATATTGAGGTCTTAGGAAATTATTACAAACTACAAGAAGAAATTAGAATTACAACATTAGATGCAAGCCATAATCGTATTACAGAAATTAGTTCAATGTCTGTACCGAATTCGATTGAATTGTTGTTCATCAACAATAATTTTATACAAACTATTCATGCAAATACTTTTGTTGATAAAACTCGTTTAGTTCGTGTTGATATGTACGCAAATATGCTGTTAAAGCTTCAATTAAATGCAATACGGGTGGCTCCAGTACAAAATGAAAAATTGGTTCCAGAATTTTATCTTGGCGGAAATCCATTTGAATGTGACTGTACAATGGAATGGTTGCAACGAGTAAATAATTTAACAACTAGACAACATCCAAAAATAATGGATATTCAAAATATCGAATGTTTGATGCCAAGAAGTCGTAATGCACCACTTCGGCCTCTAATTGATTTGGTTAGTAAAGATTTTGTCTGTAAATATAACACGCATTGCTCACCTCAATGTAATTGCTGCGATTTTGATGCTTGTGATTGCGAAATGCAATGTCCAGATAAATGCAGCTGTTTCCATGATGCAACATGGCACAGAAATATTGTAGACTGTGGAAAACAAAATTCAATAGTACCATTACCAGGAAAAATTCCCATGGATGTAACTGATCTTTATTTAGATGGAAATAATATACCAATTCTACAAAGCCAAGCATTCATGGGACGAAGAAATTTGAGATCATTATATCTTAATTCATCTAACATTATGACAATAGAAAATCAAACTTTCGCAGGTTTAAATATGCTTCAAAGTTTACATTTAGAAAACAATGTTTTACAATCTTTAACAGGCGATGAATTTGTCCATTTAACTTTGTTGAAAAAATTGTACTTACATAATAATTTATTGACGTACATTGGTAATAACACTTTTATGCCTCTAATATCATTACAAGTTCTGCGAATCGATAATAATAGATTCATAACTGTTCCAATGATGCAATTACAACAAGTTCAAAGTTTTAAGAGCTTACAAGCGATTTCCTTGGGTAAAAATTCATGGTCATGCCGATGTAAATTTCTACGCGATTTTGCCCAATTTGTTTCGGATAATTCGTTGGAGGTACAAGATTTGCAAGATATTTATTGTGTCGATGGAAATGTGAAACGAGATTTGGATTTAAATTCGTCACAATCATCAGAGTGTTTAGAATTGTTCGACGGAAGTGCATCTAACTCGAACCAAAATGCATCAGGAGGGTACATTCCTCTTCTGGGCGCTGTGATTGTTCTTATATTCCTAATTGTTATTTTGATTGTGGTATTTGTATTTAGAGAATCCGTGCGCGTTTGGTTATTTGCACATTATGGTGTTAGAGTATGTGAATCAAGATTCGAAGATGCTGGAAAATTGTATGATGCTATAATTTTTCATTCGAGTAAAGATTATCAATTTGTTTGCCAAAATATTGCTGGAGAGCTGGAACACGGTCGACCACCTTTGAGACTGTGTATTCAGCAACGTGATTTGCCACAAGAAGCCTCTCACTTACAAATCGTAGAGTCTTCCAGAGCATCTCGTAAAATTATTTTAATTTTAACAAGAAATTTCTTAGAAACAGAGTGGATTCGGCTAGAATTCCGAAACGCATTTCATGAAGCTTTAAGAGGCTTACCAAATAAATTGATAATAATTGAGGAAACAGAATCCTTTGGATTGGCCGAAGATGTTGCTGAATTATCACCATATTTGAAATCAATGCCTTCTAATCGTATTTTAACAAATGACACATATTTTTGGGAGAAATTACGATATGCAATACCTATAGAATTATCTAGCCGTACTAATAATTACACAATTGATCATCATGAGAGATTCAAGCAACCAATGAGCCCAGGTGTTATTTTCAGACAAGCTCCGCCTCCACCGGCTTATTTTCCTGAAGATTTAGAAGCAAATTATTCATCAGCAACTACTGCAACTCCAAGTCCACGCCCAACAAGTCACGGTCGGTTAATTCAACAACAATCCGGTGATAATATTCCATTAAGACCACCATCGGAACATATTTACTCAAGCATTGAATCTGAATATAGCGGATATGAACATCATGAAAATTTATCAATGTTATCAAATGGTAATTGTTCAACGCAACAACAATTTTTTCTGTTGCAACACCAACCAAGGGTGCATAATTTAAGAAACAATATGAATGGTCAAGAACAACAACAACAACAGCAAATGAATCATCCGTCAATTTGGCGTGCAATAAATGGACAAAAACATAAACAACAGAATCATCCCCACTTAAGAATATCAGGTAATGCAATTGTTCCACAACAAATAACTAGTACTAATTTATCGTCTGCAACAACATCTGCACAAATTTCAACACAGCAAAGAGAACCATCACCATCAACTTCAAGCAGTAATAATAATAATACTACAATATTAAGCAGTGACCTTAAATCTGATGATCAAGCATTTTCGGTTTGAACATTTTTTTTTCTTTTTTTTAACTTATAAATAAAATTGTATTAATAATGAATAAAAAGTTAGAACTAAAAATTATTATACGTCTTACAGTTTTACATTTTTTTTTTACTCTCATTTAAATGAAGCTTATAAAAATCGAATTTTACAGTCAGTTTTTTTTTATGTATTTATTGCTCGTTTTACCTACTTTAGTAATAAATCAAAATATTTCGTATAAAATGTAAAAATTTTATATTTAAAGAATTGATAATTAATCTGAAACAACTTATAAATAAAAGAAAAAATTTAATTTCCAAATATATCCGATTCCTTTCTAAACCCAATAAAAAAAAAACCAATAAAAAATTTATTATTTATTAATATGGTTCTCTTCTTAAAAAAAATTCTCTAATATTCTGTTTTATCTAATATTCTGTTGTTTATTTTAATTATTTCTTTTTTTTTTGCTGCAAAGAAACCTTATTTGCATTAATTTTTAAAATTATAAAACTATGAAACGAATGACACTTAATGTTTTCAATAAAAGTATATGTAAATTATTATAACAAGGTTATACTTTTACTTCTTAGTTGTCAATCATTTCTTGTTATGTAGCAATTTTCTTTGACTAGAAAAGTATTACAGATTTTATCAATTGTGTATAAAAATGTCTTACTTTTTTGTTTTTCAAACAAATTGGATTAATACTATATATCACACATTTTCAAATGGCCATGAACTGAAGACGTATTTTAAAGAAAAAAACTAAAGACATTATTTATATAGAACAAAAATCAACTTGAGAAAAATTAAGTTGAAAAATTGAAACAAAAATAAAAAAAAATAGTATAAATAAATTCAATGTGATATTATTGTATTTTTAAATATTATCCATATTATTATATTATGTATATTATAATTTTATATATGTTGTAAAAAAACTAATGTAGATAAATTATAAAAAAAAGAAAAATTAAGAAATTTATTAATGACTGATTAGTTTGGTAACTAAATACAAAGAAAAAAAAATTATTGAGAAATTTTGCAAAATTATATTATCTATTGATGTTAGCCCTAGAATTGCCACATAAAACACAAAATCTTTTGCATTTTGATATATTAACCCATTCAAGTTCTGATTATACAATACATACATAAATTTTATAAAGTTTATCGTTTTCTATGATCATAGCATAGTACAAATCTTAAAAGCTCACTTTATCCAAGATATCACAAATATAGCAGAAAGCACATCTAAATCTTATAGTACATTACAATCAATCATTCTTAAAAAAAAAAAACAAGATAATGCTTCGAGCTTTCGTTTAATATATAGAAAAAAACTAGAATTTCTAAACTTGATTTATCGATCAAAAATTTTCAAATGAACTAGTGAAAGTTATTTATCATTATAATAGTTATATTTCTGAAAGTAAAACTAAAAAGGTTACGAAAAACGATGTAAGTTAAAAGAAAACTTTTATTTCAGATTTTGTTTTCAATTAAAATAAAAAGATATGAACATTTTGACTAAATTATTCTCTTAATTATTCTCTTAAAACTACATACATAAGACACTCTTAGATTTTAGGCAATTTACTTTTTCAAACTTCATAGCATTTTCGGGATTTAAATTACTTTCGTATACCTGCTGCACTTCTGTACTACAGTTTTAGATTTTTTTTTTGTCTTCGACGAATACCAATAACATAATAAATCATGTTTCTATCATATAAATATATCATTTTAACAATTAGACCTCGCTTTTAATAGTTAATATAATAAAAGAAAGTTCGACTGAATTAATAACAAAAATAAGAACAGCTCTAAGGGAAATATAGTTAAATCTAATCAGAAATCATATTTTTTTTCGTGTGAATAATCATTAATTTTGTTCTATAGTATATTTTAAGACTTAAGAGATGATTATTTTCTGATTAAATTACTTTGAATATTAATATTAAGTATACTGGAATTTATTTCGGTAACTTCATTCAATTAAAGGTACTTATACGTTGATAAGTTATTACGTTTCAACTTGTAAGAAATAATTCTGAATTACATTAACCAAATTACTTACAAACTATATATAATTTGAAAGATAAACATTGATTTGAACATAAAACTATGTTAAATCATAAGTTGAATCCTAATACATAGTTTTCAAAATAGATTACGCAAGAATTTACTTTAAATAATTTTTTTTCCAATAATTATTTTTAGTTCATGTGTAGGTTCAATTTTTGGAGGATTTGCATAACCTATTCACAGCATTATATTTGATGGCTTGAAACGAAAACTATTAATTTATAATAAAAATTTAGTAACATACTTTGATCCTTGAAATTACATTTTACTCTGTTAAATTCTCTTTTTTTATTTTGCATATCAAAATTAAATAATATTCATTTTACAATTTCGAAATTATTTTTAATAAAATTTATAGATTTTTTTAAACTTAATTTTTCGTTTCAAGCCATACAGGTTTTTAAGACATACATTATGTGTAGTACATGGTATATAATTTTCATAAATCATGCTTAATTTTGTAAATAAAAAAAAACAAACAAAAAGAGCAAAAAAAAAATGTTTTAATTTATAAATTATTTTGAATAAAAATATTATTTATTTTTGTATACAAATATACATATATATATCTTTATGTATAGTATAGAATTTTATAGAGATAGTATATTATAGTAAATATATAATTAGTAAAACCATATTTGATGTAGATTGTAAATTATAACAGCTGATGAAATATACTATCAGATAAAATGAATTAAAAATAATAATAATAATTAAATAATATTATCAATATTTTAGGAAAAATAAATATGTAAATAACTAAAACAAATTTAGAAAATTAAAGTAAAAAAAAATTTTTTTTTATAAAAATGTTATTTAAAAATGAAATTTATTTAAAAAGGAAGTTTATAAAAAGTCTGATAATTAAAAAATATTTTAAAAATAATAAATATAAAAAAAAACAATAAAATGAGAATTATATTTTCATAAAAAATTAAATAATGATTTTTATTTTTATTAAAATTTTAGATAAAACAATATTTTGAATTGATTATACTTTTACTTACCTTCCGATCAATAATGCAGTGTCAACAAGTCTAAATGACTTCCCGTTAAGACTTTATTATGTATAAGTGTTTATGAATTTGATAAACAAAATAAATTAAGGTATTTTTATTTTGTTTTTAGAAAGTTTATTTATTTTTACTGCAAACATTAAATATGATTCATATATAATAATCGTAAAATATGAGTTTTATGTACAAAAACAATGCTTACATATATGTATATATTTTTTAAAATATTCTACCACAGATAATATTACCAGCGCCAACAGTATGAAAAAAAATCTCAATTATTAAGCTAACTAACTCTTTGATTCGAAACATCCAAAAATAAATACTGTAAAATTGCGTAAGAAAAGTAAAATATAAGTACTACAATTTAATGAACTTAAATTAAAAAAAAAATTAAAAATGAAGCCAAAAATGTAGTAGGTATATAAAGGCGTACTTTAGAAACCAAAAATAGTTTAAATATTTGATTTTTACATTAATACATCGAACAGATTGTTTCTGTGTATAAATTTATTAAAAAATCTCTAATGCTAAGTATACGTGATACAAGTACATTCACATACATTCATAGTTATTAAAAATATTTTTTTCACAATGGTTATTTGCAATTAATTAATAAAGTATTATTATTGATAAATTAAATTCTTAATAAAAAATAAAATTTTCTCGTATTGTCGTTTTATTGTATGAATATAGAGTTTATATGACCTAAAAATGAATGAAATTGAATATAAACTTTAAAGATATGCGTTTTATTATAATGACTTCAGAATCGGTAAAGTTTTTATGACGTTTCTTTATTTTATGATATTCCATTTATGTCTTCAATTAAATTGATATCTTGAAAGAATCTTAATTGCACTTAGCGCTCGCTCAAAATGCATTATAAATAATTTTAATCCTGTTTAAAAAGTATATAATCAATTTTAGAATCCTATATAAAATTATTTAAAAAATTATAGTAAGTATTAACCTTGATCAATCAGCAACCCTTCATCCGAAAAAACTGAGCAATATTTTGAACAAGCAGAGTTGCAAAACATTACATATAGAAAGTGTTAGAAAATCACAGGACCTATGTTTGCTTCAACTTTAAGTCAGAGATTTTAATGTAAGTACAACCATATCACACGTTATTATATAAAATCGACGAATAAAAAATGAGTAAGTATTTAATAAGTAATAAATATTTAAAATTCAAATCAAACAAAGCATTTACTTAATTTCACCACCATTTTTAATTCTAGAAACACAATTTTGTTAAAATTACTACTAGTCTGAATTATCATTAAAATATGTGATTTTTGTGAAGTCAAATTAGTTTTTCATTCCTCAAGCATTTTAAGATTTAAGTGAATTAACAAAAAAAAAATCAATCTTATAGACTTTTACTTTTACTCTGTAATATAATATAACTAAATTATTAAAAATATAAAAATAATAAAAGAAAAAATTCAAAAAGATAAATTATAAATTATACGTAATTGTAACTGTAACTGTATACCTACAGATACGTATATTGTATTTATATTAAAATGCATATATTTTAATTTAAAAAAAAAATTGAATTAAACTACAATCTATATTAATTATAAAAAGTTTGATCTGTGGATTACATACATAAATAGATATGGAATATTGAATAATTATTAAATGTGGGTAGGTTATAGCGCAGACCTATCAATTTGAATTAATATACACCGTAGGTAAATAAATATGAAGAAAATTCTGCAATTGGAACACTTACTTATAGTTATATGTATATGTATTAATATGTACTTCAAAAGAAGTGAAATTAATAATATGCAAAAACTTTTATTATTATTTTTTTATACATATTCCTTTTATATTTCATTCTACGCTTATTATAAGTTTATAAATACTTTGTACATACATACTTTATTTTAAAATATTATTGGAATATTGAATGTACGTACCTACGTGTATATTATTAAAAATAATGTAAGACTAAATTAATCAAAATTAATTTCTTCCAATATTTAATAGTAAATTTATCAGCATTTTTTACTTCATCAAATTTTTATTGATTTTTCAATTTTAATGTGCATATTTGCAGTTTTTCTTAAAAAAAAAAACAGGAAGTTAAATAAAATTATTATAAATTAATAGTAAAAATCGTTATACATAAAATAATATTCACATTCACTGTGAAATTATTTACATGGTACGACGTTAGTTTTAGAAAATAAAACACTATTTTTTATTATGATTCCAGTGAAATTCCAATCCGCTTAGAACTTGAATATTAAACTTTTTCAAACATTTTTTCCCAATAATAATAGAAAATAGGGATTCGGAATCACCGAATGATATGTAAACAAGAGTCGAAAAATTATTTTTTTGATTCCATTTAACAGAATTAACTTAAAAAATTAACTTTTTCTCCACAATATTATACTTTGAATTAAATATCTGCATAAAAAATTCAAATAAAAAATATTATTTATATTCAACTTTTTTATCTTTATTATCTCCAATTGAATTAATTCAGACATATACTCAAAATTTGCATATGAAATTATAAATTGTAATTTGAGTATTAATTTCCTTTTTAAACACACTTTCAATAAACAATAATTTTATTTGATTTATTAATTGTAGGTACTTATTCTTCATCAACAAATTTAAAAAAAAAAAAAAAGTATTAATTTCGTTGAAATAAATAATTTATTTTTTTTATTATATATTATATACTAACGTGACATTTTATGCTAGATCGCAAAATTTTTTTTTATAATATTAATTACATCCCAAGGAAATAAAAATAAAATAAATAGTATATATAATTTTTATTTATTTTTTATTAAACTTATATCTAAGCAAATTTTTTATAAAAATATTATTATTTATGTTTAAATGCTTTACAATGAAATTGGTTATTATGTGTCGAGTTATATTCAACTCGACAATATACATAAGTGACAATATACTTGATACTCGACAATAAATACTTGAAATGTTTAAATTTAAGTTCTTGTTTGTACAGTCAATTGTTTTTTTTTTCGAGAAACATTGATTGGAATGAGTTTGTAACTAAAAGAATTCGAAATGAGATGTTATATGTTTATATAAAGTTTCCATATGACCTGTTTTTGGACATTAATTTTTTTTTAATATTTCATTCACAATCTTTATTTCCATTTCTTAAATGTTAAATGAAATATTTTTAACTATTTTTTAGTGGAGTGTATAACAACGAATGTTAATATTTTTCGTCAAAAGTAAGATTAATAAATTAAATTAAATTTTTATGTATTAGAAATTTAATTGAAAAAACTATATTTGATATAAATGATATAGACAAACTTAAGGGATATTTAGTATATCGCGATTTCCATAAAAAAAGTAAGCCGCTTGTAACCCGTACGTAATACATATTTTGTTAGGAAAACTTTTTTATTTTCAATAGATTCGGAACTATGGTTGGGCTTAATTTTCCTCTACTTTGCAGAAACACATAAATTTTTCAAATCTAGTAAAAAATAAAAAAGTTTTGCATTACGTACGGTGTACAAAAAAAGTAATTTTTTTTATGGAAATCGCGATATACTACTTAAAATCAAAACTTTAATCTATATAACAATCTGTATATATCATCCCTATACAACATAAATTTAAAAATTACTCAAGAATTACTTTTATCGAAATGGTTAAATATTTTTGACGTTTAATATTTATGCTGTTTTGACAGCATTTAGTTTAGAAACGGACACATCATACGATTGACAAAATAAACAAACAAAAACAAAATTAACTTTAACTAATGAATTTGGACTTTTTTATAGGTAGAAAAAATGATCACGTTAAATAATTAAGAAAAATCAACTTAACATTTATCAACAATAATAAAAATTTAAAATGAATATTTAATATCATCTAAATTGAGTTCACATTTGCCTAATTAAAAGGAGCAACCACTGCGTGTAAATTGTTATTGTGTGAAAATTCATTAAGATCCCAAAAATGATTATCCCATCTTTTTTTTTTTTTTTTCTGAGCATAGATATAGAGAATTAACATTTTCATTTGACTAAAAATTTGATAATTATATTTTTTTATTTTATTTTCAACGTATTTGGGATAAAGTCCACCGAATTGAAATTAAAAAAAAAAATCAATTCATATTTATTTAAAAACAAAATGTAGATCTTAAGTCTAGATAAATGAACAAACAAACAATTTAACAATTTCATATGGAAATTTTTTAAAGATATAATATATAAATTTATCTTAATTTTTTAACCTTTTGATCTAGACTGATACTAGTCACTAATTGGGCGCCTACTTATACTATTCTGTTAATTAATTTCATTTATATAAAGAGAAATTTTCGGTGTAAATTTTTATTTATAACTAATTTTTCTTTTTGAAACGAATTGACGATTATATACATTGATACGGTATTTGATATGTTTGTTGTATTATGTTTGATGTATGTTTTCGAGCCCATCAATATTAGATTAAACATAACTTGTCTTCGACTGTGCATAAACACTGCATCGGTTGTGCTTTATGCAATGTTCACCTGTTTTGTGTCTAATTTGAATTTAGTTTGCACAGTTTTTAGTTTATTATTATAGTTAAAAAAAATATATTAAAAATATAGGGATTGAAAAAAAAACTTTATGCATGCTGATTATTACACTTAATTTTCGTATCAAATGAAAATATGGATAAAAATATTTAATTAAAAATTTTTGCAACCAAAGTAATTTTCGTGTAATTACTTTTATATTTTTAATCCTATTTTTATTTCATTTTCTTCATCTAATATTTTATAACGATTTTATGAAAACAAAAAAATAGAGAAATTTTGTTATAAATATATATCGTATATGCTTATTATACGAATCTGACGTTTATGTATAATCCTAGTCCGTTCTCAATTGCAAATTTTTTTTATTTTAAAATAAAATATTTAAAAAAAGAATAATGAGCGTCTTTCGGGTTGCTGGTCAAAATCAATTTTAATCTATTAAATTTTATATTATATTATTATTTTATATTAAATTTTATATTTCCGACAAATAAGAAGGTCAAAATGAACTAAAAATTAGAATAATAATGATTTAAATTTAATTCAAGAAACCCATTTACAATAGTTTCCTATACTATAAATTTTATACCGCAATTTTTTCCAATAAAGTTTTCAAAGAAAAATTAAAATAATTTTTATTAATTTTTATGTGTGTGTCTGCCCAAATTGAAAAATATCAATATTTACATAAAATTTCTTTTAATATTTTCCGACACTTCTGTTGAACAATAGTGGTAGACGGAATATTAATTTGAAATTTTAACAAATTTATTAACATTAAACAAAAAAATTTCTTAAAAATCTGGAGAGCTTCGAAAATTGATTGATCTTAATTATTATTCTCTTTTCTTTTAATTTTTTTTTTTTACATTTTACAAAATTATAATAATCAACAACACCTAAAATACTTGACAGTCATTTTATCTGAAGACTCTTTTTCAGAACATGTTTTTTTTTATTGTTCATTTATAATGAAAGTGCCTAGAGCAATTTGTTAATGTGCAATCTTAAATGAGTTGGAAATAAGTTAAAAAAAAAAAAAAATTAATCAAAAATTGACATTTTTAATAGTTGTCATGATGTTATGAATACAAAAAAAAAAATTGTTTTTTAAATTCTCATAGATAGTCATTTTACAAATAAATCTCTTAATTCCTTTGACTATGATTTTATGATTTCGTTAATGAGACTTTAATAAAACTCACGTATTTTGCAGAATAATTTTTTTTTTTTTTTTTTTCAAATAATTTGAATGGAAATAAACGCCATAATTTATTCTGAAATCGAATTTCAAAATCGTAAATATATTTGGTGTTATAGCTATTTTATAAATGTCAAAATTATAATTGATTCAAGTTCAAATAATTTGTATTCTTTATGATGCAGCTTTCAAGCGCGTCTGGTACCTTGAGTTTTTTTTGCGACAAAAAGCAAGTTTATTTCCGGTATAATTTAATAAATAATATTTGTAAGATTTAAAATTATTTTAATTGTCATTAGTAATTTATAATAATAATTAAATTTGTATGTTATCTTAATCAGTAAATAAAATAAATATGTTGAAGATTTTGTTCAGACCATATAAAAAGAACCAAAATCCTGAACTATTTTAAATTGAAGAAAATCGTTTTTTGTTGTATTCAAGTAAAACTTCAAAAATAAAAGTCTGCTTTTTAAATTTAACTCTTCTTAATTAATTAGAAAATTCTTTATACTTCAATATAGAATTCTGTCAATTTAAATAGATTACAATAGAATTCTGGGTTATATAAAATTTATTATAGAGAATATAGTTAATAATTAACGAAAAAAAATTCTTTTCTTATAAATTTCTTCTTTCCGTTCATTACTTCATATAAGTAGGAAATAAAATTACTATAAAGTTACATAAAGTTCATACACCTAAACAATATACATATAGAATGCATTTGATGGGGAAAAAATATTATTCGCTTTTTATATAACTTTTATAATGAGGAAATTCTTTTTCTTTTTAGCTCTTATGAATTTAAAGAAAAAAATATGTGATTCCTTTATTAAGTTAAGAAGAGTAACGCATTTTTTTCTAAAATAATTTTACTAAAAAAGAATAATTATTACTATATAAAGAAAGAAACGAAAGTTAATGTAAAAGACTCACATTAATAAAAGACAGAGGAAAATTAAAAATGAAAGTTTAAAAAAATATTATTATCTTGACAAAAACTTTTACAATAAAGAAGAAATATAATTTAGGATTAAAAATTAAAATATTATTTTAATCCTAAATCAGTGTCATACTAGAAAATAAAAATGAAAACTGTTATCTAATAATTAAAATTGCATCGAAGAGAACTTCCGTCTCTTCAACATCATTTCTAAGAAGAGAAAATCAATAGAAAATGCTCGTTCGTGATGTCTAAAGTTTATGCAATTTAAAATTTCGTTATGTGGAACTTGTGACGACATTAAAATATTTAGGGTTGTATTTAATTTTATTAAAGGTAAATTTTATTTTTATTTAATTGAAATTTATGATTTGTAACAATTAAATAAGTTTTTAAATCATATATAAAAAAGGATGAAAAAAATTCTGAACATGATCGAGCAATATGTGTTTTCCGGTACAGCATCGAAGAAAGTGTATAGTATACTGTAAATTATGACAATGCATGTTTATCACCTGTATTGGAGAATCCTTTTTAGAAACGATAAATTCTGAAAAATTAAATCGTTACACACAAGGTAACAAAATTAAAAAAGTCGAATCCAAAAAGGAAACCTACACCTAATACGAATTAAACGTAAAGTTCTGTTTAAAAATTAAATGTTTATTTGTATTGCTGCGCTGTGGGATCATCATCATCAACATACAGAATTAAATGATATTTCTTCTCTAAATTTCTTTTTAAAGGTTTTGGCTTAACTTGAAAATATTATATATGTATATATATATATATTTTCTTTTTCCTTTTAGCACATCATCTTACATAGTAGTGCCGTTCGTTGTTATCTTTCAATTATATTAAGTGATTATGCTAATGATAAAATTACTTTAGGCATAAAGCAAAAATAAAATGTACTTAACATGCAAAATTCATCTCCACATAAATATTCAATTAAAACCATAAAATAAGAAGGATTTTTAAAACATTCCCTAGATACAAAACCCTTTTAATTTTTATTTTTTAATTTTCCCAGATTGATGTTAAGATAATGAACTTAAGAATTTCCAAAGAATAAAAAGTATTGGAAAATTTTTTATCATTATTTATATTGTTATTAAAATAAAATAATAAAGAAAAAATTCAGTGTATTTTATTTTTAATAAATAAAAAAATTCTTTATGTATCGTTTTTCTTCTTTTTGTTTTTTTTTTTTCCTTTTTGCGCAAAGCTATATAGCCTTTTTTTAACCGATATTGGCCGTAGATAAAAATGATGATTTAGTTTTAGATAAAAATAAAGATTATACTTTTTCAAAATTTCTCTATAGATAAGAATGTCAGATGGAGATAAAAATAAATTAATCTTCGTTATATTTTTCGAAGAAATTGTATAAAATTACGCTTATGATTCTTATGTCGCTTATGATTCTTACACTGGGCTAGGGATTGCAATTAAGCTTCAAAGGTTATTTCTTTTTTTATAAAATAAACAACTAGATAACATTAGTAAAGTAAATTTTTTAGCGTCATTTTTTTCGGTATCTGTATAATATAACAATAACCAGAACATCGCGTTCTGATGCACAGATTATAACTAAAGCGTTGCATTCGTCGCTACGAAAATGAAAATGAAAGTGAATTCCATTCTCATACGGGCGGAAATTGAAAATAAAAATTTATAGACTAAATGTTTATTTACAGTGTTTTATTTAAACTTAACTTAAATGTCATACTTGATTGAAAAGTGTTTAGCTGATAAATTGAATGAAAACATGAAACAAATTTTTAAATTTGAACTTAGTTAAAAGAATATTGATTTATTGAAATAGCAAACAAAATTGAATTAAAATCATACATTAATTTTATTAAAAAATACACGAACTGATATCTCAATAGTAACTTAGTTTCGTCATCAATCATCACAAAATGTTTCTTTTTAAGTTGCGTAATCATAATATATATAGTACATAGTAGTTCAATATTTATATTTTTATGTTATATATATAATACATATTATCTGTTAAACATATTAAAGTTTTAATGGCACTTAATTTTAATATGTCAATGAAGATATCGAATATTATTTTAAATTCTGCGACCTAATTTTTAAAAATTAAAACTTCAGAATAGCTTGTTATTATATTATTTATAATACATTATTATTATTGTATATGACAAAAATGTAAGAAATACATCAAAAAAGAACAAAAAAAATTGTTGATGCAGGTTTGTAGATATTTCGTTGAATTGAAACTTACTTACGGTTACGGTCTTTCTTAAGTTCAAACGATTAATTTAAAGGTCATCATACTGGATTTTCTACACCGACCCGGTGGCACTTGAACAGGGCCATAATATTTTGAACATGTAAATTGCAAAAATAAACTTCTTATAAGCACAAAAAATTGCATCAGGAATCTCTTTGAACAAGATAAAACTTAAGAACTGTACAAAAATTTTAACAAACAATACGGAAATACATGAAATTATGCTGTGGGATCTACAGGGTGACCAGAATCAACTGTCGGGTTAAAAATTGGCTACAAAAACTTTAATTTTACGTCAATTATCAGGAAATTTTATTTATAAGATCCTTATAATATATCGAACAAAATTTAATGTTTCGATTCAATTCTTTCGCCTTACATTTTAAAAATTTCCTTTAAACGTTTTGGAAAAATTTTGCACGCGGCACGCACGACTTTCATAGGAATTCCATCCCAAATCTTTACCAAATGAGCTTTGAATTGCTCCAAACTTTTTTTTTTGACATTCTTAACTTTACTGAGCATATATCCCCATATGCAGAATTCAACTGGATTGAGGTCCGGTGAAGATGCAGGCCACTCTTTAGATGTTACAAAATCTGGAAAATTTTTACAAAATTACAAAATCTGGCAAATTGGGTTCGTTTGCCTTTATGAGCTGGCGCAGAATCTTGTTGAAAACAAAAATAGTCTTAGCCAAACATGTTCTTAGCCTGAGGAAGAAAATTTGTCTCTAGAATATTAGTGACGATCAATTTTAACGTTTTTATCAACAAATTACGATGGGAATTCCCCTCTGGCGCAAATGGCTCCCAGACCACCACACGAGACACATTCTGAAATCCTTAAACGCCTAATTTGTTGATTGGGATGTCAGAAAGTGAAATTCCCAAACACGATCATTTTGCTGATTATAAGAATCTTGCAACAGAAGCATTTTCTCATCCGAAAAAATTATTTCGCCTTCTGCGTGCCAGTCAAACAAAAATTTACTTTTTATGTTGTACTTAAAAATTAGCTCTCGTTTGGATTCCATGTTTAATTTTAAATACAAGAATCTTTTTTTAATGAGAACTTAATAAGAATTAAGTTTACAAAAAGTGGAGGTAACAAAAATTTTTTTTCGCCCACTTAGACATCATATTTAAATTTTGAAACTTGCCGACAGTTGATTGTGGTCACACTGTATATACAATATAAATTTTTTTTGCATAATTTATTTTCATAATCTTAATGTATTTTAATGTAGGCACATGTAGGTACTTTATGTAGAAAACAAATTAATTTTTTTTTCGTATCTGTAATTAGATATATTTAAACAATAAATATAATTATTTATGTACAAAGTCATTATTTTGGCAGTTAATTTTCGTTTATGAATATAATTCATAATTATTTTGTTTTATTTACTTCTAAATATTATAATTTAATATGTTATTTATTTGTTTTTATTAAAATATTTTCCCAGAGTAGTTTTAAAAAAAAGGATAAAATAGAAAAATTTCTAATATCTTAATATTTAGTGTCAGATTATTTTTTTGTTTTAACACAACTGAATATTTTAATTTTTAATAACTTTATTCTTTCTCTTGTGTTCAAATTTTCAGATTGATATTAGAAATATTTCTCGTAATTTCCAAAATCGTATATGACTTAGTTTGGCATAGGCTGTTCTTAATTTCGTTATTACAATGCGTTTTTTTCGCTTATTTAATCTTAGATTTTCCGATTTTTGTTATAAACGAGAAAATTAATTGGATATAAAATATTCCAGAACTTGAAGTCCACTGAGTAAATGAGTGCACACTTATTTTATTTAAATGTATATTTTTATATAAGAACTCATCGACGACAACAAATTATCTGATTATATTAATAAGTTTCCAAAACTACAAATATGTCTCAAAATAGAATATGTTATGTAGCCAGTCATGCAGCAGCCAATCTTTTGGAAACTCCAAACGAACTTTTGTAACATTTTAAACTTAGAATTTGATTATTGATCAAAGACAACTTGCTGCAGGTAAAAATACAGGATAAAGTACTTACTTTTTATTTTATTAAGTATTTAATAAAATAAAAATAAGTATAAAAAAAAATTAAGATTTTTAACAAAAATAATCATCAAATTTTCATTGTACAACATAATATTATATACGCATAAAAAGTTAGCATGATGGTAACTAATGATTTTAAAAGTCAAAATAATGTCTTTTTACAGGCAACCCTCAATAGATTTGAAAATAAATTACGTTATTCGGAATAAAGAGGTAAAAACAATTTTAATTTAAAAGGTAATAAAATTAAAAAAATTATCAAAAAATTATTGACTTTTTACAGCCACAACATAAGTAAAAATATCAAGGTTATAATTACTCATTAATACATTTCAGCTATGCTAAATTTTTCAATTCTAACATTTTAATTCATTTTATTAATAATATTAATAATGCTTTCTTAAAAAGAAAGGTACGGTTCATGATTTTATTATTTATTTGGTTACAGGGAAATATGCACATACATATTTAAAAAAAAAAAGCTATAGAAATGCTTTTTGTCCGGCTAGCACGAGCTGCTTGTTACCATTAAAAAAATATCAATAGGTAAACAAAAACCATTCAGATGGTCAAGTCCGTATCTGCAAACAGTTTTATACTAGACCTAATTAGTAACGTACTCGATTGTTAATCATCTCCCAATACCTGATTTTATGTATATCCACATTAAAACTTTGTAAAAATAGGGGCGTTTACTGTAATTTGATAAAAACTTTTATATCAAATAGTATGTAAAAACATTATTATGTATACTCATATCATATGTTTATTTGTTAGTTTTTTGCGATTCAAATAAAATTTTACAATTAACAGAATTTTTTTTTTTTTTTTTTTCTGAAACATTCTTCTTCTGGTCAGAAGTCTTATACTTTTAATGATTCTAAATAATTAAAAAAAAAAGAAAAAAAGAAGAAAAATATTAATTTTATGACTTAATAAAAATAATGTAATTTAATGAAAAAATTTTATGACTTTTTGAATTGAGGATAATTAAAATCGTTCAACATTTTTCTTCTCTCTGGTATTTTTATTTGATCTGAATCAACTTTTCCATATAAAAATTTGCATGTGGGAGTATATAAATTTGTATATTACACAGATTTGGAACAAATTATTCGACTTTGATTACTTCAATAGTCAAAGAAAATTAGCAGAATATAGTTTAAACTCTTACACAGAAAATAATGATATGGTCGAATATATTTTATTGCCTATCCTTTCGGAATAAAATCTGTGTAAACAACTTTATGATTTTATACAAAATTTATTAAAATTTTAAATTTAAGTGATCTTTCTAGAAAAATTATGTTTTTATATTTGTAAGCAACATGAATAGGCACCCCGACCATAACACTTTAAAGTCTATTATTATTCTTTAAGAACCCAATAGGCATCAATTTGTTATATTAAAAAAATATAAAAATCTAACTCCTATTTTTAGAAGAAAATCAAAAACCGAAGATTTAACAAAGGATGTGGTATGTGTATGTAGTAGTATGTATAATAAATTGACATTTATTGTCTAAAATAATTATTAATATTCATAACGCAGAAATCAGAAATCAAATAAAAATTGAATTTAATAAGAAGTAAAAGTCTATGATATTATTTTGAGTGTAAGTATTTATAAAAAAAATATTTTATAAATTTTGAAAAAAAATATTAAATTACATTAATCATTTATTATAATAATAAATAATAATTATTACACAACATGACCTTGTTTATTAGTCTTATGTTTTTTTTTTTTACTCATAAAAATCTACATACATACATAATTATTACATGTACCTATATCCACAGGATGAGAACAAAAAAAAATGTTCAAGAATTAATATTATTAGGTATTAACTCATTATAAAATTTTATTTATTTTCAAACCAATAAATTTCTATCTGATGATTTCTTTATTGATCTCTTCATTTAAATATATACAACTTTTTTGCTTGGAACTGAAAGTATAAAAATAAAAACAAAAACAAAAATAATTAAAAAGATAATAAATTTTTAAAAAGATAATAAATTTTTTTATACGATTTTCAATTTTTTTTTTTTTTTTTTTTACTAATTTCTAATTGATTTATTTATATCGTTATTATTATTTTAACTTATTCTTGTCATATTTTTAATGCATTTCATAAACATACATTTTGTATATGTTGTCCAATTATTAAAAACATTAAATGAATTAATGAAATCACTATAAAAATATTAAAATAAAAGCATAAAAAATTTAAAAAAAATAATGATTTCTTTTTGGATCTAGAAGAGTTAATAAAAATTTTTTATCACACAAAAACATAAGAACATTAAATTGTGGATCAATTGGTGGTGTGCTTGAATAAAGTTCAAAATGAGTCCAAGTTGCATTGGAAAAATAGATGTATGCTATATGACTTGATTTAAAGTCGGTTTGAAGTGTTTAACAAATTAAATGAATTTATTGTGTTCGTAGAATTTGAAAATTTGTGTTTTGATATTACACATTTGCTTGTCTTACATGAAGGGAAAATAACATTTTTTCTTTAATTTCAATGATGATTTGTAAAAGTTTTCAAAATATGTTGAAACTAATAAGGAACTTATTTGCCAAAAAAACACAAATTAAAGAAAATTACTAATTCTGTGAATAGTTATTACAAATTATTTGAAAGTGATTCAAAATTGATTAGGTTTAATAAATGTTCATATGAGTAGTTCTGTTGTTGGATTACAAAGTATAAATATAAAGTATTAAGTACATCTGAACTATATATAATTTCGTTTGTTTCCATAAGAGATAATAATTTATTTTTCACCTTTTCGAAAGACATAATTAAAAATGAAATAATATTAAATCAGTTTTCTTTCATAATTCAGAACCGAGCTTATAAAACATATATTTTCTATATACACCAACATGGAATATTTTAATTCTTAATTGACGACATAAATATATATATAATTATTATTTTATTTCTTTATTAGACAGTTTTTTTAAAATTAAAATTCTTTCTGCGCTTTTAGCTATAAAAAAAATTATATTTTTTTAATTTTTTTTAAGAGTTGCCTTCCTTTTTTCATATAAAAATAAAAATAGTTTAAATTTTATTTTATTTTATTTTTTAGTTAAAAACAAGCCATTTATTTTCTTATTTACCGTTAAGATTGACAGCTTGATGTGTATAACACAAAAAAAATATGTTTAATTTAAATCAAAATCGCTCAGCAGGACATCAATTATATTTATTACAAAAGAGGATGTGCGACAATACACATAATATATTAAGTAAATATGTATATATATGTATATAATATCATATATTAAAAAATGTATATGTTATACTTTTGTATACATAAATATCTACACTATGCTTATTTTTTTATCATGTTTTATTAAAATTCTTTAACTTCTTAAAAACATATAAAAGCGCATAAAACAAATGCAATGCAATGCAGTAGTGGTTTTTCTTTTTTAGATAGTGCAAGGTAATGCCCAAAGGTCCATTATATGCAATCTAAGTTAATATTTAGATTTTATTTTTTATTTATTTTTTTTTTTTTGATGTGTTAAGATAAATATTTTGAAAGGAAGAAAATAAATATTACTATTTTAATACAAAAAGTATGATGTGAATGAAATTTTTGGAAACAATGATAATCATCATCATCATTCTTTTATTATACAAATTTAAAAACTATAAAACCTTCTTTTGCTTTGAATTTAAAAACCATAAATTTCTTGAATTTAATACTGATATTGATATAATGTAGCATATAAGAATTATCTCAATTTTATTTCTTAATTCTTTTACTTAATTTATTTTGAAATTAAAAAAAGCACTGTCGTAAGTAACAAATTAAGTTTCGTTCTATAACGTATCACCAAGCATAGGAATTTATGAAAGAAAAAAATAAAAGAATCTTTTGTCCGTTGTGGATCTTCACTTTAACGAACTTTAATTGAGTTCAATATTGCATAGTACACATATAGTACATGTATCAAACATTTATAAGCAATGCATTACTATTTCGTATTCCTTTCTTAATTACACTATTAACTTTAATTATTTTTCATATTTTTGAAGTAAAAATTGAATATATGGTGCAAAGTTCACTGCGAGACGAAATTTAATACCACATATGAAGCATTGGAATGAAAAATGTTGTAAGTGCAAAATTTATTAATCGATTCGACTAGATAGATATTATACTACTGCTAGAACTATTAGAAATCCGTTCGAGAATCATTAGTTAAAGTGAAACTTTGCATTTTAAATAAAATTTGTGTGATGCAAAAGTGAACATAATTTGACTTTTCATTATTTTGTTATAAATTTTTTTATATGTTTCCAAATTTTGGCATAAATTTGATGATACAAATTTTCTTTATTTTGTACCATTTATTCTACCAACTCCTCAACTGTATTTTAACAGTAGCTAAATATTAAACATTAACAAATTGAAAAAGCACAAAACGATTTATTCTTTTCGAACAAAAAGTTCTGCTTTAATTTATTGTGGTAATGTATATATCTCTTTATTTACAAAACATATTTTATGTATGAACCGCAAAATAAAATTTAATTTATATTTTATATTTACATGAAAACGAAAAATTCGGGACATCTGCATGCAATGTAAAAATAGAAAGAAAAAAAGCTTACTTCTGTTTCCCTTTATTCAATGGAACTTTAATAAAACTAAAAAATAAATATTAATATGGTTCACAAAATATTGTCAACAGCTTATCAAATTTCAGATTTTTTTTTTTTTTTTTTAATTTCATGGCAGAACGTTTTTACAAGAAATTAAATACCAGACCCAGTTTTTATGAATTTTGATTTAATGGTTTTTCTTCTTTTTTTCTTTTTTTGTAGAGGTAAATTAAAAAAAAAATTTCTGCATTTAACAAAATTACCAACAAAAAAAAATTGTTGGCTTCGTTTCATGTTACTTATACATACTTTTATTACTCTTCATATTAACATTTCCGTGAAGAAAAAATTTATTTATTCAAGCAAAATAACGCAGCAAATATCATATCTGGTGTAAAAAAATCGGCACTAAAAAGATACAAAAAATTCAAAATTCGATAATATAGGTTGCATCTTGAAATTCTCCGTAAAAAGGTGAAAAGAGTCTTCGCGTGCAAATAAAAATTGTAATTGGAAGCTATTTAATATACCTCGCAAAAAAAGGATTTTTGATATATTGTGGGAAGAATAAATAAATATTATAAAGCCTCCTTTTTTTTGAATAAAGTCATTTCCATGCACAATTTAGGTATACAAAACAACAATAGCCAATTCATCCTTACAGGAAAGTCCATAAGAACTTTAATCAGACCTTCATGACCAAATATCTCTTTTGAAATAAGAGAGCGAATATCGGCAAGAAAACATACTTAGAACTTAATGAAGATAATTAAAATAATTTCACAAAATTAATAACTTGAAAATAACGTTTGAAAAAATATCTAACCTACTTTTTTAATGATTTTTAACCCTAAATAATATTATTTTTGTTTTCGTAAACAAGATTAACAAAATAATAACTTTAATGATAGAATGTTCTCATATAAATCACTTATCTAACATGTCAACATTTTCTTTTCAAATCTTAGGCTTAAAATAATGTATATGTATATCAAAAGTACTACCGATAATAACTTATTGGGATAAGTGCAACGAAATATAAAAATTTGAAATATTAGACTGTTATTTCTTAATCTTAAACTTAACTTTAATATAACGAGATAATATTCAAACACATTTTTGTAATCAGAGATGTCACACTACGATTTCAAGAAAATCTTAAACCATTTAGAAGAACATTTTCCAAATACCAAAAATTTGGCAATTTTTTTATATTTTGAATGTAAGTAAAGGTATATTATTTCTTTTAGGCCCATATAAGAATACGGAACCAAAATCATAATAAAACAAATAAAAAAAAATCTGTCATATTTCTATGCAAATAATATCTAGATATTTTTATAAGAAATTTATTCACTTCTTTAGCCTTATATACCATTAAATTACAATGTCTAATAGTTTATAAAGTAAATTCATTTAAATCCAAAAAATAAAATAACTTCTTTAATAAATGTTATAAAGAAATAAACAAATTTGCATAAACTCCATTTTTCTTGAAATAAGATTATTGAACTTTTAATTGAAAAACAATTAAATGCAATTAAATGAAACAAAAATCGTTTAGAAAACAAAAAACCAATTCATTTTGATATTTGTATTGAATTTTTATAAAATGACAAAAATCTTTAATTTTTATTTCTTTGACCCTTATATAAAAAAAATAAAAAATAAAATTTAATAAAATTTAAAATCAAGTTATGTACATCCACTGAAGGAATCTATCTAAAATCTATTTTTTGAAGATTTATTTATTGGTTTTATATTTTTTCGTGTATTGAAATGAAATTATTGCTTTCCAAGCTTAGCAGACCTAATTCTTAATATTTTATGTTTATTTTTCGAACTAGAATATCATTTCTAAGAACTTTTTCAAAAATTTTTTTGACGAACTGTCAAAAATAGATATAATATAAAATATCTGGTTTTTTATTTTAGAAAACAAAATTATATATATTTTTCTTTAAGTTAAGCTATGACACTTTTGTTTATATGAAGCGAATAATTTGGAACTAATATTGTGCCGCTGTAGGAGTATCCATATTTATTCATCATTCCGTCTAAAAGAAGTTTCGAGTTAAAAAAAAAAATCATAAAAAATATAATATATTCAATGATTCTATTCGACAAATTTTCACAACTCGGCACATTGGTTTTTTGTTGTTCTAAATGACAGTTAAATCATCTTAATAACTGCTAAAAGACCAACGGGTGAAATTCTAATATAGAAGGAATAGTCTTTTTAAATATTTAGATTTAGATTATACTTTGTCATAAACAGGTATCAAAGTTATTATTGTTGACATAAAAGTAAACTCAAAATGGAAGTTTACTTATTGCAACATAATTGAACAAAATTCTTCTTTAATTATTAAAATATTTTTTTATTCAATTTTCATATTACCTTCGAGTACGACGTTTCAATAATTGAAGTCATAAAATTTGAACATAGTTATATATTTCATATATATATACATAGCTTATTTAAGATATTTGAACTTCATTGAAAAAATCATTTATTTTTATCCCTTATGTCTATGTTAAAATAATTCTTTGGTATTTATTCCCTTTTTTAACTAAAATGAATGTATTCGTGAACAGTCGCACATTTAAGGTTTTTGCTTTATTCCTTTTGATTAATCTGCATAAGACAACAAATTCGTGATCAAAAATTATAAATAAAAGGTTTTCTCAGAACAAACCAATAAACTTGAATCCCTCTTTGATATTATGATTGTTTATTTTTTAATAAGAGATTTTTTTATAAAACAATGTTCTAGTTTTGTATAATTTAAAAAAACAAAAAAAAAACATAAAATTTTCTGGATGAATTCAATTTATAGTATTGTTAGAATAATTTTTTTTTTATTTTGCTTTCCGTGATTTGAGTCAAATAAAACATTAAGTTATTTTAAGGAATTTACTTTTTATTTGTTTTTTTTTGATAATTTCACTATCATATTGGGAAAAGAGAACTTTAATTTAAAAGAAGGCTCCGGAAACGTGAATTTTAATTTAATTCAAAATTTTTATTTAGTTCGCATATAAAAAATAATTTAGAACAGTATCTCATAAACAAAGTTCACAATATTCCGTTTGAAGAATTTACTTTTAAGATATTAACAATCTAGATATATTTTATAATTAACATTATCTTATGGTTCCTTCAATACCATTTTATCAATATACCATATAATTTTTTAACCATTTTCATTGAAATGCTCCTATAGTTCAAATCCTTAGAAACAATCGAGGATAATTTTTTTTGCTCGTTTAATTGACATTTATCTACCCAACATAATAACTTTCATTGCTGAACAAAATACAAATCGTGTCACAGATTGACATTTACAACAATCAGGCTTAATTAATTCATTTCATAAATTTTCACAACTTAAATAAAATGTTGGTGATTGGAAAAGAAAGACAATTCAAAGTTTTTAGTTTTACAAAATACGTTTTTCATATGTCTTCGAATTTGAAGTTAATAAAAAGAAATTGAAGTTCAAAATTTTTCAGTATTCTCAACATTAAGCAGTACATTATATTGACATAATTGAAGAAAATATTAATCACTTTATAGTAATTTTACAGCAATTTTTGATTAGATCCTTTTTTCTCAAGTATTACTTAGATAAGTACTCGAAAGTGTCGTGTGAGCACTCATGTATACAGTACATCAAACTTACTTCAATTTCTTCTAATTTATTTATATTTTTATGCTCTATCGAACGGATCTATAATGTCGAACAAAACCACTATTGACTATTACTATATATGCAACACCAATTGCTATATGAATAAATGAAAATATTGTATGTACTATATACTTTTTCGCATCTCAAGATCTCGCTGCAACTTGTCATATATAATATACATTTATATATATAATATGTTAGTAATTCTTGTACAAAACAATGATTATAAATTATTACATTATATGTATATTTTTAAATTTAGTAAAAAGTGAAAATAATTACAACATAATGCATTTTTCTGAAAGGATTAAAATGTTTAACTAAAACAAAAACCATTAAAAATATCTTTATAAAGTAAAGTGATATTTTGTCTCTAGCTTAAAGAAGGGTAAATCAATTGAGTGTAGGTGAACAAAGGCCACACTGAACTTGAGAAAATAAATTTTTAAAATATATAATATTGCATAACATTAATGTATGTTTTTAAATGCTTTTAAATTAGGAAGGTTCAATTAAATTTAATTCTTTTGCATTGTTGATTCTAACTTTATATTTATTATTTACGTATATATAAATAGTATAATTCATTAATTAATAATAATATGAAGCATAAATAATAAAATGAATTATGAATGTATTGAATTTTAGATGGTTTTTATTATGAGTAGTTTTTCACAACATTGGAAAAGCTGTGAGAATTTAAATTTTTCTCGGCTTAGTTAGTTCGACTTTTTATTTCAAATACATTTTAATTTTTAGTTTATTTTTAGTAATTTTAGTAATTATGTCATTAGCTTTCAAAACAAGGATTCGAAAGAACACTTACCAACCAACTTAATCAAGTATTTTCGGATTATTTTATATAAGTATGTATGCGTTGCGTAAATAAGTAGGTGGCTTACAAATCAACCGAAAAAAATAAAATAATATACCTAAGAGGGCAATATAAAAATTAACTTTGGTAAGTTTTTTCAGCCAACCGACGAAATCTTAAAACGAAATACATGTATAAAAAAAAATTTTCAAATCAACATTTTTCTTTTTAAAAATTTTATTGCACAATACTTCCGAGTTCGTCCATAAAATGTTTCCTTTTTAAAGAAAAAATTTTCAATAAAAATTTCACGATGTTTCTAATTAAGTTGCAATAAAATATATACACCGCCAACGCATAAAATTAATTTTATTTTTTTTAACACAGAATAAAATTGTACTTGAATGGCCGTAGGGATTAAAAAATAAGGCGCGCGCGTTAAATATTGTTTTGTTTTGTTCATTTTTTTTTTTTTTTTTTATTTTTCTTCTTTTTATATAAAAATATATGCACACCTCCCGCCCATAATGGAACATTATTTATAAATTAATAAAATAAATTTTTTTTTTATTTGAATTAAAAGTAATAAATTTTAATAGAATAAAATATAAATTTTTTGTATTTTAAATAAACCTGTGTAGTAAATATTGTCGAAATTTATTATACAAAAAAAAATCGACCATTTGAAATTTAATTCATAATAATAAAATAATAACCCATTAATATATCTTTAATTCTATTCTTTATAATAGGTGTACTATTAAAGTAATAGAACATTACCTATATTAATATTTTAAAAAAAAAAGTATATAATGATCATATCTCCACATTTTAATTTTAAAATTTTATTTTAAGAAAAACCAAAAAAAATGTTAGAAATATCGAATCCCTGCCATGGGAAATAATTTTAATGGGCATGTGATCGGTAAGTTGTATTTACAATCGTAAATTTAGCTCGGTAAATGGTATATTACATGCGTCAATACACATGTAATTATTTAATTAAGTAAATTTTATTTACATTCTCCGTATTAAGTAAATTTTATTTACTTACTTCATTTTGAACTTTTGTTTATTTTTTGCATTGCAAATGTATTGATTGCAACTACCTCTCACATGCACATTAAAACAGTGTACAAAACATGTTAATAAAATTAGTTATACAGCTCGTTGTGTATATACACAAAAGCACATAGTCACTTGTCAATATTATCACTCGACCTAACGGTCTCGTTAGGTGTGTCTATGTGTTTTGGTGTATACACAACTCGTTGTAATAACAAATTTTCTCTTAACATGTATTGTAATCTACTATTTCCAGTCGCAGTGACATGTATTGTAATCTACTATTTCCAGTCGCAGTGACATGTATTGTAATCTACTATTTCCAGTCGCAGTGATTTAAGAGCTATGTTATTTATAAAGATAAGAAGCTTAGTTATTCTAAGAAAGTAGAGTTAAACACTTCCAAAGGACGATCAGTTCAAAATTATAATAGTTTGCTTCATGGAAAAGGACCCAGAAAGTTCCCTATAATAATGATTAACATACATCGTTTATAATAATTTCGCTCACTGTTTACTTTTTATCGCTGATACATACAATTGTCGAAAGGGTATTTTTCAATAGTTGTTAAGGCAAACAAATATTATTCGCCGTATAAAAATAATAATTATACAACCTTATATGCCAGTACGAATATTATGGTCTTTCTAACATTCAAATTCATTTAGCTAGAAAAATCTGTAAACTTTGTTCACTTATTTATCAAACTTCCACCTAATATTAATAATAAACTTTTAAATAACATTATAATTGTTGTTTTTTTTTTAAATTTAAGGAAGAATACTATGTAAGTATATACAATGTACTGAACATTATTCTGTATTGCATACTATATTGTATAAAAATTAATATTATGAAATAAAAATAACATTAACCAGAATTTTGTATACAATAATTTATAATTCAATCACTATAGTATATAATTATATAATATAATATTTATGTATAGCTTCAAAAATTTGAAATTTTCACCTCTTATTAAATTAGCTTTTTAAATGTAAATCCTAAATATTACATTAATACCCATCATATAACATTATAAATCCTGTGGCAAAAACAATATTTTAATACTATGAAATCCTTTAATAAAATCAAATATCCTTTTGTAAGACTTCCATAACAATGAACACATGTTTCAGTATACACATATACATATATACTATATATATACTATTATATTTTTTTTTATTATACAAAATATTTTCTTTTTCGATATGAAATTCTAATCAATTCATTACACAATTTAGCTTAATCCATACTAACCCAAATTTGTTTTTCTTAATTTAATAAATAAAAAAAAAAAAAACAAGTATAAATAAAGACGAAAATCCTTTTGTAACCCCAAGACACGCATTCATAATTTTTATTCATGAAAATGCGGTTTTCATAAAAATTAATAATAATATAACAGAGAGAAAGGAAAGAAAACGCAAAAAATAATACGTCTTCAGAGGATTTAAAATAAATTCTTTTCTTTCTTTTTTTTTCATTTTAATAAAATGAAGAATAATTTTTAGTGCAATGATTATAAAAACATTGTAGTTTTATAAATGTATTCCTACATTAATTCGTAAATAACAAATAAATATAATATAAATGTAGGTATCAATAAAATTCAAAATACTTTACGATCCTAAATAAATTATTAAAAACTTAGAGCTTCCGCGCATTAGCAATTTTTGAAGTGAAACTTTTTAGAGGCATTGTGATTGAGAGTGAAAAAAATGTAAGTGTCAAAAATGTAACGCTGAATGTCAAAAATGCCTCGATTATTGTCAAAAAAAAAGGCAAAAAAAAAAGAAAAAAGAAAAAATTTATGTGTCAGCTGATGATAAAACCGACAGCCGCTAGCAACTTAATGAAGCTTATCAGCCCAATAACCTACTCTATATTGGCTCAGAATTAAAGTCGAAAATACTATTTTTTTTTCGATTGAAAGGAAAATAAAATTTATTTTAAATTATTGAATAACAAAATGTTTCATTTATTAATTATTAGTGCTAATTTTCAAAAAGTTTTTGGAATACAAATGTCAAATTTTGCAGGCATATTTGAAAATGCTCTTTTAACTAAAACAGATTTTTTTTTTGAAGTAATTTATAATTGAGTTGTTAGTATAAATTATTTTTGCCATTAAATTCCATTAATGCAATGCATGTAGAATATTTTTGTTCTAATTCCTTTTCAGAAGAAGTACTAATATGCCTGAAATTTTTCAGGCATATTTGAAAAAGTTATTTTAGGTTAACCTTTTTAGGCAACAAAAAGAAAACATGATTTAAGCCATGCTGCTGTTTTTTCATACATTATTGTCGCTAATAATATAGTTGTAACCGGAATTTTGTTTACGGCTTAAAATATAGTGAAATCATCTGGCAACCAGTGTTGCCATGCAGCTATAAATATAGGAATTTTGAAATAATTTAAAAGCCATTATGCCACTAAAATTTTTGAGCTTAAAAAGTATTTTAGAATTTTTAAATGTTTTTATATCTAAGTAGTCGCTGGTTTTTAATTTTTTTTGTTTAATTTTTTCTAAGCCGCCGAATTCCCCCAAAACAAGTTATTTTAAGTCGACTGGCCGCAGCACTTGAAGGACAAAAATCAACTAGTCGCCATCGAAAAAATCGATTGGCGTCATGTCTTATATGCACTTGGCCAGTTTAAATTTTTTTTATATTATATATATTATATTATATTATATTTAGCCGCCCCAGAAAATACTACTTACCATGAAGTTTCACTTCTTCCGTGTGTCCCGAGACTCACATATTTTTTTTATTTATAGGCAAATAGTTTAGTAATTTTAAAGTAACCGGTTAAATTTTATTTTAATCGCCTAATATTTGATAATCAAATGTTTTAGCACAATCCCAATTTTAAAACAGAGCTCAGCTAAAGTAAATATAGGACAGATATAAGATGACATGAAAGTTTACTGTATCAGTATTTATTATTAGACAAAATGTCAATGTTCGAAATCAAGAACTAAAAATCTATAAGGAAAATGTTGAAAAATAATCTAGAAAAAAAAATTTAATTAAATTATTAATGTTTTTTACGTTTATTTTACGGTACAATAATTCAACTTAATCCATACAAAATTACTTAAAATAATCAAAACAAAAACAAAATAATTTATTGGAAAGAGCTTATTAACTTTTTTTTTCCTCCATTGCATTATTCTGAAACCTCAATGCGTTGCAAATGTTATTTTAATTCAAATTTAAATTTAATTTTATTGTCTCTATGTCTTTAAAGTTGCGGTAGATTATTATGCATGTACTGTAATATAACAAATTTAACTTCTATGTCAAAATCCCTGACAAATTGAAAGTGGAAAGTTCAAGGTCGAAATCGAGAAAAGTTATTTGTATATATGTACATAATTACATATTTTATTAATTCATATGTGCCAAAAGGATGCAATCAAATTTACATTATTTTAATAATATTATTTATACCAATTTATAATATTATAGCATACTTTTTGGCGATTGGGAATATATTTTTTTGTATAAATTATGTATCGCATTTTTGAAATTAATTTAATATAAAGCCAAAAAATTAATTACATATTTGAAAATATATATTTTCAAACCAAGGCTCCCCAATTGAAAAAGCTTTATTTCTATATTAACATTTTATGTTTCATCAATTTTTTGTTATGTTTAACGCTTTCATAGTTTTATTCTAAATTCATTAAATAAAATATAAAAATTAAAAAATTGCAAATTAAAAATTTTACAATTTTATAAAATTAAAATATATATATAACATTATATGATTTATGAAAGTTGGCCGAAATTATTTAATTTTTTGGACCTAAAATACAATCTTATAGTTTAACCGCACATTTAAAAAAAACTTAACAAAAATATTGTATAATTTTATTTAACATCATACTTTTATATCGTGATTTAAAAAATTAACTATTTATTTTTTAATTCATTATGATTGCACAATTGCAATATAGTTTACAAAATATAGACTATTAGTTATTATTTATTTATTACTCCACATTAATTGCTGGAAAAGTGCACTTCTACATTAAATATACTCGTAATTGCTCTATTTTGTAAAAGGATAATTTCATTGCATGCGAGTCAATAATTTTTCAACAGAAAATTATTTTGTTCGAACGCAGGCAGTTGAAATGTGCATATTATTAATATTGCTAAATTTTTTTGAATTAAATTGTTTTATCTCAATTTTTAATTAACCATTAAAATAAATTAAACATAAAAAGCTATAATTAAAGTATATAAAATATATTAAAGTATACCCGATACATAGAGAATAATTTTCTCAATTATTACAAGACACGCTGGAATATAATGTTAAGTCAACCTTCAGAAAGAAGTCCTTTAAATATACTTGATTAAAAAATCATAAAGTATTGTCCCTTCCAGAGAACTCTAATGTCCAATATAACTAACTATAAAACAGCACACAAAAATTATACAAAATCGTGAAGACTTCATTTATATAATTGATAAAATGCAATAAAAATATAAAATATATTTATTATTCTGTAAGAAACTTATATTTTTTTCCATATATAATATATTTTAATACAACCATCATTTTTAATATATGTACTGTGATGGATGTAAGTAGATAATATATCCTTAGGAAGGATACAAATGATAATGATGGTGTTATACAAGTTCAGCAATGCGCAAAGTTATTTTCTTTTCTTTCTAATTTCATTATTTTTATATACGTATATTAAATACTTTTGTTTTTTTTTTCATTCAAGCTAATTTTGGGGAAATAAAAAGTGAAATGAAATAAAAATAGAACAAAAGATAATACTTAAATGCCCGTTGGTCATAATTTATTATACGTATTTTTATGTTATTATTTAATTTTTCCTAATTTCATACATATTTTTACTAGGAATTTTTTTAAGTTTATGATAAGGTTGCATGCAGAATTTTAATTATTTATGGTGATGTGTGAAAGTGTTCAGTTCCTTGCAGTTGAATTATTTTGTTTTTGCAGCATCTAATTTTGATTAAGTGTTGTTATAACTTAATACATGTTTATGTTTATTTTTATACATACTAAAAATATAAAGATAGATTTGTTTAGCAACAATAAAAGAAATCCAGCAATCAATTGTCTTTTTTTTTTTATACATTTTGCTAAAAACTATATTCTACAGATGTTTTAGAACAGTGCTTCTCAAAGTTTTTTATGTTGTGGGACAAAAATTATACGTCTCCCCAAAAAAATTGCCTCTAATAGCAATACATTGATTAGTATTAATTCTTAAATAATATTTTTATCAAAAAATATTAATTTACAAAGAAAAATAATTAAAAATGGGAAATTATTTTATTTAATTGGAAGATCTTTCGAATATTTTACTTCCATAGCTTTGGTTGAAAAACATTATGTTTATTTTTTTAAATACATAATAATTAATTTTATATCTGAAGACAAAATGCGCAAAATTATAAATGTATTTCTAAATTTCTAGAGAGGACTATTTCGATTAAGCAATATTGATTTTTATTGATTTAATTTAATAATAATTCCTTTTTTTATTGTAACTTAAAATTCTATCTTTTTTTTTAAATTATAATTTGTGCTATTTTTAACTTAAAATTTATTTAATTCTTTTCGTGGTTTATGATTTTTTTTAATAATTATGTATTAATTAAATTCAATATCTAATTACTGATTTTCTTGAACAATAACAATGCAATATTTAATTAATTATAATAATTATCTTATAATAATACATTGAAAATTTTTTATTGTATAATACAAATACAAAAAAATTGTTTGAAAAAAAAAGGAAAAAAAGAAATTAAAATTTTTTTAAGAATTAAGAAATTAATTTAAAATTCAAATTTGAAACATAAAAAATAAAATGAATATTTCTATATAATGTAATTATTTTAAATAAGTTAGAAAAATTTTCTAATTAAAAAGTTTAGAATAATTACGATTTCGTTATGTTAAAACGAAAAAAGTAAAAAAGTACTATAAAGAAATAAAATAAGATAAAACTTTTTTTAATACAAAAAAACTTAATTGCATTGTATGTATATTATGGCTAAATGTACTGTACATAATTATAATATATTACATACATATATATGTATACAGGATATTGCATAAAATTATGAAAAACTCTTTATGTGATAAAATTTTTATGTTTTTTTCTAATAGTATACGTATACTGTACAAACTGCGGATAAACTATTCAAAATTAACATAAAAATTTATTTGGACTTTTATTTGGATGTAATAAAATAAATGAAGGAGAATAGAAAATTCTTATCATTTTATTAGAAGATATTATGAAAATTATTAAAGTTTTTCTATTAGTGTATAAAAATTTAGTTTTATAATATTTCCTATATCCAAAAAGTTTTTCAGAGCCGTATTTAAATTTACACACATTTTACAATATTCAAAATAAAATACTATATGAAAGTCTATCAGTACATAGAGGTAACAATAAGATCGATTGCGATCAACCCGTTGTATTTTGTAGTTGCAATACTAAGACAAAAAATAAATTCACTTTTAATAAACTGAGAAAGTTTTTTTTTTAAATTTTAGGTTGTTCCATTAAGGGCAACACAAAGTAGGAATCTTAAAAGAATTTTATTTTCGCGTAATTTTATTAGAACATTAAAAACTATATACTAATTATTAAAATGAATTCAACGAATATAAATACTTAAAAAAATATTTAATTTTCTTGTCGATAAAAAAAATTTCTTATATTTCCCAATTTAAAATCATTTGGAAGATGAAAGTTTTTTTTTTTTTTTTTAAATAAAATATAAATGACATTTTCGCAGTCTAAGAATAAAGAGAGAAAAAAAAAAGCAGCAAAGAATGAAAATTTTTATAATGTTTTATACTCAAATTTAATTAAATAGTTTATTTTGACCCCATTATTTAAAAGCATTTTTATACACTTTTTTTTCTAAACTATCCTTCCTTATGAAATTATGGATAAATTAAATTCTTTCATCCTTTTTTATATAACCATTTTGTCTTTTAACCTTTTATTTTTTTTTTTTTCTAACATCTGTTTCTTCCTTATTTTTTCTATCAATATATAAAATATAAAACACGACCCTTTTTGTTTTTATTTTATTATCATTATTCTGCTTTATGTTGTCTCTTGTTTTTATTAAAGTTTTTTTATATTTTATTTTTTATTTTTTTTTTGCTGATCCTACTGTTATCTCAATAGGTTCAACTCTTGTCATCTTTTTAATTTAGAACGTAAACAATCTTAAGTTATTACTGACCCGGAAACCATAAAAACTTTATCAAATCGGAAACACTGTGCCAAAATAATTTTTTATTTATTTTTTTTTTCGTTAAAGTTTGGTTTTTATGCTTTTATTTTAACTTGCAATTTAATTTAATAAATTGTAATATAAAAAAAATTTATTATTCTTTACCGAAATGAAATCCTTTAATTTTTTCTTTTTTAATATATTAATAGCAAAACGTTTTTAAGTATAGTATATATTTGCGAAAACTAATTTTAAAATTCCTACAAAACTTTAATTCCTAATTAAATGAAAAAAAAAATGTATTATGCACCAATGCATCCTGTACTATATATTTAGTATTCAGGGTAAAATTATGTAAACAAATCATGTCTTTATATAGGAATCTTAGAACACTCCCTGTACAGATAGAGCTTTCATCCCATTTCTGATTTCTCTTTAAGTATTTTACAAAAAGATAAACTTTTACAGGATTTTAACCAAAAAATGTTACTAAAGTAATCAATTGAGGATTTAATAATTTCTTCAAATTTTAATAGAAGATATCTCAAAATTCTTTAAAAACATTTTTATAATATCATTCAATTAAAAAAAAAAATATTAAAATAAATACTTCTAAATTTTTGAGAAATAAATTTTCTAATTTTCAAAATAAATTTTTTTTTCTATACACTTAGACATGGAACAGTTTGATAATTTTATAAATTCGCATTGCATTTTTGCGAAGAATAGCTGACAAATATAAAGATTTATCTCAAAATAAAAAAAATTTATTATAAATTTTCATGAAAACTAAAGTGCTCTATTATTTTGATGACATTTGACCCATTTATTGAAGTAGAAAACTGGTTGTCCTTTGAAATTTATTTTATAACGATTGTAGAAACTCTTCAAAATTTACTTCAAAGTAACCAGTCATTTCAAATTGAATAGTACTTTTATATATAAAGTTTTTTTTGTTTTCAAGTAAACCTATCCAAATATATATATTTTTTTTTCAATATTCGTTGCTCGTGGTTCAAGATTTATTTGGTCCAAGATGAACAAATGTTAACAAATGTAACAAAAGTGTGCTCAATAACTAACATTTTATATTTCTCCTCACACGAGAAATTGATTTAATTGTTTTCCATGGGAAATTTCATCGCCATTTAAATAAATATTCTTAAATCTAGTGTATGCCACTAAAGAAGTGTACATAGTTTGATATATTATATATCACAAGGTCAAAAAATATTGGACTACCTTTTAAAAAACAAACTACTGAAAATTTTATTATTTTTAGTCAATTATTATATTATAGAAAAATAATTATTATAGAATAGCAAAATAAAATAAATAGAAAATAGTACAGGGAAGAATAAATATTCTATATTGTCTTGTGATCATGTAAAAAAGCCCCAAGTTATATTTTTATATGAAAAAAAAATTACAATAATTAGTACCTAATCTTTTAAAGTTTAAAAGGATTGAAAAGATTTTAAAAATCCCATATAAATCGAATTTTTATTTATCTTACAGTGAAACTCATTTGATGGCGACAACTAAAAAATACGCGAAAAAATTATATCCATATGAAATGTATGAAAAAAAAAAAGAAAAGCTATAAATAATAAATTGCTGAAAAAATAAAAGCACTGTCCAAGATTATGTTTTTAATCATTTTTATTTTTTTCCTGAAACCAAATTATTTTTATCTAAAGAATATCGTTTTAAAATTGGGGTGAAATTCTAACTCAGTTCGTACTTCCTAAGATTCGGTTTTCAATACATACGAGATATATTTTTCCATAGTTTTTTTTTCTAAATGTTCTTCTAATTCTTCATTTAAGCAAAATAAAGTTGAAACAAAAAAAAATTGCAAATAAATTCATAACATACTTATTCTGAGTATTGTGTATATTTATCATTAAATTTCGTTAATGAAGCAAAAACAATCATTAATAAATCAAATCATAATTGAAAAGGGAAAACTTTTATTTTATCTTTGTTCTTCTGAATTTTTTTTTTTTTTATGTCCCAGAAGCAAAAAATAAACGCATAAATAATACATTTATGTATATTTATATACATATTATATATTTTATATTTATGTACTTAAAAACACTAAAAAAATATTGATGTTGATAAAAAAAAATTTGTTTTCTTACATTTTAAAAGTTTTGTTATTTACTTAATTAATTTATAGAACTTTGTAAGAAAATACATAATTTTTTTCACAATACAAGGCTCCTTTAAAGTATCCGATCAAAAAATTATTAAATTGTTGTAAGAACTAAAGTTGAAATTAAAAAAATTATTATGAAATTATAGAACAATCATAAGCTAAGTAAGGGTCCTGTTTTCGACATTTCCATTTAAATTTCTTTAATGTGCATGTGATCGGTAAGTTGTATTTACAATCGTAAATTGAGCTCGGTAAATGGTATATTACATACGTCAATACACATGTAATTATTTAATTAAGTAAATTTTATTTACATTCTCCGTATTAAGGAAATTTTATTTACTTACTTCATTTTGAACTTTTGTTTATTTTTCGCATTCCAAATGTTTTGATTGCAACTACCTCTCACATGCACATTAAAACAGTATACAAAACATGTTAATAAAATTTGTTACACAGCTCGTTGTGTATATACACAAAAACACATGGACACTTGTCAATATTATATCACTCGACCTAACGGTCTCGTGATATAAGTATTGACCCGTGTCTATGTATTTTTGTGTATACACAACTCGTTGTAATAACAAACTTTCTTAACATGTGTTGTAATCTACTATTACAGCTCTGTAAAAAATTACCAATTTTAATCCGAAATTCGAGGTCGAAATTCGAGCACACAATCAGGCTAATATTTTTTTTAAATATTCCTTTAATCGAAATATCTACCTATATACAAATTTTGAAAGAAACCCCCAGCACGAATTCTTGGATCGAAGATTAACCATTTTTTAGAACAAAAATATTTTAATAGTATATTTTAGAAATTTGTAATTTTTATTTTGGGTGTAGGTATTTATATTTTATATTTCTCTACACTATTCATTGCGTAAGTAATAAAATAATACGAAAAAACAGACAAAAGTCAAATAATGAATTTAAGAATATGATGGTAAAAGTTTTGACTTTTTTTTTGTTATTTTTATTACTTTATTTATTCTCTGTAGGACTAATATAGGAGAATAAGTATTTAGTTTTTTGTGTTTAATTCTTTTTTATATGACATTCTTTTTGCCTTATACATAATATGTGAAATTTTTTATTTAATAATTTGTCATATAAACATTAAACATTAAATGAAATTTTTTAATTTATTTTTATAAAATAATATCAAATTAAAACAATTTTATAAGTTATTTAATGCATTTTATAAAAAATTAATTTTTGTAGGGAAAAAAGTTGGCTTGTTTCAAGTTAGAATATTTGTTGTCAATGATTTTCATTTCTAATATGTTTCAACTTCGGTTTTACATACATATATGATCATTGAATTCGGCCACCTTCATGGTGAATACTTTGTCCTTAGGATTATAGAGTTAAAATCCTCTTATTAGAAAAAAAAATTGTATTTTTCATATTATTTTTATAGTTCCTTTGGATCGGCAATATTTTTTGGTTGCTCCGTTCTAGCTCTGCTCCAGCTCCTTATAGTTGCTCACGCTCCGCTCTTGCCTCCGCTCCTAGTTCCACCACAAGTTTCACATTAAAATTTTTAATAGTTTTGTAAAAAAATTAAACACATAAATTTTTTTAAATAGTGGAGATACACTTTTTTTAAATTATTAATTTAACATCAAAAATTATGAAATGAAAAATTTATATTACATATTTGGTGTTATCAAACAGTGGAGCGGGGAGCAAATTTTGTTATTTTCAGTGCTCCGGCTCTACTCACGCTCCAACCAAAAGATCTCAGCTCCGCTGCTTTGAGCTCCAGCTCCGAACTCCGCTCCAAAGGTCTGTGAGAAGTAAATATTTAAGTAAAAAAACCAGTACAAAAGCTTTCATTTAGTAGCAAAGCTGAGAAGGACTAAAATTTGCATTACTTACTTAACGATAAAAATATATACGGCATATTAGGGTAATACGTAATTTAGTTCTTAAAAAAAATACCATTATGCGTTAAAAGCAAAACTTTTAAAAATATGTAACATCAAATACAATTTTTTATTTGTTCAGAAATATAAATTAAGTTATTAAACAAATATGAATAACTTAAAATTACCAATAATTTGGATTTGGGAATAAATAAAAATATTTTCTAATTAATTTTAAGTTAATTACATTTTTGTTTAATAATTGATTTGCAGTTATTAACTATTTTTCAATTGAACTGGACAGGAATAATGTGGAAAGAATTAATTCGCTTTGTATATTTTACATATTTTATAACAATTTCAAAAACTTCTAATTCAATTGATAAACATTTAACTAATGTGGTACTAGAGCAATATAATTTATTTGAATTTGAAAATATTTTAATCTTTTACGACAGTGAAAGTAAATTATATGATCCTGGTCAATTTTTAATACAAATTCAATCAAAATTTTTAATTGCAATCACAATCATGTCAAAAGACAAAATGAAAGTTCATGAAAATCAATACAATGAAAATATTCTATCTTTAGCACTTATAGAAAATTCTGATAGTGGAGTGTTAACAATACTTGATAAATCACTTGAACGGATGCATCTTTGCAAAGTTATTGTTATCCTTCTTCAAGAGAATTACGACATTTTGGAATTAGATGAAATTTTTGAATGGAGTTGGAATCTTCGATTTCTAAATTTAATTATTTTAGGGCAAATGAAGGAATTAAAATATAATGCATTTAGTTATAATCCATTTCCAGAAATAAAAATTTTAAATTTAACGAATTCCGATCCAACAGAATTATTTTTAAATAAATTAAAAAATGTTAATGGTTATGTTATAACATCACCAGTAACAAAAACAAAAGTCGAAGCATTTTATTTTCGAAACGAAAATGGTGAATTGATTATTAGTGGATTGCATGGCTGCATTTTGATAAATTTTTTCAATTATATAAATGCAAAATTTGTCATTTACAGTCAGTCTTCAAAAGATACATTATCTGACGATGAAGTAATTAAATTAATATTAGATCAAGAGATCGAAATTAGTATAGTAGCGTTTTTCCATAAATTTGGAAATGGTTTGAAATATGGTTATTCGGTATATTCGTTGCCATTTTGTTTACTAGTTCCATGTAGTCAGGAAATATCGTTGCATCAATATTTTCTTAAACCATTTCAATTGTCATTATGGATGGCTACAATAGTAACAACAATATATGCTTCAATTATTCAAATTATCTTGGCAAAATTATCTAATGCACCATTAAGTGCTGGAGAAATTTTCAATTACACATTATGTGCAATATTAAATTCATCTAGTGTCATAAGTAAAGATCGCAATTTGAAAATACAAATAGTTGTGGTAAACTTCATGATGATTTTGATTGGATTTATATTAACAAATTTCTATTTAGCAATTTTGACTAGTTTTTTAGCATCAACTATTTACGAGGATCAAATTGACTCGCCCCAAGATTTGGGTCACAGCAAGCTAAAAATTATGATATCTAAACAATATTTTAATGCGTATGTTGATACAATAAAGAAATTAAAGCTCTTGGAACATTTTATTATTGTCGACACAGATATTTTTGAAAAATACAGATCAAGTTTTGATAAACGATATGGCTACGCATCAAGCTCTGAAATAAATTTTTTCCTGTTGGCACAACAAGAGAATTCAGCACAACCAATTTTTAGAGCATCAGATTTTTGTTTTGATAAATTTTTCAAAATGTATCCAATGGATATAAATTTTCCATTCGAAAATGAACTAAAATTATTTTATTTGAAAACTTTTGACACCGGTCTTCATATTATATGGTTAAAACAAAGTATTCGAAATGGATTTAAAGTAGGGTTCCTCAAAAAATTTATTTCAGATAAAAAACGAGATAATGTTATATTATTCGAGCATTTTACTATCGGATGGATTATTTTATTAGCAGGATATTTGTCAGGAATTATTGTGTTTTGTTTTGAAATAAATTTACATATTCGAATTAAATATTTTTTTAAAAATTTGCGCACAATGGTTAAATCAACGATGTATTCGTTGAAATGGTGAGAACATTTTAGCTATTTGATGAATTCTAGTTCTATTGAAATAAGTTTTAAATTTTTTTTTTTTTTTTTTGAGAACGCTGTCTTATTGTTAAGCTTGTTTCAAACAGATCGTGGAAAATAATAAAATAAAATTTAATAAATATATATATTTAAAATTATTTTTGTTTATTTTCATTATTCTTTCTTTACCCTTCTTCTTTGAACATTGAGTTTTAAGATTGTAATTCAGTTTTAGCATTGCTTATTCGAACACTCTTCGTACAGGAAAAATTGATTACATAATAATAAAAATAATCAAATAGACATAAAAAACAAAATAAAATATATAGAATATATCTAGCTTTAATAATAAAAATAAAAAAATTGTAAAATAAAAGGAAAAAAAAATAATAAAAATTTTTATTTATTAAACTATGTTTTCTACCGACTTTTTAAAATTAATAAATTCTCATTTGCCTTTTAAAACGAGACTCTCAAAACTAAAAGCTTTGAAAGTCTCAAATTAAAAAAATATTTGAATAATTACATCATCTAGAAAAAATTTCCAAAATCCAAAATTCGTTTTCTGAAAAACTACGTTTTTGTAGATATTGAATTTTGCTTGTATAACGACGATATTATTATTGATAACAGAGTAGATAAAAAGAAAGCTTATCTAAGAAAGACAAATTTTCTAAATCAAAATAATGTTGAATTTTTGTATTTACCTGGCTTATGTTGGATTTATTTACTATCTTAAGCTTACTAAGCACCTTCTAATACGTGTTAATGAACATGGTGTTAATTTTAACATTGTTTACATTATTTGAGACTTATCATTAATATTTTCGGTACATTAATATTTTCGGTCATTAATATTTTCGTACTACATTTTTATTTGCCCTAACCAATTTTTTTTTTGCTTAAGATTCAAAATTTAACAAACCAATAACATTTGATTTTATATTGTTAATGCCTTGTTAAAATTACACGTCAATATTTTGGAAGTATATTAATAATAAATTTTATTGAATTATTTTATTTCCTTTTATTTTGTTTTCATTTATACAAATACATTATAAAGGTACTTAAAATTTTATTGAAACTTAAAATATTTATTTGCCAACATACAACTCGTAGAAAAAAATTAAGATACCAATCATATATCCAAGTCCTAATGAAATCCAAATATTTCTTAAATGTCCTAATGAAAGAATGCAATTGTGAAATCTATCTAATACAAATTTTTTCAAAAAACCAGCTTTAAATGCATCTCTTATACTCTCAAGTGTCCATTTTCTATGAAAACCGAATTCGAAGCTACGAACATAAAATTGATTCAAATCCTCCTCGAAAGGAAAATTTATATCCATAGGAAGGACTTTCCAAGATTTATCCAAACAAAATTTTGATGGTTTGAAAATTGGTTCTGGTGAATATTGTTGTTGAGCTAATAAAAATAAATTATTTTCTGTTGATGACATGTATCCGAAAGTTGAATCAAATGCAGATCTATATTTTTCAAAAATAGTTGTGTTGACTAATATAAATTTATCAAATAAATTAAGTTTATGAATTATGTTATAATAAGCTTCATAGTACTGTTCTGATATTAATATTTTTAGATGGCTCTTCCTTAAATCTTTAGGTGAATTAATAGGTTGTTCGAAAATAATTTTCGCCAAAAAACTTGTTAAAATTGCCAAATATATATTTGTCAAAACAAATCCTATTATAAAATTTAAAATTTCAATGATTAGGAAGTTACGATTCGAATTAATTTTGCCAATAACGAAGTTCCATGAGTTAATTATAGCACATAAACTACTTGTGAAGATTACATCAAACTTTGGAAGTCCATTAACATTAAATAGTTTGATGACAAAAAATTGAATAATTGTTGTATAAAATAAAAATCCAATAATAATACACCATAAAGGTGCCTCAAATGGTCTGCTAAAATATTGGTTCAAAGGTATTTCAGCGCTATTTGGTACCAAAAGACAAAAAGGTAGAAAATTTAATGAATAAGAATATTTTATATTATTATCAAAAGGAAGAAAGAAGGCTGTAATGCTGATACCAATTTCTTTGTTCAATATCATTTTTGTTACCTCTGGTCGAGATAAAGTACATCCGTTAAATTTTTTATATATTTCAAATGTTCCATTAATATGTTCTATGAAATTGATTAAAATTAAACCATATAGTCCACTAATTTTTGTTACATTCTTTTCATTTGTAAATTGGAAAGCTTCAATTTTAGCTTTTGGTACAGGCGACACAATAGAATAACCAAATATATTTTTCATTTTATTGTAAAATAAATTTTCTGCGGATGAGCTTGTAATTTTAATAATAGTCATGTTGGGAAAGGGATTGTATCCAAATAAACAATTTTCATAATCACTAACTCTTTTTAAAATTATCAAATTGATAAATCCTTGTTTCCAACCCCAATTAAATAATCCAATAATATTGCTTTCAATATTATTCTGCGCAATAAAAATTATTTTTGTTAAATGTTTACCACGTAATGTTAAATCAATTGTTGAAAGCATATCATCATCTTCTATTGCAATGAAGGCTATCGTAAGCATTGTTTTCATATTACTGTACTCTGAAATATTTAATTTTTCCCCGACTGTAACTAATATCGAAGGAATTTTAAGTACTGAATGAATACCGAATATAAATTTATCAATATCATTTTCAATTTTTTTGTTGTTGAATACTAAAAGACTATTAATTTTATAAAATTTCTGTTGGTTTTTAATTAAATTCAGGAGTAAATTAAAACTAAAATCATATGCTTGAACTTGAAGGAAAAAAAATAATGAAAAAAATATCGTTTTTGATAAATTTAACATAATCGTATACAATACCGAAATTTATTATTCAACAACATTAATACAACTGATTCCCTATAAATTAGAGAATAATTAATTATAAACTATGAACACATATAGTTTGATACTTTATTTGCATTAAAAGTTTTATAATGAAAATGCACATTGAAAGTACATATATTGTAAACAAATTATATTGGATTCTCATGTTGAAATAAAAAGTGGCACGAAAGTTTATGCATGTATATGTACAATCAATAATAAAAACTTACATATATGTAATATGTATACTGAAAAAAAAATAGCTACTGTAGCGATAATTTCTGTGTATGTGTGGTATATTATATATAGGTAAAATCAAAAAAGTGGATGACTTTAGCAAGACTAGCCCTTTGTCAAGGAAAATAGCTCAAACTTTAACCTTTTATTTAACACAAAAATTTCTGAAATTCATTTTATATGTATAACAAACATTTTTCTATATATATTTATCCTTTTGGACGAGTTATTATATATTTAATAACAGTTAAATGCAAGATTTTTATTACATTTTTGTTTAGATTTAAGTAAAGAAGAAGTAAACCTTTATTTAAGTAAACAACTACTACGTAATGATGATATGATTTCAATCTTCTATGTCGATGATATAAAAAAAATCAAGGCTCAATCTTCTAAGATAGAATACAGTTTTTTAAATTACAATTTAGATTTTTCGTTCATAATGATATGATTCAAAAGACAAAAAACAAAAGAGCCTACATCCCTTGTATTGAGGTTTGAAACTTTATTTAATTTAAATATTATTAAACAACACCATAATAAATAACCAAACTTTTTTTTATAAACATTGTCTATTGAATAATTTTTTGTATTCCTCTGTTTTGAAAATACTCTTCTTTTTTTCACAGAATTTATCTACTCTGTTATATATTACCGCAGTTAATCCAATTTCTTTCAAAATTTGAATTGATTGAGTAGAATTAGCATCATCTCCCCATGTAAATACAACTTGATCTAAATCTTTTACCAATTGCACTAAACTTGGCTCCATAAAGAAATCTTTTGCATTGGGCACAACTCCCATTAGATTCCATGCTTGGGCATTTGACGCTGCACTTTCAATTGAACTACATCTAGGATCCTCGTATAAATCATTAATACCGTTAGTTTCTACCGAAACTAGAAACATAGTTGGATACAAATTCTGTTTAAATTTAAACATTGTACAAATATCAGCATCGAAACTGGCCACAAAAGTTAGTCTACCACATCCCTTATTTAATATTGTTTCTAAAATTTTATCCACATATAAATTTTTATCTATATTTTGAAAGCTTTCAACACCACCTTTCAAATATTTTTGAGGCCATTTAACTTCAATATTAAACCCTACTGATTTATCGACTTTTGTCAAAAAATCCTCAAATAACGGAAATAAACGGTAATCTTCTCTTTGTTCTTCGTAGTGAGACAAATATTCAACAATTTCAGTTTCATTTATAACGTGATAAACTCTCAATCGCTTTAACTGCTCATAAGTTAGATCTTTTATTAGAACTTCAGACAAATCTTTTGGGCTACTTGGTTTTCCTGGTTTTCTACTTACTTTTATTAAGAAATCATGATAAATTATCGGAATCAAATCTTTAGTTAAATGAACATCGAATTCGACTCCATCAACACCTTCTAATACAGCTTGTTTTAATGATGCAAGAGTATTTTCAATAATTGGTGGTTGAGCACTAGTAGGTAGTCTGAAACTGACTCCCAAACCTCGATGACCAAAATCCAAGCTGGTCCATTTTGTTGGCCAATACTTTGTAAATGTGGTTTTCATAGTTAATTTTTTTGCATTAGGAGTAGGCTTAATAATCACATAACGAATTTCCATAAATCCTACAGAACGCTGTTCTAATTGAGAAATAACAGGCACTTCTAGAAATCCTTCCGAACCTTTCAAATCTGCAGGCAAAATGAATTGATATCCCAATGGCATTTTATATTCCTCATAAACAGATAAATACAAAAGATATCTACAAGAAGAATTAAAGTATTCACGTAAATAATAAAATTTGATTATAAAAAACTAAAAGAAAAATTTTGTTTTTACTAATAGATGTGTTGAAAGAAAATACGAAATATATTATTATGTATATTTGTTATTTTAACCTATCATTTTATCAGATCTATGTTTACTAAAAAGAAGCATAAAACTACATCTCACAAGTTCTCGAGTTTTTTATTTTTAATTTTTTTTTATGTATATAACTCTACATAATTATATACTAATAATAAAAAAAAACTCAAAAATTAAAAACTGGAAGGTAGAAAAGTCGTTATGCTTCAAGATGTACGTCACTGTAAAAACGTCGATTTGTACAGAGTAATTATACTACATTTAATGTAGGATTTCTGTTTCAAAATTGGAGCTAAATTGCTAGCTCATAGAGTAATTTTACATTTGTAGGAAAATCACTTCAATTTTAATGTAAATAAAAATTGTGCTTCAATTCTAAAGTAAATTGACTACAAAAGCTGCGAAAATATCAATTGCTCCAAAATAAGGGTAATTTTGATTTTGATATGTTTCATGAATTGAGTAATTTTAGTACAATTTCTAAGTACACTCAATTCGCAGAAGAAAAAAAAATATGATTAGTCGTGTTCGGGTATTCAAAAAAGACGTTTTCCAAAACGTGTTTGTAAAATTTTTGTGAATTTCTCATTGAATTATTTAATTAAAAAATAATTGATTTATTAAATTAAAAAAAAGTTAAAATGCAGTGTTTGTGATTTTATGGCGGAACACTTTCATCATCTATAGAGAACAGCGCAGCGACGAAATTGTTTTCAAATAATTAAAATAATTGGCTAAAAATTGAATTTCTATTAGATCAAAATCAAAAATTATGAATAATTTTGCTAACATATTAATAGGTATATCATATTAATAGGTATAACATATTAATAGGTAATTTTACTACTCTGGAAATAGGAAACAGAATAACCTACTTTAATAGTAGTAAAAAATATTTACAGTAGAGCATTTAAATTTCAATAAATGTTAGTTAAATGGTAGTCTATCAATATCTGTACCCTGAATCAAAATCAAAATAGCTATATAATAAGTTGTAACAAAAAAAATTATATTCCTACCCAGTTCTTTTTAAATCTCTTACAGTTATATGAAATACGAGTATATCATCGTATTTGTATACTTCTCCTTCATCATTTTGCAATTTTAAATTGCTTCTGTTGTAAGCAATTTTGGTTGTTTCAATTCTTACTTCAGTCGATGGTTGTTCAACTTGTTTGAAATCTAATGCGTTATCAGCATTAACAGAATCTGATTTGAATGGTATAATTTTAATACCAATATCAGTCAAATTTGACAAATATTCACACTTAAATGGATTACGATAAAATTTTAATTGTACAATACTTTCGCCATTACTTAGCCAACCTTTATCAGTATTAATTTCTCCCCTAATTTTACCATATTCATCATTTTTTGAGAAATTAGTCAAAATTCTGTTGTCCAAATGGGTTTCCCATTCTTGAACAATTATTGTTTTATTATCTTTATCAGTTTCTGCTATAAAATAACGATATTGAATTTCTTTACCTAATGGAACTAAAATATCAACTGACCATATTTCAAAATTATTTTCAATAACTGTTTGATGCATTAAAATTGAATCTACAGATTTCCAGTTACCCAAAGATTTAACATTACCTGTTAAGGCCAAATGTTCAAATGATTTTAGATTTTTTCGAATTTCTACGGTAAATTTTTGTTTAACATTTTTTTGAGACTGTTTTTTTGCAATCGATCCATCAGAATTGAAATGATTATAAACATTTCCGATTTCATCTGAAGCTGCTATTCCAATTAATATCGTTATAAAAAAACTTAATAAATGCATTATATAAAGATAATTATTAAAAATAAATTTTCACAAATAATAAATTAAAAATTTTAGTTTTTTTTAGCTGTTCACACAAAGTTCCACAATGAAAGAAAAACTTAACACGTTAGTTGTTTAATTTAAACTAAAAGCTTAATTTAAAAACGTTCTATAAATTTCAATTTTGTATATTAATCTTTTTTTTTATTTCAAGAGTCTTGTCAGTTTTATATAGATAATTGAAAAATATTTTCTACGTACAAATATGTATACAAAAAATTAATTAAATAAAGATGGATAAGACATAATGCTTAAGTTTTAAAGCTTGGAAATAAGTATTTCAATTTATTTTGAGTTTGTTAGATAGCTAAATATTGATCTAAGTTCGTAAGACTCTCCACGATTTCTTTTATAATTTTTTTCATTTATAAATTAAAAAGCTTCAATTTTAGCTTTTGATACAACCGAGAACTGACAAAATAGAATGTTTTTAATTTTATTCTAAAATAAATTTATAATTTATTTATTTATTTATTTCAATTATTTACAATCGAATGGCTATAGTAGCCCAAAAAGATTGCTAAGTACAAAAATGTTAAGATTTTACAATAAATAAAATAAATCATAGAACAACTAAGTTATATTACTCTAAACCTAACATATTAATGAAATTAATGTTATTTATGCACACAACGACGCTTATCGACAGTTATTAAAAGTTAAAAAGAAAAATTCAATATTCATCAAATTAAAACAATTATATCCGCAGATGACGATTTCATAGTTAATACTTAATAGAGTAATAATATGTAGCCATTTTATTATCTATATTTTTGCTCATATTTTCAGTAAGGTGAAGAGTTGCTGTAGTAGTACTATGATGTTTACGGTATCCAGATTGATATGATGAAATGAGCTCATTTTTAGTGAGATAATCCACCATTTGTTCCTTCATTATTTTTTCGAACACTTTCGACAAAGCTGGAAGAATACTAACTGGTCTAAACTGGGTTACACACGAAGGTTTACTAACTTTAGGAATTGGCTGAATTTTATTTAATTTTATATAATAGTCAGTCATGTTGGCGAAGGGATAGTATCCAAATAAACAATTTGCATAATCACTATCATTTGTTAAAATTATCAAATTGCTAAATCCTTCTTTCCAACCGCCATTAAATAATCCAATAATATCGATTTCAATATTATTATGCACAACAATAATATTTTTTGATAAGTCTTTGCCACGTAATGTTAAATAAAAATTTGGAAGCCATTACCATTATCTTTTTTTGCAATGAACGTTTTCGTAAGCATTGTTTCGTAAAGTAGAGCTTGATCCTTTCTTGAGCTAAAGTAGAGCTTGACCAATTCAACTATAAACTCGTGTCCTTAAAGACACAACTCCTATTAGATTCCTTGCCTAAGCATTTGGGGTCGCACTTTGAATTGAACTACTATAAATACTAGGATAGTCGTATAAATGATTTTTATCGTTAGATTCTACCACGTTCCTACCAAAACTAGAAACATAGTTGGATACAAATTCTGTTTAAATTTAAACATTGTACAAATATCAGCATCGAAACTGGACACAAAAGTTAGCCTACAACAACCATTATTTAATTTTTATCTGTATCCATGAGACCATTTAACTTCAATAATAAACCCAACTGATTGTTCCACCTTTGTCAAAAAATTTTCGTATAACGTAAATATACTATAGTCTTCTCTATTTTATTCGTTATATTCAACAATTTCACTTTTATCATAATGGGATGAATTCTGAATCGCTTTAGCTGCTCATAAGTCAGATCTTTTATTAGAACTTCTAACAAGTCGTTTAAGTACATGTACTTTTACCTATTACTATTGTATATTTATATTTATTGCAATTATGCAAAAAATTATTAACATCAATGAACGTACTTATATACGTATGGACATTGAGCTTAAAAAAATAAACAAAAATTAACAACCAGCTCATCTTTTATAATTAATATTATACTATTTCAATTGTACTCTTTCCACACTATGACTTTCTTTTTAAATTTAAATATTTAGATTTATTGTTTTTACTAAGAATAAATTTAATTTAACTATAATTTGTTTTTCTTTTTTTAAAACAGAAATTTGGGACAGTGTACTGTAAGAGAAGATTCTTTTAATCACTCTTTTTTCTAGCGTTATTTGATAACCCTTTACAAATTATGTTCTTTACACAAGTGTTAATTCGCCCAAAAATAATTTAATAGCAAAATTCTCCGAGTTCAAAATTGTTGAATCATTCGAAATCACATGAAAATGGAACTTCCTTCAAAAACAGGATATAAAACGAAAAGGAAATGTAAGAAAAACTTTTTTAGATTTAATAATAAAATAAAATTTTTATAGCTTTTCAATTTTGTACACAGAGAGAAAATATAAAAATTCAAAAAAATAAAAATTAAAACAAAAATTTTGTATCCTTTTTTTCCCGTCACCAATATAGTTCTTTGTTTTAAATCGACGACCAAAAATACAATTCTTTTATTGTCCTGTGTATAGAACAAAATTTTTTTTTAAAAACATAAAAGTTTTTATAAAATTCTTATATAGAACTAGAACTTTTTTATTCCTCTTCATCTCCTCTAAAGAAAAGACTTCCTTTTAATTTATTTTTTGCCTGTAATTCATTTGGCATTAGGATATATTGTTGTTAACCACAACGGTTTTCTTTGGTTTTTCTGATTTTAGATTTAAAAAAAATAAATCTCTGTAAGGATTATTTAAGAAATAAATAAAATATGTATAAAAGTGCAATTTAATTTTTCCATTGGACTGTTATTTCCATGAAATAAAATACAAATTGTTAAAATTAAGAAATATATTTTAATAAATTTTAAATTATTTTCGATTTCGATTAATAGAAGATAATAGTCTACTCTTTAGTATGAAATATCATAAAGTAAAAAATCACGGATCTTCTTGAATTATGGAACAGAGCTTTAGAAAAAAGTTTGATAATTAATATTTTAAAAATTATTTATTTCCCCTGCAAAATTGATTTCTTTTTTGGTCCATTCAATTTCTCATGAAGCCACTTTAGTTATACGTACTATACAGTTTAGTCGTTTAGTGTACTTCCAATTCAAGCGCGATAATTCGGTACGTTTTTAAAAAATAATATCCCATTCTATATTTATTTATCTATAATATCTTTGATGTGTTAAAACCAAACAAACATTCTATTTCATGTGCCTCCCATGCCAAAAAAATTTCTTGTCCATAATTCTGCGAAGAGAAACTTTCTTATCTTGACCAAAATATTTAACAAGAATTTTTTTATTTTTAATTAGATATGTAATCATGTTCTTCAGGATTTAGTAATATAAAATTAATGGAAAATAAAGGAGGGAGATATCTGTCAAGAATAATTTATTATAGAAAATCGTGGTAAATAGAAATAACTCTAAAAATCATTATGTATAATATTAAGGGTATCAGACTCTATGCCACTTTAAAAAATATATATCTAATGCTTTGTCCTTTTAGTATGTAAATTTTTTGCGATATTTTATTAATTACCTAGACAATTTAAAATTATTAATAAGTTTTATGATTTATTAAATCAAATCTGAAATTCATGTTTAAACCCATTTTCCATCAAACGAACTAAATATTTTCATTAACTGTCCGGCCGTCTGACTATCTGTTCCACACTAAAATAGTTATAACTTACACTGGCCTACAAAAATTTTTTTTTGAATTGGTGCAGCTCTGTTCGCATCTGTAGTCGGTAAAGTAGTTAGTATGAACTACATTGCTGCTACTAGATGTCAGCTGACAGCTTATCTCAGATTTTTTACGGTTTTATTCAAAATCAGTCCATGTTATAACTACTTTTATGACATTAATCATATAAATTTATGATGGCAAGTAAGTCAAGAAGTTGCATTAACGATCGTGATATGTTTTGTTACATATGTGGTGAGTATATAATGAAAGATCAACGGAAACCGATTAATGACACGGTAATTCGCTTGTATTCTGTATACTTTGGTATTGAAATTGGCAATCAAGATAAAGAGCTGATATGAAAAATGTAGCTAGTTTCTTGTATCAGCTCACAAAATATAGCCAAAATCAGATCTAAAATCTTAGGCACCAAAATGAGTGTAGGCCAGTGTTATCAAGCTACTTGATTGATTTCAATCGTATCAATGTCAAAATTTAGTTTCATCTAAGATCTCTTATTAACTCTCAACAAGCCAAGATTCGTAATTATTTTCAAATATAATATGTTCCTAACACTGTATAATATATAATATAATTTAAACTTTCTTAAAAGTTTTAATGTATTTGCATTTTATTTTATAGCTTTATTATTAAATTCAATTTTCGTATTTTTTTTGTTATTCAAATACCGCCGACATTGTTTTTTCCCAAGGTTTGATTTTATCCCTTATATTTAATTTTTAGAAGAATTCATACATTTACTGGTGTTGAACATTTATTTTAGGACATATGAAGGAATGTTTTTTAGGGTCAAAAAGTTTTTTTTAGTATTATATTACTCAAATATATATAACGATGAGTATTTGAGCATTTTGAGAACCTGAACGTTACTACCAATCAAGATTTTAATTGCATATGAAACAAGCCCAAAGAAGACATGAAAATATATCAAAGAGGATTGCTGGGTTATTAATATTCAGCGGCCACTTAAAAAATGGGGCACAAAAATTTTATGATTCAGCAATCCTTTGATATATTTTCACGTCCTTAGGCGTAATTAAAATTTAGATTTGTGGCAGACTGATCTCACATGCTTTAAAACACATGAGCTTTTTTTACACAGAAAAGTGTGGCAAAGTTGTTAAATTTCAACTTCAAAAATTTCTTGCATTAATGAATAGGTACCTACCTACATTAATTCTCATCGTAGTTATAGATATAGAAGAAATAACGATTTTAATTTTTTAATTGGTAAATTGTACTGAAAACTTACAGCTTTAAAACATATTGAAATTTCTAAATTAAAAAACAGATTAGGATAGAATTAAACAGATATCGACATCATTTTTTCTGAATAGAACATAAACTCATTTTTAACTCTTAATGACTTCATTTTGAATTCTTTAACAACTTTATTAAATACTCACATCACTGCGATAGTTACGAAATCTAACCCAAAACAAGATATTATTAGATTCAATAAAACAATAATATGACATGAGGAAACTTGGATTGAAAAATACACGGACCGAGTTTAAATAAAAGATAACTATTTTCTAAATTAATTCGTGAACTCATTGATAAATCCTAAAATTCCTATTTTACGACGACTATTAACAATGATTCAGGAGATTGTAGAGATAATCTAATTATGATACTATAACTAAGTTATTTAATCCTGATGGAAGTGCTGTTGAGGGTATTTCCAAATGATTACTTAGCCTCTAACACGTTGAATATTAATGGCAATATCATTCTTTATCATACTTTAATTAATTTACAAATCCAGAAGAAGTCTCTTCAATAATTTCTCCATTAAAAAATAAATAAGACTGCTGGTTTCGATGAAATATCCCCCAAAATTCTGATTAATTCTAAGCATATTTTCTTCAATACACTTGCTAAACTCTTTATTTTCAATACCCTTGCTAAACTATAACTAACAAGCTAAAAATCCAAAAAAATTGTACCAATTTTTCAATCAGGCATTCGGAATTAGTGTGTCCAACCCCGATAATCGAGTAACCGAGTACTCGTCGATTTTGAGGATTTTCGTATTACTCGGTTAACCGGTTAATTTCATCGAGTAACCGAGTAGTTAGTTTTTAGTTATCTTTTAAGCAAAATAAACAAACATTTAACATTTCCTATAATAAACATTGGAATTTTGGTACACGGATTTCCGTGCAAAAATGTATTTCGCCCTTTACGACACCAAAAACACACGAAAACACTGAAATTTGAGCTTGGACAAAGAATTGAAGCTTCTAGAATACAATAGAGGCATACGTTCCGTACAACTAGAAAGGTTGTACAACTACTATTAATTATGAAATTGACCTACTGCGTCCAAGCGAGTCTTTTTGTAGCTGGTACGATGAAAACTAAAATCCGAAATCGAACGAGCCCGGAAACATTAAATTTACTAATTTTCCTTATATGTTATTTCCAAAATAAATAATCCGTATACACGGTATTAAATTAAAACACGGTAATTAACACGGTATTAAATTAAAATGAATTAACTGTTTTAGTAGTATTGCAGTTGCAGTATTGTTCTGTTAGTACTTACATATTTATTATTTTATTTTTATCATTTAATTATTGTAATATGCAATTTAACAATGTTTATTAATAATATTAAACAGATGTGCTAGAACGAGCTTCGGAAATTCGTTTTCAGTTCGCAGCTCGAGAATGTGGAATGCTCTCCCACTCCCATCAAAATTGTTCCCGACAGCTGGCGCACGTTTGACTTACGATTTGCGCCGCTTAAGAAAAGTGTACATGATTACTGTCCCACTTTTAAATCCCGTCTAAACTTCCTTTCCATTACCAAATCCATACTTCTTTAAATATGAGGGGTATCCCACCTAGTGATTAGGTTACTTTAATATAAAAAAAAAACTATAATAAGAAGATTAAACCGTAAACTCAAATTTTATTTTTTATTTTTTATCTTAATTTAGTTTCGAGTAACGTAACCGAGTAACCGAGTACTCGTTCAATTTTTGGTACAATACTCGAATAACCGAGTATTAAAAAAACTCGAGTAATTTAGATACACTAGATAAGAAGCACAGGAAAAAGTGTAGTTTTCTCCCGCCAAAACTTCTCTTTGTATTGGTTGTTTTTTTTTTTATTTACACTTAGTTTTTATATGATTTTATTATAGGTGTTCAATAGACAAAATCAGGGATGGACCCGATGAAATATTTTTTAAATAAAAATTCTTAAATTTAAACGTGTAACACGGATAAAATTTTATTTCTATTTTTCTTAATTTTAATTAAAGCACTTTAAAATATAAAAATTCGACATCGAATAAAAGGATTTACTAAAAATTCTTGGCGATACTGCCGTTTGAAAATTTTGAAGGGCCATAACTCCGAAATGGGGGGCCTTCCCGCAACAACCGTTTCGGATTTAACATTTTAAAGACCGCCTCTATTACCTACCCAAAAATAGGGCAAATGGGGCACAAAAAAAATTTTTCCATACAAAAATATATCAAAACTTTGGGAGGCCCTATCTCCGAAACGGGGCCTTTGTCCCAAGAACTGATTTCAGTTTTGGGAGTTTGGGCACCGCCTCTACCGCCCTCCAAGTTTCAGCCCATTCTGAGAGGTTCAAGGAAACGGAAGTTTAGCCAAATTCTTTATTAAAATAATTGTAACAGTGGTAGGAATCAACATTAATTAAACTGGATAAAATTATAATTTTATTCATTTTAATGAACATTTTTCCACCTTGCTTTCTAATTATTGCAAAATATTTTTCTTAACAATCTTGATATAACTGGCGGGTGCAGATATTCAAAAAATCTAAAGAAATATATCCTTATCGATTTTTACATGATGGGAACAAAAATAATTATAATATATAATGAGTATAATGATCCTGGCAAAATATACTTTTTTCCTGACATTTTAATATATTTAATTATTTTTTTGAAAAAAATTTATTATTTTACAACTTTTTTTTTTACACAACTTAACTTCAGTTGAAAGTTTTCAAATTTAAGTTTACATCCCTAATCATTTATTTTTTTCTTTATCGTTTTGTTTTGGAAAAAAAGCAAAAATCGTGACGCGTTTAAAACAATAACATTCAATTTGATGACGCGTTTAAGGCAAAACGTGTTAAAAAAAAAAAATTCTTATTCATATACAGAGTGAATATACTTGCTTTAATTTTAAAAAGTTTACTTAAAAATTTATAAAAAAATAAGTATTTTGGGTTTTATGCTAATAATAAATTTAGAAAACAATTTTTGAAATGTTATAAAATATTTTTGTTGTTTAAAAAATAGAAATAAAGGTTTTTTAAACAAAATAATTTCAATACAACCTGAAAAATTTAAATATGTTGAGAGGAAAATTTATGCAATATACCTTGTAAATTAGAAAAATAATACACATAAAAATGTATTGCTGTCCTTGTCTAAAAAAAAGTTTACACTATCCCTGCTAGCTTTTGTTCACCAGTTTCATCAGTTACAACCACATACAAATCTATTTTTTAAGACTGTGTTGGTTTTTTCTTAGAAAATTGTGTATGTATTTTACTATTTACTATAACGCACCACGAAGTAGTTTATAATGACAAAAAAACTACTTCTTAAAAGAGACAGATAACAAAAAAAAAATTTTTTTTTATTCGGTTATCTCGTTTAGATTTCTACTTATATGAAGTAGTTTAAAAGTAGTTTAAAAGTAGTTTTAAAAGTAGTTTTGAAAGTTTAAAATTACAGTACTACTGAATCATTCATAAAAAAAAATCAAACGTGGAAGATTGTTTTTTTTATCGCAACGCAATTAAATTAAATTGAATTAAAAACGTGAAAATTGTTTTTTTTATCAGAAAGATTGATAAAGTGTACGCTGATTTTAATTTAAACGGTAGAGCAGGAAAAAGAAGTTTAAATTCACTGAATTTATTTCAAAAGACTTTATATGGTTACAGCTTTTAGTAAATATGGAAAAAATTAAATTTACAAAATTTTCTTTTAGGTGCGTGTGGATCTTCAACAGATAACCTATCATATGAAAATTAAATGAAAAAAAGCGTGCCTCGAGCACATAACAGATATTTAAAAATTAAATTAAATCTGATTAAAAAAAAAAAAAAAAATAATAATAAAGAATTTGTTTAGGCATATTATAATAATAATAAATAAGAATAAAAAAATTATATTTTGAAATAAAAAATTTGAGTGCTTATCCGTGAAAGGATTTTAAACTTAAAACTTATTATAAAATAATTGTGGATATTTGGCCACTCTTATTTAAAATAAATTTTAAGTTTAAAATTATTTCACGGATAAACTACTTGTTTTATTTATTAACAGAAAGGTATGATATTATGAAGTAGTGAAGAAGTAGTGGTTATAAAGTAATGAAGAAGTAGTTTAGAAGTAGTGGTTATGAAGTAATGAAGAAGTAGTTTAGAAGTAGTGAAGAAGTAGTGATTGTGAAGTAGTGCAGAAGTAGTTTAGAAGTAGTGAAGAAGTAGTGATTATGAAGTAGTGCAGAAGTAATGGAAAAGTTATGAATTGTCGATAAAATGAAGCATGTTCTGTTTCATATTAAAAGAGATAGTTGTTTGTATGTGGTAGTAAATGGGAGGAGAAACTACTGAACTTTTTCCCGAGCCCATTCATTAATCAGTAGTAAATTCACTACAAAAACAAATAAAGAATAAACGAGACTACGTGATTCAAAAGTATTTCTAAAGTACTTCCAGGCTAGCAGGGATGCTACTTATCTTTATAATATGTCATCTTTGCTAGTAGGAATGTTATTGATAACGTCAAGTCATCCAAAAAATTATATAAATTCCTATGCTAGTAATTTCAATGGGTTGTCAATGGAAATTCACTGACGATAGTGACCGGTAACGCGGCAATAAAAGGACAGTAAAGTTAAAAAAAACAAAATAAATTTGGCCATACAAAAAACAAGAATAGTTTCTTATGACATGTCATGCATTTGAAAAGTAACAAACTTGAATATTGTTGCGGCTGGGATTTTTGAGAACAGTGACATATTGATGGTAAACAATTTGACAGTTTACACAAATTTTCATTTCATTTTCAGTGAAATTCTTGATTGGTTGGGTGTGTGTTCGGTGTAAATGCTTTAAGTTTTTTTCTTAATATTTTTCATTTAGAAATTTTTTTTTAATAAATTTACAATTCCAAATAAAATAGTGAAGTTTTATGTAATGATATAATAAAATAAGGTAAGATAAATCACGTCACATCATAATTTCTTTTGTAATTTTTCACTTAAAAATAAGTAAGTATTTCATTATTTTTTTTTTTTTTTTCATTTTAATTTTTTTTATGCAATAATAAAGCAAAAAAAAGCAAAGGTTGGTTGTTGATACCTAATTGCTAATTCTATTAATTAAATATTTACAAATCAAAATGAAAATTATACGAACGAACAAACTAGATAAAATTTTTCAGTCTGACTCTTAATTAGAATAATAAGAACTTAAAAGTTAAAACGAACTTAGAACCCGTAACCAAGGTAGGTAGAGGTAGGTATCTACCTATGTAAATACCTACCTATCTACCTTATCTAAAATTTTAAAAATGTTGGGTACACTCCTTAAATTTTAATTTATAGTAGGTATACCTAATACTTACAGTAGGTATACACCTACCTAATATTTCCGAGTTAAAGTTACCCTACCTACTTCATTGATTGTCATTTCATTTTTAGAAATGGTTCTTCGTAACCTGAGCTGAGTTTCCCTCTAATTTATTTTTAGTATCAGTAAAGTTTGAGATATTAAAATGGCCTTGGAAAAATTTTAAAACAAAAAATCCTCATTTACGAATTATTGTAGGAATATGATTTAGAAACTGTGGAAGTGTTACAATACTGCTTCCATTATTTCTAATAAGATGTTCACCTTCAAAAAACACAAAAAATGTTATACATATGTACCTATAGGTTGATTTTATTTATTTTAAATTTTTTATTGACATAAATTTTATCTTTTATACATAACAGAAAATTATTATTATTTATTTTTTTTTTACAAAATTTTCCTAATAAATATTTTTTTTTTTTTAGAGAGTGGTAAAAAAGCATATTTGATAGAATAAAGAAGAAGAAATCAATTTTGTTAAACACACACGTGTGAACGGAAACAAAGTCACGTAGCAGAAAGAATTTAAAAAAAACGCAAAATTTAATTAAATTAGAAATAAAAAAAATTAAATGGATCAATAATAAATTTAGAATTTAAAAAAAAATATTTATTATTTAAAAGAATAATATTGTATCAAAATAATTGTTTTGTTTAAAGTTTCGCATTTTGATTGAAAATATGACGAAAGAAACTTATTATGAATCCACAACCACTTTTGATTATTCATGGTCTGAAGTGGCACAAGCATTTTGGAATCGTTACCCAAATCCACTTAGGTAAGAAAACGTAAGATAAATTTCTTTTTGTTTTTTATTCCGAATTTAGAAGATTTATATTTCACGCAATTTATTTATTTTGTATTAGGTACATAGGTATATTACATATAAGTATTTACAAATTTAATTCTTTTTATTTTACTTTTTAGCTCTCATGTTTTAACTGAAGATACAATTCATCGTGAGATTCGAAATGGGAAATTGTACACAAGAAGATTGTTATCGAAGACTAACCCGCTTCCAAAATGGGGTAAAAGATTTTATAGTGCGAAATCTGTTAAAATAATTGAGGATTCTATATTAGATTTAGAAAAACGTATATTGATAACTTATTCAAGGAATATTGGTTTCAAAAAAGTGATGGTGAGTATACCTATGAATAGAAATTTAAAAAAGGAAAGTTAGTAGTCAGAGGTTTATCGGATTATTACTTCGGATTCACTATTTCTCTAGTTATTATTATGTGATTTATTATCACGAAGAATATTGTAAAGAATTCAATAATTTTTATTGCTGTATAAAAATAAAAAACAATGTTCTTTTTAATTGCGACAACACAACTTCTAACTAGATTTTATTCACATTAATTTAAGTCTGACATTAAATTAACATAGTTTTTAATTTTAATTTTAATTTCATTCATCATTTAATGATTAATATTTTTTTTGATTGTAGAGAGTCGATGAAAAGGTTGAATATAGAGAGGGTAAAGATGGACAAACAATAGCTATAAGATCAGCTTGGATAAGCTCCCAAGTTTTTGGCTTTGGTAGAGCAATCAGAGCTTTTGGTGTTGAAAGATTTAAATCAAATTGCAATAAAACTGTGAGCAAACTTGTGATAAAAAATGTTTTTATTTTAAATTTAATATTTAAATCAAATGCATTTTTAGGTTATGGGGTTTAATTATGTGTTAACAAAAATGTTCCCAAATCATAAAAATAATGTGCACGCCATTGAGAGTCCAAAAAAAATTTCAGAATTACAACATCAAGTACAGCAACAACAAATTCCTAAAATGACGCGATTAAAAAATGCTGGAAAGAATTCGTATAATTTTGTAAAAAACCAAGCCCATAAAATTTATCAATATATGTCAGTTAAAAATTGAAACAAATTCCTAAACGACTCCAATAAATTAATAAAGCAAGAAATATTGTATAATAGAATATACCACATAAATTCCCCTCTGTAGTGTAGTATGATTTGTTAGTAATTCTGTATTCCTCAAAATTTATTCAATGTAAGTTTTTTTTTAATGTTTGCTGAATTGAAAAAAAGTATTACATGTAGTATTGTATAAGGTTAATTCTATTTTAGAGCGTGCACGTAAAATCCAGTAGCATATCTTAATACTTTAAAAATTTATGAATAAAAACATTCTTATTTCGGATTTCTGTAGACGAAAATTGAATTTATAAATTGCTGGTTTTTTGTCTTCTTGAAGATGCATCAAATGATTTACTTTTCAGAAATACAAGTTTTTTTTTTTACGTATTCTATAAAAAGTATATTCCAAACAGGATTTCAAATGTTATTCTAGTATTATATTGTATGCATGATATAAAACTCTATTTAAATGAATTTCGTGTCCCATCCCATTAGTTTTTTTTAACTCTTAATTTTGCGGTAAGTTTGTTTTCTTGTTTTCAATAATAAATAAGAAATAAGTGATGAGAATAAAATGTTTTAGAAATTCTAATAAAAAAATTATCAAATTTAGAAATTAAAGTGATATGAAAAAATCTCTAAAGCTTGTTTAATTCATATGAATTAATTATTTTTGAACTTTTCATTCCATACTGATTATAATATCACAATTGAATTAAGCACGTGAAAAAATGTTCATTAAATACGTTCAACATTTTGTAAAAAATTTAATTAATGAAGAAGTAGGTTTTTTCCCAGCCAGTACAAGTTTTCAAAAACAAAAAAAAATTTATTAATTCCTTAAAATTATTTGAATAGGGTAGGGTAGTAGGGTATTTTTAATATTTTAAGTTCCTGAAATGTTTCCATATTTTTAGCAGATACTACCCAGAAATTTTTATGATGATAAAACTAGAATCATCTATTTCATTGTTAAAAATTATTTTTTTTCTTTTTTTACTGAGTTATGATTTAAAAAATTTCCGTATTTTGCAGTATATACCTAATACCTACTTGAAATTGCAGTTCGATCTTGAAAAATATATAAACACACTATATCTTGTACATATTTTTCTTTTGTAGAATAATAATAACAATTACTATGTAAATTCAAAAGAAAATAATAAAAAATAATAATAAAAATATTTTTGAGTTTTATTGTAGAAATTTATATTGAACTAGTATCAACTATTTCTTATTATTAACAAAATTATTAATGATTTTTCTATCCTGAACCAATTACCAACACAAATTAAAAGCCCCCTATTAAAAAAAATTTGTAAAATCCGATTAAAAGCAAAAAAAAAGATAATTTAATCATTTAATGAAATTGATTATATGATTAATATTAATTTTTAATAAAATTTCCGTAAATCAAGCAAACTTAATCCATAAATTTTTTTTCTTGTAAAGTAAATTAAATTTTTTTTGAACATAATTTCTAGACTCTAGGTAGCTATTAAAAAGCTACAAAATATTGTTAATAAAAACTAGTCGAACACTTCGTTGGTATCGTACTAGCCTAGAATATGTGAATTCAAATTTAAATTTTTAACTTTTTTGAAGTTAATACTTCTTTAGGGACGTTGTATTTTTTTTTTAACTTGGCCTGTGTATCGGCAATTCGGCATTAAATTTTTTCTTTTGTTTTTTGTTTTTCTAGTATCTGGTAATCTGGATATTGTTTTTATTTATTTTTCTGTGGTGGGATGTTAAGATTTCGAAAAATTCGATATTCGATATTCGATCGAATGGCAGTATGTTATGACAAAATCGCTTCTACGTTTTCTCGCTACGGTATCACAAAAAATTTTTCAAGTGATACGGAATCGAATAAAAAAAATGTATGAAAAAAGAAATTATTTTTATTCAAAATTATTTATAAAAATTAATTTTGAATAAACAGAAATATTTTTTTTTTAATTATTTAAAAATAAAATAATTAAAAGAAAATTATTTTAATATTAATAAAAAAAAAATTAATCTAAAGGTAGGTAAACATTTTTATTTATAAAAATTAAAAAAAATAATTTTAATAAATGTAAATAAAAATAATTAGGTATGAAAAATTATTTATTATTATTTACTTTTTGCTTTTTTTTTTTTTTTAACGTCAAAAATCATTTCAGAAAATGATTTTCGAAAGTATCGAAGCGAGAAAATCTTAACATGTTGCCAAAAAATCCACTCGCTTCGATGTTCGATACATCTTCGCTGTTCGAGTGACAACTTAACATGCCACCACTGGTATCAGGTCATAGGTAATACCACGATATAGAAATAATAAGATATGCTCACGCGCATGTCTATTCCTATCTCTTTCGGTCTTTTAGCGTCATTATGTGACAAAAAATAAATTATTTTACTGTTACTGCTATGAAAAAAGTTTCATTCAAAAAAATAATAATAAATAATATAAAAAAAAAAAATCTAATAAAATTAAAATTTATTAAATAAAATAGTTTCGTGTGCAGTGTTCGGTTTTTCGGAGTTTTTAGAACTATCGGTGGACTACACGACCATCCCATGGCCCTAGAATTTAAATGTCGTTTGGGAAATTATTTACTTGGAAGGAATGAATCAATTTTATTGCAGTTCAAGAATGTAATGCCAGAAGAAAATAATAGTAATGTATGCCCTTTGATATAGAAAAATTAATACAAGAACTAGAGCCTAAAAAATTACTAGTGTCACGCTAATTAGTTAAAAAAATTAGTTAAAAAAAATTAAATAAAAAAAATTAAATAAATTAAATGGAAAAAAATTTTTAATTAAATAAATCTTTAAATAAATAAATAAATCTTTAAATAAATAAATAATTAAATAAATTGAAAAAGACGGGTTTTATAATTCAAAAAAGCATTAAATATACACTAAATATATAAAATCCCATACAGAAATTCAATTTATGAAAAATTTTGTCACACTATGACGACATGCGCAGAAGAAATCAATTTTGTAAGTCTATTGAGCATATCTTATTATTTCTATATCGTGAGGTAATACGGTATACAAGTTGAGAGTGTTGCGACAGTGATATCAAGCTATTTTGATAATAAGCACTTGATTGAAGCAGTTGACTGATTACGACGCGTCGACTGCCAGAATTTTTTGTTGTTTTATTTTTGACGTAAAGCTGAACGAAGATAATTTACTGTCAGTAAATATATTTACTGTCGTAAGGAAGGTAGTAAATTGAAATTTATCGTGTTATACCTTGTTCGCACTTCAATATTTTTCCGGATATTTCGATTTTTCCGGAAACTTTGTGGATATTATCATACAAAAATTTTTTCCGGATATTTTAATTTCCAGTTATTTTTCCACTTAGCTAGTTCCTTTTAGCTACTTTTTGATAGATTTGGTACGGTTGGCACCGTTTATTTTGTGTCAAAATATCAAAAAAAGTGAAATTTAATTTTAAAATTATTTTTGAACTTCAGATTTTTGAAAATTCATAACAAAAAAAAATAAATTCATTTAAATTTTTTTTAGAAGTGTCAAATTTTTTCCACTTCTCAAGTGCGAACGGTAGTTTTAGAAAGTGGAAATTTCCACTTATTTATCCGGATAAATGTTGAAATGCGAACAAGGTATAAGAATGAGGCAGATGATAGGGTTTATAGTCAAAGAACATTGCCAGACATAAAAAAATTAATGTGTATTTTCAACTAATAAAATTCGTTATAAGCAAGCCTTCGTTCATACGAGGAGCGAACAAAATATATTTGAAAAACTATATTTTTTATAGAGCATTTTGCTTTTATATCAGCATTTTGAATATTGTAAACAATTTTCCAGTTGCTACATTGCTCCAATAAAAGCATACTATCTACTTTTGAAATCAATAACTAAGCCTATTGCCAATTTTGTTTTATGTTGATATATTTAAATCTAAAATTTTTTATAGTTTGTCTTCTTGATGCCTTACATTATAGCAACATTATGGCAGTATTTTAGTTTTCATGAAATAGTTGCCTCTTTCTTATATTAAGAATTCTTCATACAAATTACCTAGTTTACATGATAGGGTTGAAACAGAGTTGAGTTTTCTTCGAGTTGACAAATTTCTTATTAAAAATCAACTCAACGAAAACTCAACTCTGTTTCTACACGATCATGTAGAATAGGTATATTTCATAAACCCCAAAAATATTAATAATGTTGCTATAATACCAGGGATAAGCTAGTAACCAGGGTAACACTTTAAATTTTTTATGGCAATTAAAAAAAGAAGTTGTTATTTTCAACTTCATCATCTCTATCACTTTCATCACTACTACCTAATACTACTGATACTAAAGTATGTATTAAATCAAACAGGGTTTTTTATTTATACAGTGAAGCCTGCCTAAGACGGAACCGCAACGGACCGGAAAATAGTTCCGTCTTAGACAGTTTTCCGTCTTACACGGGTTGATTTGAAAGGAAAAATCAAAAATCAAAAAAAAAAAAGTTCCGTTTTATACAGGTTTCCGTCTTATACAGTTTCCGTCTTAGGCAGGTTTCACTGTATTTATTTCATTGAAAAACGACTTTTTTACTTTTTTTGCTAATTTTTAAAATATTTTTATTTTGAAGTTTATTTTGTTTGCTTTTTTTATTTATTTTGACAGTAATGATATTTCAAATTCATGAATTTCAAATACACGCTCTGAGGCGCGTATTTGAAATTCACAACAACAAAAAAATTTACACTAACAAAATACATTAGGAATTTGAAATGCATGAATTTCAAATTCTTAAATTTTTTTCAGGGAGAAGGACTAAAATGAAATCAGCTGCCTTTTTCTAATGCACCGAAGAATTTAAGTAATACCTTGTTCGTACTTCAACATTTATCCGGATAAATAAGTGGAAATTTCCACTTTCTGAAATTACCGTTCGCACTTGAGAAGTGGAAAAAATTTGACTATTCTAGAAAAAAAATAAATAAAAAAAGCAAACAACTTTCTGTTACTTTAAAAAAATTTAAAATTTTAAAATTAAATTTCACTTTTTTTTGTTGGTTTTAATTTTTTTGACATTTTGACACAAAATAAACGGTCCCATCCCAACCGTACCAAAACTAGCAAAAAGTAGCTAAAAGGAACTAGCTAAGTGGAAAAAAGAACTGGAAATTAAAATAGGTATCCGGAAAAAATTTTTGTATGATAATATCCACAAAGTTTCCGAAAAAATCGTAATAACCGCAAAAATATTGAAGTGAGAACAAGGTATAAACTATCTTCTTTTTTTATGATAGTAAAATATTTTTTAATGGCAGTAAAATTTTCTTGGACATCAGCCTTAAGGAAAGGAGACATTCGTTTCGTTCAAAATCAATTCATTTTTATTGTTATAGAGAGAACAGTAAAGCCTACAAATAAGGACGATATACGAACGAATTAAATAAATCGATGATTAAAGCTTTAAAATTTTATTTTTAATAATTTTTTTTGTTTTAATTTATTTTTATTAAATAAAAAAACATTAATTTTTGTCCTGAGATGGCTGCTTGGCCTTTGGTTTCATTTTCAAGTACAAGCACTGACAGTGATAATAACTACAACAATGACATTCATATTGGAAATGTAAGTATCTATACATATTCCTATTTTCCTATCTACCTGAATCTGAATTTCTATTTTATAGGTAGGTACAAATTTATAATTTCAAAAAAAAAAGATCACTTTATTGATGAATTGAAAAATGTTGGTTTAAAGTAGGTATACCTGTCAAGGTGATTTCCTTGCAGAAAGACAATGGGCTTCCAGAATGGATAATTCTGAATATGTTACACCTAAAATCTAACAAAATAACATTCTAGAACAGTACAGGCTCCCCATAAAATAGTTACCAGGCCCAGTTAAGCTCACTTCCCAGTTGAAAATCCTTTCGTTTTTTATTTTTTATATAGGTGGGTACTTATATACCTGGGTTCCTCTACACTTGATTGATTCATATGTGTAAGTGTACCGTACCTAATTTCAAATAAATCCATTTCCAGTTCACAATCTAACTGAATTCTTGAAATTTTTGATACAAGATACAATCGGGGTCCGATTATGGTAGTCATTCTGGTTACCTATACTTACCTGAACTTTTCAATATTACTTGACGTTACCGGAAATAACTAATAAGTGGGTACCTACTAACATAGTTATTAACATAGTTCTTTCTTCAAACTTTTTCTTTTAAAATTGGAAATTACATATAAAAATAACACATTATCTAAATTGTATGTAAAATAATTATTTTCAATTACAGCTTTCATATATCGATGAGAACATTTTAATTTACACAATTTATGTATCAAATAATAAAAAGGTAAACAAAAAGTACAAAAACATTTTTGTTTTTTAAGTTAATGATTTATTTTCAGGTAACAACTTCATATTTTCAAAGGTATTTTGAAAGATTTGGAGAGATATCAAGTTTTGAAGTAGTTGAAAACAATTCAGACAAATTTATATGTCTTATAACATTTAAAAAAGCGGAATCAGCTTCAAAGTAAGTATGAAAGATACATACCTACAAATGTAAATATCCAGCAAATAACATTTTACTTGCTGAAGCTGATTTGAGCAATTAAAATGGTTCTTGTCCGGTTTATTTATCAGACCTAAATTCATCTGAAGTCTGACGTGTTTATTCGTTTGATACCGGTAATCTTTGAATTATGGTTTTGTATGAATACCGGTATAGGTATACCTACCTACCAGTGTATAGTTTTGAAAATTTCAGATATCGTATATCCGGAACACTACACACTAAAGTGACTGGACTACTTTATATTTTTTGTCACTTTAGCATGATTACGATTTTTTCCAAAAAATTTCTTTTGACTTTTTGATGATGTCGTGTCGCAGAAATTTTTAAACCCCCCAATGAAAATTAATTAATTGGAGTGTGATTAAATATATAGATACGCATTTGAGCAAAGAATATTCGAACGAACGTATGTTTTTTAGTGACACCACACACCTTTTTCTTAAAACCCAAATTTATCCAAAACTATTTTTTCTAGTTAAAAAATTTGTGAATTTAATTTGTTGTACCTAATCGATTTTTTCAATGAAAACAACGATTGGAAGAGATAAAATGTTTACATTATCGTTACATGAAACTGTTCCACGGAATTTTAGAATTTTCGTTGAGCTTCCTGGAACTGTTCGTGAAAAAGTAATAGTTCTGTTATGTTAGTTCGCGGTTTAAATTGCTTTCAGATTAAATTGAAGTAATTGATAACAAAAATAACAATGTTTCTTTTTGTAGAGCCCTTCAAAGCAAAATTTCTTACCCGTTTGGAGGGTTATGGGTTCAAGGTGCTTACAGTTGGAAACAGCCGTTTCCAGATCAATGTTTAATAAAACAACAAACAGAAAATGACAGCAGTGAACCAAAAAATGATAAATCAATATTACATTTAAATGATGATGTTTTATTTCTTATTTTTAAATTTTTGAAATTCCGTGATCAAATTAACTTAACCAAAACATGCAGTCGATTTGAAAATATTTTTGAATTATATTATAGAATAAAAAAAAAAATTAGAATTGATAATCATCAACATCAACAATTGACTTTAATGGATTTTCGTTGTGCTCTACAAAAAATTGGTGAACATATTGAGCAAATTGAATTTGACGCATATAGCCCATTTATGGTTTTTGAACATTTTCTCAATGCGGTATCACAATTTTGTTTAAATTTAAGCCATTTAAAATTAAATTCATTCTGTGTTCATTATACACATAACGTTGAAAAACTTTCTCAAATTAAAACATTAAAATTTTTAGAACTTCGTGATTGTGGAATCTCAGACGCAGTTATTCATATATTGTCAGAAATAAAAACTTTAGAAAATTTAGATTTATCAGGAAATTATGAAATAACTGGATGTTATTTAGATACATTTTTTAATTTGAAACGTTTAATATTAAATGGTTGTCCGAAAATTCAGCCTGAAGTTTTTATTCGAATATGTAGCACACTAAACCAAATTGAAGAACTGAATATTTGTCATTGCAATCGTTTAAATGATACTGCTTTTGATGCCATCGTTAATAATTTGGAAGTATTAGAAACTTTAACAATTTCTTACTTTTGTCAAACTAATATAGAAAAAATTTCTGAAATAAAATCCCTTAAACACTTAACAGTTAATTATTCTGGAATAAGAATTAAGGATACTAAACTATGTAACAAGAACAAGTTATGGAAAAAATTGGCGGAAAACAAATCCAAAAAATTAGAAACATTAATAGTAATAAATTTTAAGGATATCAAAGAGCAGGGACAATATATATTGCAATTGGAAAAATTGCAACGGTTGGACTTACCTTTTGTTTGGTCATTGGAAAGTGATTTTTTGCAAGGACTTGCTCAACTGAAGGAGTTAAAATATTTAGGAATACCTAATTGTATAGGCTTTCGTAGAAATGATTTTCTAGAATTTGTAAAAAATTCATATTGTATAGAAGAAATAAATGTCATAAGCATTTCTCGCGATTTTATGTCAGAATTAATTGACACATTGAAAGAATTTAATCGAAAAGAGCTAAAATTGTTGGTGGAATCAAGAATAAATACAAAAACTATAGTGCAGGTAAACATTTATTAGTTTCTCTTTAATTTTTTGATAATAAAACGATTCCAGAATTTTTTTCTTATTACTGTCAGAAATACAAACATTTTTTTTTTAATTATTTTAGCATCCAAAATATATTGCAAATAAGAGATTATTAAGAATATTTCATAATACTTCATCAAAATATCAAATAAATAACATTGATTATAATGAAATGAATGAAATCCGGGATCGAATGGTATGTATGATATAAATTATTACTCTTTTGATTAAGAAAATAATAATTATGACATATAGTAGACGACTGGGTGAGGAACAATGATTTTTGGGGGATTTAGTAGGGGTAATAGTAGGATACAGAAAACAGTGATTAACGATAATTCAGACATTTTCTAAAAATATTGTTCTTTCACATATGCAACATTTTACTGAAAATTTTTAAATAATATATTCAATTTTTTCAACATAATATTTTTTTTTTTATTTTAGGTACAAGCTCAGTATCTTCAAACTTAATGTTTTATGTTGTTATGTATGTAAGGTATTTTTATTGTTTTTTTGTTTTAATCTTTGTAACTAGTATTAGTAGTGCAGTGAATTTTAGAATGGAAATTTTCAGAAAAGTATTTAATTTTGAATTAAAATTTCTGAATAAATAATAGCCTTCGTTTATTTATTTGTTTCTTTCGGGGGTTTTTAGTTCGTTGTTATATGTTGAGTAAATTTTGTCGAAGGGGTCGTACTTCAATACTTACGATGGAAAGGAAATAGCCTAGCTAGATCAACCCACGCTTCCTCCTTAGCCTTCACTAGACGTTGCACAAACAATCAAGCGTAAACAAGTTTACATCAAAAATTGCAACAAATCAACAAATGAAAATATCAAATAAATAGATTTTGTGAACTCATCTCACAATTCTGACGTTGTATGTAATGTTATTACCCGGAATAAGAAATTAATTGCTTTCAACAAATTTAAGCAACCATGAGTTAATATTAGTGTTGCTGATGGTACCGTGTATGTAGACGACTGTTATCTGCATCATGGAAATTATGTTCAGGTTAATAATGAATGAGTAACTGCTTCAGGGTAGGTTGTTGCAACTGTTCTGAAAATAATAATTTAATTTCGGGCGACTTCAATCTTTGCGGTATTAACTGATTCTTATGGAGGATCGTGTAAATGGTTTTAACCCCACTATTGTAAATAATAATCAACAATCTGCTGTTCTTGTTTTTTTTAAGGGGCGGGGTTTCCAATATTGTTATATTACCTACCGCAATCGATTTTTATTAATGTGATAATTATATTGTTAATGAAACTAAATCTATTTTACCAAATAAGAGTAGTACATACTCGAGTTGAACTATTTTTAAAGTGATACTTATCATAAATTTAGGGATAGTTTTATTGAGTATGACTTTAATAATGCCAATTATTCTATTAAAAATGATTACTCAAGTACATTAATCAATTAATTATTATAAAGAAATTCAAAATCAAATAGGAATCTAAATTGGTTGAGGATTAGGTTTTTTTCAAAAAGAATAGTGTCTTGATCGAGAGGATGGAATTGGATCTATATAACTATATTATTAGGTTTGGTTTCTGTATCAAAAGAGTTCTTAAGTTTCTTTTTTAGGTACAATACAAACTTTGTTTAACGATGATAGGCATTCGGGTTATCGTTAAAAATTTTGCGACGATTTTTGTAGGCTTTTAATATCAGAATTAGTGTTGCATTGACGTATAATATACAAAATTTTAAAATAAAACCAAAAAAATTTTATTGGGATAGGTATTATTTTATATTAGTTTGATTTTTGGAAGCTAAATACGTCCAATAAAATGAAAAAACAATGTTTTTGTAGTGGACAAGGATTTAGCTCCTACAAAAATTATAAAATATTAGTAAGCAAACTACTCATATAATATTAAAACAATATCATTAATTAAATGGATGTTGGATACTCTGAAATGGATGGATTATTTGAAATCATAATTGAATTCGTTAATTCGCTTATGGTTCCACAAATTGAATAAATTGTCGCTAAATTTAAAGATTAGAAAGAACAAATTTAAATTCAATAATGTATGAATAACAATAGTTATTAGATTAAAAAAAAACATAATATTCACTTTTATAATCAACTAAATTATATTGCTAAGTCACTATTGAATGATATGTATTAAATTATTAAAAAAGATTTTTATTATTTAATTAAAGTTAAAGCTAGAGTATTCAATTAATAAAAAACATCACGGTTAAGTTTAAAAGAGCATATGTGAAGTTAGATATTAGAAAGAATTTCAATTTCAATTTCCATTCCATACCCTCATTTGGTTACCTAATTTTTAACAAGCTTACTTAGAATATAATTTTGTGCTATATTCTTAAATTTAAAACTAATGATTTTGTTAAATTTTAAAATGAATGTAATAAAATTAAATAATTCAATGTATATAACAAATTGTTTAATTTTTTTTTTAAACAGAATAAGAAACCTATAATGCTTTTCAGTAGTCAATTTATTAATTATTAGACTTTTTTAATACAGATACATTTATTACGTGTCTCTAGAATTATTGAAATACAAAGGACGTTACAGTAAAAAAATTAAAAAAAAATGCAACTCCTTTGTATTATACTATGAATCGAAGGCGTGAATAATTAACACATATAGTATTAACAATTATTTCCACTGTTTAAGTTGATCAAAAGTATAATTCACAATGATCAGCATGATAGCATCCACCAGAATGACTATACACTGTAGCTAAATTAAAGCCTTTTCGTAATCCAATCGAATATAACGCATATGCTAATAATACCAATAACATCGCAATTATCCACAATATAATTTTGTTAACAAAATTCTTACTAAAACATACAAAAATTATTCAAAAATTTCTTGAAGTACAATTAAATTACTTTTCACATTCTTTTAATTTTGCGTTGTGTTCACATTCACAGGTTATGTTATTGAGTATTTCAAAGCAATTTTTCACTAATTTACTTCTTGTTTCTAAACATTTTTCATTCATTTCTTCAACGTATTTACCCATTTTATATAAAATAAAAAAATTAAAAATATAAAACTAGAAAATACAATAGTATAAACTAAGATATAATTTTTTTTATGTTTGTCTGACACTTAAAAGGATTGGAATTTATTCGTATTCTTAGTTCTAAAATGTAAGTTTTTTTTTCATAGAAACGTAAAAAGGGCAAAAATTTACACAAATAGTTTAAAAAGAAAATATAAACGTATAAGATTTTGGTAAAAAACTGTACCTTCTACATAAGTTTCTATTATAAGTTATTCTGTTTTTTTTTGTTCTGAGTTTTAGATTCACAATAAACTTCTTTCTGAACGGAAAGTTAGCTCTACATATTTTAGAAGAAATCTTAGCTAAAATTATTTTATTTATTTATTGAACTATTCATTTTGAGTCTACGAAAAATTATGGTTGCTGAAAGATGTATGTTACATCGAACATTTTCACTCCAAGCTAGAAAATTTTAATCACGTTTACAAATGTCAGAACGATGTGAAAAAATCGAAAATACTTGCAATTTTCTAGGTAATAATTATAATAATGTAGTGAGACGATTTTCACAATTTTTAAGAGAACAAATTTTATACCTTTAATACATATTTTATTCCCGTAATTTTTTGGATTTTAACTCAAAATCCATGTACTTTAGTAATCAGAAATATTTGTTCCTTTTGAAGTTTTCCATACCTCTCGTATTAAACAAGACATTCCTAGATCTTATCCTTTTTTTATGAATTTATTATATGTATGATTATTATAATAATATATAATTATTAATTTTCAAATAAATGATATGATTAAAAAACAAATCTAAAATTTTTATTACCATTTTATTTATAATATATTTTTGATACTGACAAATTAATTATTTTCCGAATATATATTTTTACTACAAATATTTTGTAGAGTTAATAATTTATTCTACAGTCGGTTAAAGATAGAGGAGGAAAAGGACAATTTTATATTTTCTAGAGTTAGATTCTTTTCTACTGCTTATTTTTGGAATTATAAACTTTTATTGCAATAATTTAGAATATTCACAGTCTACCTATATTCTAAAGTATTATTTTTAGTTATCGTTTATAATTTAAATTTTCAAATTACGACGGCTATGGTTATTGCATTATGTTGGTTAACTATGTTAGATAAATAGATTTTCACATGATGATCAATGAACTTACAAGCAAATTAAAAAAATTTATTTTATTGAAATAATAGCATAGCAACGTGGGGATAATATTGGATCAAATAATTGTATCAAAAAACTATTTTCAATTCCATTTTCTTTCAAATATAATAGCCTATCTAATAATATAATTGTTTCTAAAACAGGCGCAAAATTCATTCTAATTAAATAAAAAAGATTTAATAATTTCTTATGGAACTTAAATCTATCTTCAATTTTCATTAAATCTTCTTGATCTATAGAAATATTCAGTTGTTTATTACACTTTTGAAAATATTCTGGAAAAGTTTTGATATTTCTTATTTTTCCCACTTGAATATAATTTTTTAATTCAGGATGCTTCTCACAAATAATCTGTTCTAAAAGGGCTCTATGAAATAAAGCATCATTTGGTAATTCCTTTGAATTGAAAGTTCGGTGAATTGATTGAGAAGCTAACATTCTTGCATTTCTACCTAATTTAAATTTTTTCTTCCTTAGATAATTACTGAGTGGAAAACCGTAATCTAAATTTTTTTGTGAAATTTGTAAATTTGCAAAAGAATCCAGTTCCATAAATTCTTCATTAAGCAAGTGATAACAGCAGCCTACCAAAAATATTAATCGTACATCTTCTTGTATTGAAAACATTTTCAAACAAGTGGAAGCTAAATTTCCACAAGTATGTAGACCCACTAGGCAAATTGACGGGTCAAAATTTAGACTAAAATTATTTTTTAAAATTTCTTTAAAATCTAAATCTGTTGTTATAAATTGGTTGACAGTTTTATAACAGTAATTATCACAACTTTCTGGAGGAGTTTTCATACATTTCTCTTTTTTTGACCGTCTTGGTGGTATTTTTCCTTCACTTAGAATTTCAGCACGTTCGAATATACCATTCCAATGCCTCTAAAATTATTTTTAACATTAAGTAAAACAAACAGGCGACAAAGCATAATGCAATTTATTTAGAATAAAAACTGTCAAATGGAGATACATACTTGTAATTTTTTATTCCTAGCTTCAGCCCCTTTTGTATTAACTTCACTTGCATCAATTCCTAAAACATTGAAACCATACTGTAATGAAAGCCGAGAAGACAAATAACCTAAAATCGAATATTTATAAATTATTAAAAAAAAATTTGTGTAATATTATAGTGTAATAAAATAAACTCATGTTTAATTCTCTGAGTTATATTAGCTAAGTATTTGTTAGTTTGTACTTTTATTTGTAATAGAGAATAAAACATTTTTACAGGTTTAAATTACAGTAACAGCATTCTAAGTTTGGCACAAACGAACTAGTGTACATACAACTAAAGTAATAAACGTTTAAGATAATTCAGCAATTAACAGCATTTTTTTATACCTTTGCCATCGCCTGCATCTATTATAAAAAAAATATTTTTAGCATTATCATTTGAATTTAACAAATTTGCAATAACTTCAGTGGACAGTTCAACCTGAAATATACATAATATTTAATTACAATAATTTATTTTTTTTTAATTATTTATAAAAATTATAATTACTTCATGCCTTTTCTTTTCACTCATAAATTCCTTAATAGATAAACGTTTTTCAATTTGGGTTAAATTTAAATGCGTATTAAACTCATCTAGCGAATTTGTAAAAGATTTTAGATTTTCTAAGCGAAACTTTTTTGATTCAGCAACAAATTCTTTTAATTTAGTAAATTTCATTGAGTCATTAAAATCCGAAAATAATTGTTGAATGGCAATTTCTATATCAAGCTCACTTTTAATTTCATTTCTAATTTCAATTGGAATAAAATTATCCCAATGAGAGTCTGTTAAAAAATTAACCATATGACAATTTGTAAATTTCCAATATGGTTGTAAATATTCTAAAATTGAATCTAATTGTCTACCTAATTGTAAAGCACTCATCGTTTAAAATGATAAATCCTTTTTAGCTGAACTTTGATTTTTTTCTTCAGCCGACTGAATTTTTAGCATTGTTTTAATTTTTTTAAATTGAAATCGAATATTTTCTATTTTCGAAATTATATCAACATTTGGATCATTGGTTTTTGGAAATTCATCTATAGTTAAGCGAAATTGTAAAAGTATTTTTTTTAATTTCTCTGATTTAGCTAAATGCAAATGAGCTACTGTTATTCCATAATAAGTTCCTAATTCTTCACCCAAATCAATGCCTTGGGAATAACCAAGCTTGTATCCTTCTAGGGTTCCTAAAAAAAAAAAGGTAGGTATATAGCAATTAATTTTTCTGTTAAAGGAATAAAATTATTTTCCGGAATAAAAATGGAACTTGCGAATATTGATCTTACTTACCTTTTTCCACACCTGTTGAAAATCCTTCAGAATAACCTTTTTTCGTAAATCTTTCTTCAATCAAACAAATATCATCAAAAATCTCATTTAAATCCTTCGTTTCGGGTTCGTCATTTAACATAATTTCATATGATGAGTTAATTGAAACTGAAATCAAAGAATTAGTTAGGTAAGTAGCCAGATAGAAAAACTTAATAGGTAGGAGAGTGAGGATAGTGAAGGCAGACACAAAGCAGACTTCGAAATTATGTGAAAGAAAGGATTCAACTGGAGGGTTATTATGAGTTACGATCGAACGTAAAAATTTTACGAAAATCCTGTTCTCCTTTCTAATCGAAACTAGTATTTCTAGTAATCAGTAATGCTTTCTTGTTGAATTTCATCAAAATAGAATTTGACAATTGCCAATGCCAATAATGGGGATTATTAAAAATAAAAAAAATATCAATTTTATTCTGCAAATGCAAATGACAAAATTGAATTGATCTATTATTTAGTTACAAACCTAAAATTGATGGTCTATTAAAAAAAAAAATTTTTCTTTTTAAATAATTCTAATAAATTTACAGAAAAAAAAACAATTCACTTCCAAAAAAAAGAATATGCGTACGCATTGTCACATAATAAAATATACCCAGCAAATTTTTATTAACAGGGTAAAATTACCTTACATGTTAGTCTTTTTATTTTTTTAGCAGATTTTTTACCTGCGTTCATTAATTTTCAGCTAGCGAAAGCGACGCCGCGGAGTTTTTTAAACTCGCAGCCGCGACAAATTTATAGGTATCGGCGGCTACATGACATAACCGCGAATGTCATAACCGCGAAACTTTTTTGTCATAACCGCGAAATAAAAAATAAAAGTGTCATAACCGCGAAAAATGTCTTATATTTTTTTTGTCATAACCGCGAAAAAATATGGCGCCGCAAATCCCACTGACCAACCGCCGCCCGCCGCCCTGCTGCCCCCCCCTCCGTGTGCTTACCTCACAACATTTTTTTATCGAGGTTTTATTACATTTTTCAAAATGATCGAGTTTTTGTGTTTCGCGGTTATAACAAAAATTTTTGTTTTAACCGCGAAAATTCGATTTTTGTGTTTCGCGGTTATAACAAAAATTTTTGTTATAACCGCGAAATGAAAAAAATCGAATTTTTGTGTTTCGCGCTTATAACAAAAATTTTTGTTATAACCGCGAAATGAAAAAAATCGAATTTTTGTGTTTCGCGGTTATAACAAAAATTTTTGTTATAACCGCGAAATGACAAAAATCGAATTTTTGTCTTTCGCGGTTATAACAAACATTTTTGTTATAACCGCGAAAATAATTTTATTTTTGTCATAACCGCGAATTCGCGGTTATGACAAAAAAAATGTTAAGTTTTTCGCGGTTATAACAAAAATTTTTGTTATAACCGCGAAATGATAAAAATCGAATTTTTGTGTTTCGCGGTTATAACAAAAATTTTTGTTATAACCGCGAAAGACAAAAATTCGAAACTCATACAAATTCTAGTTTCGCGGTTATGACAAAATTTTTTCGCGGTTATGACATTCGCGGTTATGTCAGTTCACCGTATCGGCGATCGATAGCAGTCATAGAGATCGAGATAGAACTCTTAAAAAAAACAACAAGCAGCTACGAAATTTAAGTTTAAATTCCTCCCGGAGATTTTGTTTTTCGAGATTTTTTAACCTTGCAATTTGTTATTTTTTTTGTTCCCGATTTTATGAGTCGTTTATCAACCAGCCTGTTTTGTAATATCAGGTTATCAAATTAAATCGTTCGTATTTAAAAATATTCTGCATAAAAATATTCTGAAATAGACGTATATGAAAATAGTCTTCATGTAGTCAAACGAGTAAATCTTGATAGTATAGAACGGTTTGATTACCCGTGGAGATAAATGGAATAAGCTGTTTGAAATAAGGGATTGAAGAGCGAATTTAAAAGATCGTTTTTTTTTTTGGAATAAAAAATGTTTATCCTTTTCTTTGTATGAATTTATTGGAATTCGACAAGGGCAATGAAATAATAAAATTCCTGCAATATCAACTGAATGATTATTTGAAATGCCAAAGTATTTACTTCCATAATGAAAAATTAAAATTTTTTTGGTTCTTGTGTAATACCGTATCTGCACTTGTCTGCAAAGGTCAGTTCCTAATACCGTATCTGCACTTGTCTGCAAAGGTCAGTTCCTAACGTCGCCTTAACGAAACCCGTACACACTCTATTTTTTGACACTTAAAAAAAAAAAAAGTGTAAACAAACTCTTTTTTATCTTGTTTATTTTTAAATTTGTATTGCCAACCTTTTGAAAATAGAAAAAAGGCTGAAAAAAACAAGGAAAAGGCAAAAAAGTTGGCAACTATAATGTCTGCAAACTGACCTTTTTTGTCTGCAAACTAACTTTTTTTGTCTGCTAACTGGCCTTTTACGAAAAGGTTAGTTATTTTTTTCCTTTTTTTTGGTATGGGAAAGGTCTGTTCACAGGTCAGTTTACAGGTCAGTTCCGCTCTAAGCTCAGTTGTAAGGTCCAAGTGCAGATACGGTATTACTAAATTGACCGTTTGTAAATTTAGCATCGACTATTTTTTTCTCAGGTATAACTAATTATTTTTTGGAAAAAACAATTGCAAAGGCATTCAATCTTGTTACATCATCTGCGTCTACATTTTGTATATTTGACACATTTGTTTGAATTTAATTATGCTGAAGTTGTTTTCCTATATTAATCTTTATTTTTAATTAAAATTATTTTTAATAATTATTTTTTATTTTATTTTGCATTTGTGAGTTTTTTTGTTTTTTTTTAGTATAAAATAAAATATTTCGAAGTTACCCTTAAAATTGACAGGAATTTTTAAACCTTTCTAAGGAGTTATGCAATTATTCAAGTCGGTAGCTAAAGGTTTACAACAAAAATCGATAACTGGGATTAAATATTTTAAAACTTCCTTTAAGTGGTAATTTTAAAGTTTAAATTGTCATAATTATATAATTTTACAATTAAGTCATTATAACCTTAATTATTAATTAACAAGCTTTTTAGTGTCTTAAATATACATAATATGTATTAGATTAAAATTGACAAATCAATGATATTGATAAAAATATTAAGTAATAAGTAACATAACATGAGTTAACTTTTTTTTGTGTACGACATGTCAGGGGACATCAGCGAACAGATTTCTTCCTAAAAAAAATCAAGAAGTTATTTAGTAATTACCTATAATTATTCATTTTTATCACAGATTAATTTTCTAACCTTTTACAAAGGCTTTTGTAAATCTATATCGTAAAGCTTTATATTTAAAGCAAGCCAATCCATCGAAATTGAACATTGTTTTTCGATAATTCAGGTAAGTCATAATTTCATACAAATAATATTAACATAAAATATTATCCAATTTATTAACATTTGATTTTTTTTAAAAATAAAAATCGATCACGTTTTGTAGTCTTTATACTTTGAGGACATTTCATTTCAATTTTAGTTGCGATTGATCATGAATTTCTTACACAAATGTCAATTTTTTTATATTGTAAATCTGTTAAAAATTTCCAATTTCTGCCTAAAATCTGAGATATTTCTTGCTCTACAGATTCATATGTTTTGCATGAATTTTTTAGCCAAATGTAGAATTCTTCTGACCATTCGGGATTTTTGGGCCAATCACAGCGAATTATACAGCAGAATTTACGAATATGTAAGTATTTCAAATTTGGTGAATGTCTTGCTAACAAAAGAACAGTTGCAGTTGAAATTTTTTCTCGTATAATCTGAAAAATGGAATAAAAGTTACATAAAAAAAACAACAATAGAATATTTTTTATTTTAGTACTATTTTAAGATGATATATAATGATAGCAATTTTCATGCAAATCATTTATTACTATTAATCGCCCCGTACTCGAAATTCGAGTAATAATAGTTTTATTTGATTCAAATACTTACGCTGAACACAACCATCTTTAATTTATAATTCAGAATTTTCAGAAATTATAATTCAGAATTTCCAGAAATTTTAATTCAGAATTTTCAAACTAGGAAAATAATAAAATCAAAATATTAATTGTTTTTATAACGCAAAGATTTTATAAGATTAATTTCAAAAGACTTTTCTTGTACATATTTAAGTTTAGAATTCATGAAAATAGCATTTTAAAAATATGAAATTTTTTTATTTATTCCCTTCAATTCAAAACCCCATAAATTACTCACCAATGTTTCAATGTAGCGACACTGTCTTGTTAATAAAAGTAATAAACTATCAGCACGGTTGTGAAACGATTTTGGACAAGTAAATCGTGGAAGCAATTCATGACCAAATATTGTTAAGGTTTTTTTATAATTGTCAGCTATTCTCAATATGAGATCAGGAGATATCTACAAAATATATGAACTAAAATATTACATACGTATTATACGAGCATAAGTATTATTATGTTATATATAAATTTTGTTTCAGACGATCAAAAATTGATATATTAATTTTTTTTATTAAATTATGATAACCGTAAGGTTAATTTATCGGGCCTTGTCTATAGTAATTATAACAGCCCTCTGTGGCAATTTATGAACTACTCAAAAGATATAAAATTTTAATTTACGTTGAAATTTGCTTATAAAATTTAATATTAATTTTATTTATTATATAAAATATTAATAAAAAAATGTTTTTCAAAATTATCGTTATTCTGTCTTTTTATTTTAATTGCATAAACATACCTTTGATTTTGGAGAACAGTATACGATACTGTAAACTGGAGCTTCTGGTTGGAAGACAAATTCACCAGCCTTTGTAGATTCAACTCTAATATGAACTTTTAAATCAGGATTGTCGCGTTTAACAACTCTCCAACTCTTGGCACTGCAAGCTGCCAAACTACGAACTGAGGGCGTATAACGATTTTGATAAAGATGTAAATGTTTGACTTTTGAATCAGCTAACAGAGTTAAAACATCATCGTCTATATTTTGGGGTGAAATAATCAATACCTGTAAAGTATGCACATTGTAATTGTACATTTGATAAGTAATTAAATATTTTTAAAAATATATTGTCCATATCTCCAAGCTCATACATAACATTATGTACACCCAGTGGTGATATTCAGCCGGTACGGGGCGGTACGCTCGTACCGGTTGTTAAAATTTTCGAAACTTTCCGTACCGGTTGTTGTATATTATGTTTTTGCTTTAAAGGTGTTTAAAAGTTATCAAATGATTGATTTTTTGTGTATTTCGTGATATTGAAAGTATTTTACGGACCACATTAAGATTCTGTTCCAATTGTGCCATGCCAAAACCAAAATTTAAATTGGTCATTTTTTAATTAATTGATATAAATTATTAAATTTTTTTTCTTACGTAAATAATTATTTTGTATATGTATAAATAAATATTGAATATTTTTTTAAGCGTACCGGTTGTTAAAAATTTTGAGACTCACCAAGTAAAATCTAAATATTTTTCTTAACCATTTTTAAATGTTTGTATGTGTGAATGAATATTATGATAAAACTAATAATCATGCATGATATATAATTATATAATAAACTTGTATAAATATATCAATCTTAAAAAGATTTACATTTATCATTAGTAGTAGTTTTCAAGTGAAACCCAGCTTAATATTATCGAGAAAGTTGATTAACTCGATTAATTTCAATTACCTTTAAATTGATGAACAACCCAATATGTAGAATTGGGCAATGTACTGTGGTAACATTTACTAAATTCAGAAATTTTAAAACAGTGCAATTAATTTCAAGAACTTCGTCTAATAAATGATTAGCCTCGTATCGATCTAAAACTAAATCAATCAATTTTAAGGTTTTTAATTTTTTCAAGCGTGCCAAAAGCCTTTTCAGAATTGCCAACAATTGCCCTTAAAATAAACCATTAAAGTTGCATTATTTGATAAATATAAATTATTTAAAAATTTTATAACTAAATTAGAAGTAAACATACCTCCAGTTCCAAACAATTTAATTCCTTCAGGATCTTCAGTTTGTGACATATTGCACGGGAAAACATATATTAAACTTTTTACTTTATCACCAATACCTTTTAACTCTCTGGGACAATCTTTACCTTGGCTCTAAAAAATTAGAATAATAAATTTTTTTTTGTTAGATGTGATATAAATTTACCTTATCCATGCACCAAATAAATAATGTCATAAATTGATATAAATTATTAAAGCTATGTTCTGGGTGAAATTCTAGACCTTTGATATATTTGCCAACACGCGATAGACACTGTTGAGTTCGCTGATGGTCCAATACATATTGCCATCCAGAGTAATAATTGTATTTTGCTCGAGTTAATGTGCGATCATCTACTAAAAAATTTGACCAAACTGGGGGTA